>JASPKZ010010285.1:1080000-1350000 GCA_030220185.1 Diploptera punctata | reverse complement strand
ATTTCCCTCATTTGTCATTAACTGTCCATTTGCATTATTAGTAAGTAATACACTGTAGATGAAAGCATAGATGTTGAAATTGCCTCTGCTTAATTCATATAATACATGCTGATAGTATCACATTCCATATATTCCTCATGGCCTGGATGTTTGTTTTGAAGGGGCAACATTTAAATCACTTGTTGAAATATATGTTTACATGTAAAATGTCAAGAAGGTTGCTAAGAAAATATTTACTTAAAGTTATAAAAGATTCACCCCTTAATAAACCAGTTAATTTTGTGTACACCATTTAAATGGGCTATGGTAGCTCTTGAAAAGGGGACATTTAAAATAAACATTCAGAGCTGTTACAGAATAAAAACACCAACATTTTTAATAGTTATTTACATTACAAGGATTGAAAGTGAGGTTTTACGGCCGAGTTGAGGTGTTTACGACCGAAGCGTAGCTGAGGATAGAATTTCTAAACGAATTCCTAAAGCACTCACTTTCAATCCATGCCTGCATAACCCGGCGTGCGCTGCTATGCCTAAATAAGTAAAATGTGTTTTTATGTTTAGTTGAAATAAAAGAAAGATAATTATACATTTATATCGTAATTATTTTTAAATATCCCGTGCTGATTACCCGGAGTTGCGATAGACAAATTCTGTCACGGATATTATTGCAGATTTTTTTAATTTGGTGTATTTGTTATGGTTTAGGTAGCGTAAGCTATTTAAACTTAAAAAAAACTACTTTTTAGTGCACTGATGCAATTTTTTTAGATCTGGTCCTATAGTACGTACAGTAATATGTTATATATGTTAATTGTTCCAAAAAAAATGTCTAAATGTTGGTAAAAATCTTATTCAAATGGGTAAAATAGTTTTATATATATATGTAATTATATATAGTTTATATATATATATTTTTTTTTTTGACGTCCCAGAGATATTTTGTCTTAGGAGCAGTAACGAAGCATAGCTTTTGGAATTCTGTGAGATGGAATTCGTTGAAGATGGACTTTCCAGTTGTTCTGGTAGTTTTTTTTTATGATGGAGAATGGTTTCTACATCCAAGTCTTCCATAATTTCCTTATTTCTTTTATGGCCCCACTTTGTATAGCCTGCTATTAAAACTCAACTCCAAGCGCGACAGGACTAGAAGGCCTTTGGCACACCAGCCGGCTGTTGGCCTCACATCCACATGTGTTAATCACAGAGGTAGACAATCATCTAACCTGTATAGGGGTGACATGTGGTCAGCATATCGGGCTCCCAGTCGTTATAACTGTCTTCTCAACCTGGAGTAGCTATTTATTGTAGCTACCCAAATGCCTCACGATGCTGGGTGGGCACCGCTCCCATACTGGCCGAAAATTTCAAAGAAAATTCTTCCTCCATGGAGACTCGAACCAGCACAAGTCCCGTAGCTCTGCGCCAAGGTTTCTTGCCTTAACCACGAGGCTATGGGCGCCTGCTTTACGGCGCATAAATCACATCTCATTTGCTGTTATTCGGTTTCTTCGTATTGTTCATGCTTCACTACAATATCTTAGTACTGGTCTTCCGAGAACCTTATATATTAGGCCATATAACAATGAGAAATGAACGAGAACTAAATCAATAAAGCTAAATGATAATCATACGTATGAATTCAATACAAGTAAAATTCACATCAAATTCCGTTGAGGTGAGTAGTCATATGATGAAAGTTAAAAATTAAAATGTACCTGTTGGCAGGTGCCGTCGTCCTAAACTTTGCCGGAGATGGAAGATAACTTCCGAAAGCGCTCCAGTTAATTTTATATACAATATTTTAACAAGTAACGGGTACATTTCAATTTTTAACCTTCATCATATACGTATAAATGCTTTATTTTTTTAATGGAAACGCATACTAAACGAAGGAGTGAGAGAAATTATGAAGAAGTGGCAGAATTCAAATGCCTAGGAACAATAATTACAAACAGGAATAAATTAAGCTTATGCTCAACTCAATATACTCTTGTCATACCAACTTCCCTAATTATATGAAATTTAACTAAATTTTTTGACGGAGCTACATTGTTCAGTGAATGATTGGAAAACATTAGCGCAGGATAGGATTAAATGTATAGCATATGTCCGCGCGGCCGTGAACTTCTGTGATCTACATGCCACAGAGTATTAATGTTATATTTATGAAAGAGAAACTCTGGCAATCTGGAAATTTTTCAGTGGCTGGGTGTAATGAGGGTTTGTCGGCATGTCGCCTTTGTTCTATGATCCCTCCATTAGGGGCGGCTTGGGGAGATAGATTTGTAACAGCTTCGAAAAAATTATGTTAAGACTTGTCTGCGTGTATAATCATATGCTAACTAACGAACTCACTGGCACTATTGAACCCATAGGTTCTCATGCCCGCGCGGACATAAACTGTACATATGTTCCAATCCTAAGCTAATGTTTTCCAATCATCCCCGTATAATCTATTTCCCTATGTTGTTCTCCCACCTCATTCTTGGTCTACCAACAGGGCGTTTTCCCTCTGGTTTTCCTACAAAAAGTTGCCATTACCCTCTTTAATTCCCCATTTGTGCCACATGTCCTGCCCATCGCAGTCTACGAGACTTATATTTTGTTTCCTATAAAGTTCATGTAGCACACTTTTGTAGTCTTCTCCATTCGCCTGTCTGTCATCTCTCTTTGGTGCAAAAATGTTCATAACAATTTTATTGTTAAATACTCGTAATGGCTGATGTAAAAATATTACAAAGGAAACTAAAATGAAAATTTATAAGAGCATAACACAGAATATTTTGTCATATGGAAGTGAAACTTGGTCTTTGACGGATTTACAAAAGAATAACATTAGAAGAGTTGAATTTGATTATGTTAGAAGAAGCCTTCAAATAACAAGGCAGGATAAAATAAGAAATCAATTTCTTTGGAGATAAATGAATGTCACCACATCTGTTGTTAAGAGGATTGAAAATCAAACTCTTATATGGTATGGCCATGTATAGAGAATGGGGAGATGAAAGATGATCAAAAAAAATATACCAATGATCACCCCCTGGAAGAAATAAACGTGGCAGACCAAGATGGAAATGGAAAACTTATGTCAGAACTATAATGGATGATAGGAATGTGGAAGAAGGAGATTGGAATGATAGAAATAAATGGAAACTGAAAACGGCAAACCTATAAGTGGAGAAAAGTCGAAGAAGAAGAAGAAATACTCTTAATATTTTCTCCTCACTTAAAGTAAACATCCATGTTTCGTATGCGTATAATAGAACTGGAAGAATAACTGTTAAATTCATTTTCAGTTAAATTAATTTTTTTAGACAAGTTGGGACGACGAGAGTTTCTGTAATGTATAGGCCTAATAGCACGCATTTCCAGAATTGAGTTTATTATTTTTTTTTTGTGCTTCTCAT
Organism: Diploptera punctata; assembly: GCA_030220185.1. NCBI lineage: Eukaryota > Metazoa > Arthropoda > Insecta > Blattodea > Blaberidae > Diploptera > Diploptera punctata. Next base: position 1,346,591 of record JASPKZ010010285.1, on the reverse strand, counting down.
TCCTGTTTGTAATTATTGTTCCTAGGTAATTGAATTCAGCAACTTCTTCAAAAGTTCCCTAATTTGTAATTAACTGTCCACTTCCGTTACATAATGTATTTCTATGTTGAACATACAGCCTATTTAGTTTTTATTGATTGTTAATTCCAGTCCCAATTTCACATCGCAGTCGAAATATCATTGTAACGGAGACATGCTATCTGATAGATTGATATATTTCATTGTCATTAAATTTGAAAAATTGACAATCAAACTCCGTATAATTTTATCGCTGTCTCGCGTATTGTCAGTGATTAACATCACAGCAATTTGCCAAGATGTCGCACAAATCCTAATCGAATTTTAAATTTGTAAGTGCACCCAATATATTGTGTGAAGGTAAATGAACGATGGAGTGCGGTGAACAGTAGACAGCCTTGATCTGAATGATATACCGGTAGTATTTCTGATAATGCATACTCAATGTACCTTGACGAGTCCACTGACTTCCGAGGTCAAACTCCCCTCAGCTTCAAATGAAAATGACAAGACAAATAAAATGTATACTTATAAATAATAGATGATAGAATTTCATTTCTATAAATTTTTTTAAGTGTTCAGAAAGAGTGTATCAGGCAGTGTTGAACTCAGACATTGACCCCAGGGTGTCCCCACGTACAGAATGTGATGCAGATTGACAAGCTGCCATTTTTAAAAGAAGATCTTATAAATCAAAAAGGTTCAATTTCCCCGCTGATTATTTAATAGTGAATGAAATCACTTCTGTAAACCAATGAAGATATATTAGCATTATCTTACTCTATTGTTAGTCTATTAATGTCAGGTTCAGTTAAAACCAAAGTAAGTCGAATATCTTACCTTTTTTAATTATTGTAAATTACAATATTTATTGAAGTGTTCGATGCTCATTTACTAGATGGGAATATTCATTAAATCCCACTTCATGTAAATACAGGTCAATAGGCCTAATTTCATGAAGTAGAAGAAGAAGATTTTTCATAAGTAATGCCACGAATGATTTCCAAATTATCAATATATTCACGACTCACGAAGTGAGGAGTGAATTTATCTAGAGAATTTGGAAATCAAGAGTGACATTTGTTAGGACTATTTAACAAATACAATTAAGCTATTTACTCACAAATCATTATTTAAATATAGTTATTTTAAAATATTTATATATTTAATGTAAACGGCGATGTTTGAAAACAAATGAGAAACTTTGTTATGTTTCACTTGTTCATCACTGCAACCAGATAATATTATATATTGCCAAAGGATCGCAATATTGTAAGAATGTACCCTAGTGGAGAAAGAATGAAACACATCAAACTGTATATTAATTAATTTCTGATGTCCTATGATGTAAATATGTCAGTTATAATGTTCTGGAACATTATTACCTGGGAAATATACGTTTAAGAAAGTGCAAACAGTGTTTTTTTTATATTACATCCCGCAAGCACTATCTGGTTACATTCATGTACTATATATACAATCTGGTAGCCACATTCACTGTAGAATTCTTACATCTTAATATAGCCTATAAATTGTTATATTCAACGTATTTTTACAGAGTCAGTCACTGCAAAGTAATGATCTATTCAGAATGTTAAAAAGGAGGAGCTTGATTTTAAAGTGATAAAAGTAAATTGATCAAATTGAGGTGAAAAACGACTGTGATTGATTGTAAAACAAAAATAATTGAAGTGTGATTGGTTATTGACACCAATTTGGGGCATGAGTTAAATAGTCACGGAAAATAAATCTGCTAACAATTTACAGTACTTCCTCTTATTCTACTTCTCTCACAGTAGCTTCTGCCCGCTCTGGAATTCCCACTCTGAAGATCAGGAGTTGCCGCACACTTAACACTTCACGCTTATACATTTTTGTTGTTGTTAAATAATTAATTTTTCTCAAGAACTAAATTTATTCTATGTCTTTAATAGTTTTTTATGCTTCTATCTTGTAACTCAATTAACTAACTAACTCACTGGCACTATCGAACCCGTAGGTGCATGGCCGCGCGGACATAAGCTCTCCATATATCCCTATCCTGAGCCAATGTTTTCCAATCATTCCCTGTATAATCTATTTCCCTCAAATCATAGTTAATGTTATTCTCCAACCTCATTCTTGATCTACCAACTGAGCGTTTTCCCCTCTGCTTTTCCTAAAGAACCTTCCATGCACGTCTTTCATTCCCAATGGTGCCATATGTCCTGGCCATCGCAGTTTACGAGACTGTTCTCATTATATCTGGCTTCCTATAAAGAACATGCAGTTCACTGTTTTGTAGTCTTCTCCATGCACCTGCCTGTTCATCTCTCTTTGGTCCAACATTTTTCCTAAGAACTTTATTCTCAAATACTCCTAATCTCCTTACCTCCCTTAAAGTAAGAGACCATGTCTCGCATCCATATATATATTTTTTTGCAAATGCCCCAGGTTGTCTTTCGACATTCCTGGTATCTCTCCTGGCATGGCGTATTTGTAACCCACTTCTGAGGTTGGGGCGCCTGGAAGGCGGGTTTACGTTGCCCCGATGTAATGATGGGTGATGATGATGATAGTGGTGCGCCAGGAGAATCCCTAATCCTAAGCCTAATCTAAGATGAATATGAATGATGATGATTGCGATGACCATATGATTTCGGGGACCGTTTGGGCCTTAAAGTTTTCCTGACATTTGTCTTACAGGTGAGAAAATAACCCGATAAAAACCTCACCCTGAAAAACTGTGCCGACCGGGGATCGAACCCGGGCCCGCTGCGTGACAAGGCAGCACGCTACCTCGAGACCACAGCGGTGGACCATCCATATAATATAACTGGTAGAATAATAGTTTTATATATTTTCAGTTTAACGTTTTTTGAAAGGAGTTGGGACATCAAGAGTCTCTGCAATGCATAATAACACGAAATTCCAGAATTGAGCCTATGTTTAATTTCCTTGTGCATCTCATTCCTGTTTGTAATTATTGTTCCTAAGTATTTGAATTCAGCAACTTCCTCAAAATTTCCTTCATTTGTCATTAGCTGTCCATTTCCATTGTATAATGTATTTTTATGTGTGACCATATATTTAGTTTTATTGATATTTACTTCCAGTCCCAATCAATATCTTTGTGTTACGCAGTAGTGTGTGCGTGTTGGCCTTTAGTATCTCCTCGCTATCGGCCAATAGTACTAGCATAAGCCAACAGCTTTGCTTCTGTCTTGTACAATTTATATTTCACTCGTTAAATCTAGAGTAAATCAAAATATATAGTAAATAATAGTTGTTATGTATATATAAAACTAAAACTAAACACGACGGCGCGAGAGGCCTAAATGGCCCTTTGCATAGCAACCGGCTCTTGGCCTCTCATCCACATGTACTAATTACAGAGGTAGACGGTAATTTAGCCAGTAGGCTATATGGGTGACACGTGATGATGATGTTTTCCCTTCTTGTTTTCCTACATTAAGCGTCCATATCCCTCTTTCATTCCCCATTCGTGCCACATGCCCTGCCCATGGCAGTCTACGAGACACAACCTTTGTTATTATCTCTGTTTTCCAATAAAGATCATGTAGCTCATTGTTAGGTAGTCTTCTCCATTCGCCTGTTTTTCATCTCTCTTTGGTCCTAAAATTTTGCTGAGAACTTTATTCTCAAATAGGCCTACTCGTAATACTTTCTCCTTCCTTAAAGTAAGAATATGTTTCACATCCATATAATATAACTGAGAGAATGACAGTTTGATATATTTTCAGTTTAACATTTTTTTAAGAAGAATCTCTGCAATGCATAATAAATAGCATGCATTTCCAGAATTAAGCGTATGTTTTATTTCTTTGTGCATCTCATTACTATTTGTAATTATTGTTCCAAGGTATCTGAATTCATCCACTTCTTCAAAATTTCCCTCATTTGTCATTAGCTGTCCTTTTCCATTATTTATCACATCTAAAATGTGTGGGTGTACACCAATAGACTGCGTATGACTAGGATTGTGCGCAGTCAAGTATGTATTTATATATGTTTACTGAATTTACATTTCAATTAGCTATAGACTGATGATTAATTATGAAATATTCCGTCGTAATAAAATAAAACAATGTAGCTTTTCCTTGATGACTAAACGCTGGGGGATTTCAACTCTGAAATTCCTTGAAAACAAGAGTCGAACGCTAGGCTCAGTGCAACTAAGTACATCTACCTTCATCAGTTTAAAAGTTCACTCTTGGCATAAATGAATAGAAGATTATTAACAAACACACATTTCAACAGTAAATTAATTACTTGAACATTGTCTTGACCCGGGTGTTTCTCAACAATTCTTTTATGTTTCTTAGAACAATAGACAATGATTTAACTAGCGTACGCGTTTTTGTAGCCTTATTTAAAAGCATTAAATAGTATCGTCCGATTCTATTACATATGTATCCGTGAGATAAGATTAACACGGAACCACAATAGGTGTGTAAATTGAGTAAGCAATACTTTGTTCAGATATGGTGTGATTCATTCTGTACAAAGGTGGTGAATAGCATAACAAACAATGATTTATTTTTAATTTAGTTTATAGCACCTAACTGAACTCATTGCCTGTGCATTTTCTAAAAAATGTTGGTTTGATTTTCTTATGCAAATTAAAATGGATCATTTTGTAATCATCGGTGGATGAATACCATCATATAGTGTTTATGCGGAACACCTGTAAGTACAACTTGTGACATTAAATTGTTTTAAGTCATGCTGTAATTTAATGTACAGAATGGGGCATAAACATCTGATTATTTTTAAAATAATTTTAACACCGTTTGCTTAGTCAAATATATATTTAAATAACGTTCAAATGTATACAATTTTATGGGAGTTTTAGATGACATTGTTTTTCTGAGGCTTGAAAATAATATAGTTACAAGAATAAAAATATGTAATACTTTAGCATTACCCTCCCTTTTATAAGGAAGTAAGATTGGACATTGAGAAAAAGAGACAGGAGTATAATAAAAGCAACGGAAATTAAATTTCTCAGAAGGACAGCATGATACGCTCTTTTAGATCGAAAAAAAATGAAGAAATTTTAGAACAATTAGAAGTATAAGAAAAACTCAACGATATAATTAAACTGGCTAGACCATGTTAAAGAATTAATAATTCAAGAATTCCAAAGATGATGACGCAATATAAACCCAAAGGACATCGTCGACCAGGAAGACCTCTTAAAAGACTGCTAGATGGAGCCGAAACAGGTCTACAAAGGCCTAATTCGTGATGAATGATGATGGATGACATTGTTCACTGGCATTTTTAGTGCTTATTTTATAAGTTAGGATCACAGCTGACAATAGTAGTTATCATCTGACAATACAGTGTGATGGAGTATTGGCCTGTACTAAACGAATTCAGGCAGTAAGAACGAACTCCGTTACGTATATTCATCAGGATTTCCAGACTTGCAATGCTCCCTCTAGGAACAATATATCAGTGTGGGTTAAAAAATGCCGCGAGGAAAGTTCTGTACAAGATGCAAAAGTTCAAGTCTGTGACAATTCTCAAAGTCTGCTTGATAACTACAAAATTCAACACATTGATGAGATAAAGTAATCGGATTTCATTTTTCTAATCTTAGTCAATCTGTGTCGATAAATAGTTTTTTCTTTTTTTCTTTTTGCATCAGATGAAGTATTTTTTATATCTTAAAGGATTTGTTAACAAGCCGCTACTGAACCATGTCATGAAATTTTATGTATTTCAACATGACTCGAATATGACTTGTACCAAGCTCATGGTGTAAACATCATTTTTAAAAAAAACCGTCAGATATGCATGTCCCTTCCTGTACTACGTCACTGATATTAAAATACTACTTATGAAGTCTTCTACTGAATGGATGCTCTAAAAGTTTTAGGGAATCTTAATAAATCCTTGCGAAAGATTTAGCAGAGGGATTTATACTTAAAGTTATTATATTATTATTACTATTATTATTATTATTATTATTATTATTATTATTTTATTATTATTATTATCCGAATTTATAAACCCTATTTCACCTAAGGTGTATTAGGGTTGTAATTTGTGCCCAAAGTTTTGAATAATTATATAATATTGTCTAAAACTAAAGTTTTTTATGAACCTTATCTATCATTATCATCATAGTCCATTCACGAATTTAGGCCAATTGTTGACCTGTTTCGGCCTCGATAGAAAAACCATCCGAAAGTAGTCCTGGTCTTCTTGTTTCTGCAGGTTGATATCTTAACATTTGCTTGGGTATCCTGTGATCTTCCATTTGATGAACATGTTGTATCCATCTTGACTTATAATCAAAAATTTTGTTTTCTAAAGGTTCCATGTGTTCTTCTAAGATGCCTTCATTTTACACATATGATCTGGTAGTGTGTATCCAGCAGTGCTTCATTTTTACACATATGATCTGGTAGTGTGTATCCAGCAGTGCTTCATTTTTACACATATGATCTGGTAGTGTGTATCCAGCAGTGCTTCGAACATATCTCATTTCACCATTTCTTTTTCAATGTCTATACTCTGCTACCATGCAAAAAGGGATGGAAGAGCCTGTATTTTATTCACTTTTAATCTTGAATGTTTTGGACTAACTATGGTTTGAATATAGAACCTAATTTATAAAAACATTAAAAGTTTGTATTTATTTTCTGTAAAAAGCACTTCCGTAATGGGCGGTTCACTTAAACAGGCGGTGTTATTTAGGGGGCAGGTGGTTTCGAACTTTTCATTCCAGAACAAAGGGGTATTAAATGTAATATGTTCAACACTTTGGCTGCTGATACCACAATTACAACTTGCATTTTCTATGATGTTGAATATCTGGAGGTATTGGACAAATTTTCCGTGATCAGTGAGGAATTGTGGTAGTAATTATTCTTAAAGTTAGGCTTATTGTTATTGTATTTGTACATAAAATATGTTGAAAAAAATGTTCAGCATGAGAACGTGGAATTTAACCGACTGCCAAAAGCTAAGACGCTCTTTGTGATAGTTTCATGCTGCGGTATACACATATCAGATTTTGCTTGCAATTAATGATTTCCACCATTTGCCTTGACAACCATTTTCTCTCTCCGTATCAGACACTCGCATATTAGCAACTTAGAAAAATTTACCCACCAGGATATCGATCTAATTTTCTTTGTAAGGCTAGAAAAATTATGAATACGGCCTGTTACATATGGTTCAGAGGCATGGTCCCTACCTCTTGCTGATGTTAATGTCCTTAGTCCTTTGAAAGAAGAATATTGAGAAAACATTTGGACCTATGAAGGAGAATGAAAATACATGGAGAATTCGTAGTAACCAGGAACTGAATTATCTAGCGAATGGCCAAGTTATAGTCAAAGTATCTCAAAGGCTAATATGGCTGGGTCATCTTATAAGAATGGATGATAATCGCCTCCGAAAGAAAATGTGAAAGGAAATGCTTTACTCGAGAAGGTTCTAGAACTGGATAGATGGATGGTGTGGAGGAGGATCTTGCGGCTAAGAAGATACGAGGATGGAGAATAGAGATGTCTGGATACGCCTGGTGGAGGAGGCCAAGGCTCACACCTAGCTGTAGTACTCAATGAAGAAGAAGAGAAACAACGAATATAATACGCCAGTGTTAAATCGCAGTCGAAGGTTTCATAAATAACCAGTGAAAGTTTCACCTCCTGTTATGAGAATAGGAAGTTAGATATATTCCAATTCAAATTCTACCCCACTTAAAAATAAAACTTTACAAGTATAATGGAAATATCCGGAACTGTAACAAATTTTACAACTCTATCAACTACTCTACGGGAATATTTTATCGTTCCCTCCAATTCCTCATCATCATCCGGTATCATAACAGCTGCCGCCGTCTTCCGGAAATCAAACGCCATTCCTCTCTGTCCATCCATGTTCTTCCTCCAATCCTCTGATAATCATTGCCGCTTGCATACCTTCTGTCCAGGTTTTCTTTGCTCTCCTTTCTTTCACAGTAAAAAGCAAGAACGTTACAGAAACGTTTTATTATGTTTTTATTTTGAAATCTTTGCCTACTTAGGGCTTTCTGGAAGACAAAGAACAAGTAAAAGATTATTATATGGAAAAATTCAGAGATGTCTTCTTCTTCTTCCTTCCAAGTATTAGGCCAAGGCCTGTTACGATCCTATAGAAAATTTTCCCTCCAGCGTTTCATAGGACGGCCCAGTGATCTTCGTCCTCTTGGTATATAATTATAACAGCTTTGGGGATCCGATTTGAACTCATTCTTTCAAGATGGTGTTTCCAATTTAGTTGGTACTGTTTTAATATATTCCAAAATTGGCGTAGTCTTCAATTCTTTTAAGATATCGGTGTTCCTTTTCCGATTCCATCTGGTGTAACCCGCTGTTCTGCGCATGAATCTCATTTCACAAGCCGTTATTCTGCTTTCATGTTGTTTTTTTAGTGTCCATGCTTCACTACCATAGGTCAACACTGGTCTAGCCAAAGTGTTCAGTATTCAGAGATGTTAATAAAATAAAAAATAAATCTTATATTTATATTTAAAAATGAACGTTTATGAGTCTGCGAGTCTGTCCTTTATGGATCCATAAACTACTTGACCGATTTAAATGGAGTTTTTTAACCAATTTTTGGGACAGTTAACGTATGTAACACAATACTGTAGCCTATATTAGGTCCGGAGGTAAGGAAAAAAAGTGCATCGGTACACAAAAAAATGTATCTTTTGGACGCTTAAATGGCTTACGCTGCCTAAACCATAATAAATACACCAAATTAATTTACGCAGAATTCAACATTTAAAAAAAATCTACAAAAAATGTACGCGACAGCATATGTCTATCTTTGAGGATAACTCATAATAACCATTTTTCATCATCACCATCATCTGCGTTACAGCTGCAATCAAACTGGTCTCGCCATAACCATATTAGTCTTTCAAAATTAGATTAAAAGTGAGGATTTAATTTCAGAGACTTTTCCAACAACACAATGTTCAAATTAATATGTTGGTTATTTTGAGCATTTAGTGAAGGACACATTTGTACACCATATAATTAAATAACCCTTCTTCACTCCCTAAATACTTTTAAAAACTTCCTCCCTACAAAATTAAAACAAATACTTGTACAGACTCTTACAATTCCACACATCGACTACTGCGGCATATTACTGACTAATCTGAAACTGATCTGACAGACCACAGAGTGTTCATAATGCGTGCATTCGATTTATATCCAATCTCCGTCGTTATGACCACGTGTCTCCTTCATTTCAGGCCTTATCAACTAAATGACAGAAGAACTTTACATTCACATACCTTACAATTCCAAATTCTGCACACATATTTACCAAGTTATTTAACAATACGTTTTCAAAATTCATCGGCTCATCACAATTTAGTAACAAGATCACAAGAATCTTCTTTACTTTTGATACCACAGCACAGGACATGTCTACATTCTGAATCTTACACAATATCTATGACTAGAGCATGGAATTCACTTCCCAGTCATGTCAGGGACTGTCAATCGCTTTCATTATTTAAATACAAATTAACTAATAAGTTAGGTTCGACACAATGAAAACATTAACTGCATAACAACTATATAGAGCATTCTATAAATAATCATCTCGAAAGCTATACTACTTATTTTGTATCATTTTAATTTTATTATATTCCATGTTTTTGTTAGTATTAGCTAATATTAGATCAAATCATTATTACATTTTGTTTAGTCTGTATTTTAATAACAACTTAAAATTGTAATAAGTATGTAATTTTTGTATAATTCTACTATTCGCTGGTTGAGTGGAAGAGAAGGCCTTATGACCTTAAATTTGCTTGCTAAAATAAAGCATTATTATATTATGATTATTATTATTATTATTATTATTATTATTATTATATATTACTTACTTACTCACTGGCACTATCGAACCCGTAGGTTCATGGCCGCACGGACATAAGCTCTCCATGCATCCCTATCCTGAGCTAATGATTTCCAATCATTCCCTGTATAATCTACTTCCTTCAAATCATAGTTAATGTTATTCTCCCACCTCATTCTTGGTCTACCAACTGGGCGTTTTCCCTCTGGCTTTCCTACAAGAAGCTTCCATGCAAGTCTTTCATTCCCCATACGTGCAACATGTCCTGCCCATCGCAGTCTACGAGACGTAACTGTTCTTATTATATCTGGCTTCCTGTAAAGACCATGTAGTTCATTGTTATGTAGTCTTCTCCATTCACCTGTCTGTTCATCTCTCTTTGGTCCAAAAATGTTCCTAAGAACTTTATTCTCAAATACTTGTAATCTCCTTTCCTCTCTTAAAGTAAGGGTCCATGTTTCGCACCCATATAATATAACTGGTAGAATAATAGTTTTATATATAAGTAAAGTAAAAGTAAAGTGATCCCACAACAGACCCGGAGGTCCTTGGGGTAGTAGGAGGTTAAGGCTCCCACTTTTTCTAGACAATCGGCACTTTATGTCAGCCGGGTTGTCAGCCCTGCGTGACGGCCGCCTTTACCCCAGAACAAGCGTCTGGTACTCATTTCCGTTAGAGGCTGAGTCGACCCCAGGGCCATAGTGCCGCCAGAGGGTTTGGGTCAGTTTAAAAATCTTGACCCCTACGGGACTTGAAATAGTTTTATATATTTTCAGTTTAACGTTTTTTGAAAGGAGTTGGGACATCAAGAGTCTCTGCAATGCATAATAGCATGCATTTCCAGAATTGAGCCTATGTTTAATTTCTTTGTGCATCTCATTCCTATTTGTGATTATTGTTCCTAGGTATTTGAATTCAGCCACTTCCTCAAAATTTACCTCATTTGTCATTAGCTGTCCATTTCCATCATTTAATGAATTTCTATGTGTGACCATATATTTAGTTTTATTGATATTTACTTCCAGTCCCAATTTCTTAGTGTTACTCAATAGTGTGTGCGTGTTGTCCTTTAGTATCTCCTCGCTATCGGCCAACAATACATACTACATCATCAGCATAAACTAACAGCTTATTAATACCATTGAGTTGTAAGCCATCCTCATTCTCTAAAGATTTAATGGCATGCTCTAGTACAAAATTAAATAGTAGAGGAGATAGTGCATCTCCTTGCTTCAACCCATTCTGGATTTCAAAAGTGTCCGAAAACTGTTTGCCTACACGCACCCTACTCTTTGTGCCATTTAGACACATTCGTATAAGTCTAACTAACTTTTTAGGAATTCCGAACTCCAGCAGGATACTATATAACTTCTCCCTCTTAATTGAATCATATGCTTTTTTGAAGTATACGTACAGTTGATGTACAGTACCATTATATTCCCATTTCTTTTCTAAAATCTGTCTTATTATTATTATTATTATTATTATTATTATTATTATTTTATTATTATTATTTAATTTATTTAGGCGTAGCAGCGCACGACGGGCATTAGCTAGTAGATAATAATGTCTAAAAATAAAATAAAAGGCTTATTTAATGTTATTATAAAGATAATTCTTTAATATTTCAACTGATGTTTGCACGTTCAATAATATATAGCATTGTGGACATCCTTTGAGTTTGGATCCCAGTGATCTTTATTTGTCTGCCGTTATACGACAGGACCTTAAACATATTATTTCTTGCATGCAGTTAAAGGATATTCAACTGACAGGCCGACTAAATCCACGTGTGCTTCTTTTTGTTAATTCAAACGATGTTTCTACTTTCTTGTTTCCATATATCGATCTTTGTTTTGCTTATTAACATAAAGTGCTGCTTGCAAGCTGTTCGGTTACAGACCACTTGGTAAATTAATTTAGATTAAATTAAATATCTATGTACAAGCTGTTTCACTTATCAATTTTCGAATAATAATTAAATTGAACTATTTCAAATTAAAGTTTTGAAAGTATAATAGCACACTTTCATTTAAATGTAAAAAGGAAATGGAATGACTGAAGTGTATTTAAAAGAAAGGAGGGTATTTATTATGTTTTCTCATCTATAAAAAAAAAATATCTCCCTAACTTCCGTTTTACTCTCCTTGGCAAGGATAGACGTGCAGTAGATTTCAGGATAACGAACGACAATATGTGGTTGAAGCTTATCACTTACGAATTATTTTCGAGTAGTAATTAAATTGAACTATTTCAAATTAAATTTTTAAAAGCGTATTAATACTACACTTTCATTTAAATATAAAAAGGAAATGAGATGACTGAAGTGTATTTAAAAGAAAGGAGGATACTTATGTTTTCTCATCTATAAAAAAATGTCTCCCTAACTCTCCTTGGCAAGGATAGACGCACAGTTGATTTCAGGATAACGAACGGGCAATATGCGGTTGAAGCCGTTTCACTTACGAATTTTCGAGTAATAATTAAATTGAACTCTTTCAAATTAAAGTTTTAAAAGTGTATTAATAGCACACTTTCATTTAAATGTAAAAAGGAAATGGAATGACTGAAGTACATTTAAAAGAAAGGAGGATATTTATTATGTCTTCTCATCTATAAAAAAATATCTCCTTCCGTTTTACTCTCCTTGGCAAAGATAGAAGTACAGTTGATTTCAGGATAATCAACGGCAATGTGTGGTTGAAATGCCATTATGACATTTTAAGAATTCACCATGTTCAAATCATGATTAATGTTACACTCCCACCTCATTCTTGGCCTACCTTACTTATAATTTTAATTATTGAATATTATTAACTATTTTGGCAGATAAGTGCCCCAGAGTTAGAATCACTTACTTACTCACTGGCACTATCGAACCCATAGGTTCATGGCCGCGCGGACATAAGCTCTCCATACATCCCTATCCAGAGCTAATGCTTTCCAATAATTCCCTGTATAATCTACTCCCCTCAAATCATAGTTAATGTTGTTCTCGCACCTCATTCTTGTCTACCAACTGGGCGTTTTCCCTCTGCTTTCCTACAAGAAGCTTCCATGCACGTCTTTCATTCCCCATACGTGCACATGTCCTGCCCATCTCAGTCTACCAGACTTAACTGTTCTTATAGGAAGCCAGATACAATAAGAACAGTTAAGTCTCGTAGACTGAGATGGGCAGGACATGTTGCACGTATGGGGAATGAAAGACGTGCATGGAAGCTTCTTGTAGGAAAGCAGAGGGGAAAACGCCCCAGTTGGTAGACCAAGAATGAGGTGCGAGAACAACATTAACTATGATTTGAGGGAAGTAGATTATACAGGGAATTATTGGAAAGCATTAGCTCTGGATAGGGATGTATGGAGAGCTTATGTCCGCGCGGCCATGAACCTACGGGTTCGATATTGACATCGGGTCCCTTTGACCTCCTGCGGGAATTCTACCCTTTAACCCCTTCTCAAATCCCCCTATTAAATACAGCTATTTTATTATCTTCAGGAGTGAGTGCCAGTGAGTAAATAAGTAAGGTAGGCCAAGAATGAGGTGGGAGTGTAACATTAATCATGATTGAACATGGTGAATTATTTATAATGTCATAATGGCATTTCAACCACACATTGCCGTTGATTATCATGAAATCAACTGTACTTCTATCCTTGACAATACCTATTGAACGAATTCCCTCTGCTTTTCCTACAAGAAGTTTCCATATTTTTCTTTCATTCTCTTTTCGTGCCACATGTCCCTGCCCATCAGCATACGATATTTAACTTTCCTTACTGCATCTGGTTTCCTATAAATGTCATGTAGGTCTAACTATAACACCGCATCATTCAAAAGCAAATTGAAGATTTATTTAATAACAATCTTATTCTATACACTTCAGTGATAATACTGGTCAACATGATTTTTGTCTCATGAGTACCAATAGTTGTACTTAATGCAGTTTTTTATCGTGTTTTCAAATATGTATTCGGGATTTCTCCATCACCTACAGTTTTTTTTATTTCAATTTCAATTCATGGATTTAAATAATTATTTTTTAAATAACCCTAGATTTCTTCACGGAAAATCTTGGCGCAGTGAGCGATGAGCACGGGGAACACTTTCATCAGGAGATTTCAGCTATAGAAAAGAGATATCAAGGCAAATGGAAACCTAATATGCTGGCCGATTATTGTTGGACCATCAAGAGGGATGCTCCATAGGCGAAATATAGCAGAAAATCTTCATTTCTTACTTTCTAGGTGAGTCCGAATGTTCGAATATTGTGTAGGTGCTAGCGAGACTAAAGACACTACATCTGTCGGAAAACTGCCTTGATTGGTTTGCATCTTACCTCACTAATCGTCAGCAATCAGTTTCTGTTAATAATCGCATTTCTTCCTGGCGCTTGGTGAGGAAAGGGGTACCTCAAGGCGGTGTCCTCGCTCCTCTTCTCTTCTCGATTTATATTAATGACGTGACCAAGAAACTACAAAGCTGCAAGCATCATCTTTACGCCGACGACCTACAGATTTACACACACTTTAGGCCTGACGAAATTAATGAATATATTGACAAAGTAAACACTGACCTCAGGCATATATCTTCATGGTCCAGACAATATGGGCTGAAACTAAATGTAAACAAAACGCAAGCAATAATTATCGGACATCCAAGGCTATTACACCTCATAAACAATGGTAATATGCCGGCTGTCATATTAGATAATGAACAAATTCCTTATTACCGACGTCGTTAAAAACTTGGGATTTTACTTAGATTCTAATTTAAATTGGCATGTGCAAGTAAAACAAAAATCTAAAAGGATCTTCTCCATAATGCATTCCCTAAAGCGACTTAAACATTTTCTTCCTACAACTCTTAAAAGAATTTTAATCCAAACTTTAGTGATGCCGCATTTTGACTACTGTGACGTTCTACTAACTGACATAAGTGACGGATTGTCGGACAAACTACAGCGTGTCCATAATATGTGTATCAGATTCATATTTAATGTTCGAAAATACGATCACATTTCTCCATTATTCCACGAATTGTCATGGCTACATCTAAAAGAGAGAAGAAAATCGCACTGTCTAATTCTCCTATTTAAGATCCTACATACCTCGATTCCCAATTATTTATCATCCCGTTTCCAGTATCTATCCTCAAACCATAACTTAAACACAAGATCACAACATAGTCTCTTACTTAACATACCGCCACATAGGTCATCACATCACTCCATGTCATATGCCATCTCCACTTCTCGCAACTGGAATTCCCTACCACAAGAAATAAGGGGCTGCCGGACATTGGCATCTTTTAAAAGAAATCTAAATTTATATTTGCTCTAAACTCGACTTCATTATTATCAGTGTAAGATATATATATTAATTGGTGTTTCCCGTATAATGTATCATATTTATATTTATTATTATTATTATTATTATTATTATCGTATCATTATTGTTATTACCCTATAAAATGTTGTTTGTACATGACATTTACATTGCTACATTTATTGTATCTTTAACTGTTTATAATTAGTATAGTGTATATCTATAATTTGTCGAATATTTATTTGTATTTGTGCTGGTTGAGTGGAAGAGAGGGCCTTATGGCCTTAACTCTGCCAGAATAAATAAAGTATTATTAAAAAAGTATTATTATTAGTTACGAATGTAGAAAATATTAAAGTGTTTGAAATCATAAATGCCTGTCTCTTGGAAACCTTGCGTGATGGAGAAAACCGATAACATATTTGAATTCAAGAGAAAAAATACTATCAGAATCATACATTTTTCTTTCTGAGACAAAATAAAAAAAAAGTTTATTTCTTGTTGCTCAGTGTAATATTATTTTAACAATTGAGGGATTTAGTGAGAAAGGGAGCTATGCCATTTTGAGAAGGAAAGGAAATAAATTGGGGTTTACGAAGTATTATATTACGAAATTATTTGTACAATAAAGGGGTAACTTTTTTCTTCTTTACCTTACTTATGTAAACTATGTAAAAGGGTAATTTTTAAAACAAATAGCACTGATTATTTCCATTTCTTCTCGAAGTGGCATAGCTCCCTCTCTCACTAGACCTCTCAATTAGTAATAATTTAATTTATTATATAAACATGTAGTATCAAAATTAACAACATTTTCAATTGTTTGTTTTAAATATTGTCAATACTTTTAAAATTACATTCTGAGTCACCGTTGAGGTTGTTAACTTTTCAAACATTATATAACGGACAAATTAATTTATTATATATCATTATTTGTCTTTTTTCGTGTACATTAGATAGAGACAGTCTACCAAATAATTTAATTTATCTTGCCTGTGTGCATTTTATTGTTAGTTTTTAGTCTTAATTTTAGTTATCATTAACATTATTATGTTACCTGTTTTATTTCATTTAGATATTACCTTGTTGATCAAATTTTCATTTAGTATTTAATATTAGAGTTAATTGTGATTGCTTTATTCTAATTGGAAGAATAACCGTTCATTTAATTTGAGACTTGTATGTAAAGAAAGAAAAATAATGTTTACGCTGGGATGCCTGGATAGGCATTGTCGGTAACGAACTAACGTATAGAGTTAGAGGTCCCGGCTTCAAATCCCGATTCAGGCATTAATTTTTCTTTTCATGACATATATTCTATTTATCTTAAAAAAACTTTAAACTTGTATATATATATATATATATATATATATATGTGTGTGTGTGTGTGGTGTGTGTGTGTGTGTGTGTGCGTTATATTCTGCCTTGTCACGCAGCGGGCCCGGGTCCGATTCCCGGTCGGGACAGGCTCCTGAGTGAGGTTTTTTTCGGGGTTTTTCCTCAACTGTAAGATAAATGTCAGGAAGCTGAGGGCCCAACGGTTCCCCGAAAATCATCCGGCCATCATCATCATCATCCTTCACCTTAATTAAGAAATGTTTCTTGGGTTTTCCGCGTCATGGATTCAAGGTTGGCCTCTGGCTACTGATTCCGACGTTTCTCGACATGAGACCAAATGTCATTACCAAGGAATAATAATAATCATAATAATAATAATGATAATAATAATAATAATAATAATAATAATAATAATAATAATAATAATATATACACAATATAAGAACCAACCATTCATCCATCCATAGTAATTCTGCCCGAGGGCAGGTCTTTCACTGCAATCATAGCATTTTCATGCTATTCTAGGATTCTTACATCTTAATATATAAATTGTTATATTGAACGTATTTCTTAGAGAGTCTGTCACTGCAAAATAATGCTCTGGCCTATTCAGAATGTTAAAAAGGAGGAGCTTTCTTTAATATGATAAAATTAAGTTGATAAAATCGAGGTGAAACAGGACTGTGATTGGTTGTAAATCAAAATTCATTGAAATGTGATTAGTTATTGACTCCCATTTGAGCCATGAGTTAAATAGTCAAACTAAGATTAAATTTTTCAAATCAAAATAAAAAAGAAACAAGATGGACAACACAGAATGCGGCTGGTGTTTGCGGCTACTGTGTTTGCTTCCAGCTTAAGGAGAATCCGACAAGGGGACGAAGACCGAGTCAATTAACTCCCAAAAATTTTATGTGTATTACCTAGGCAATACGTAATATAATATATGAAAACATTGAGAGTCATTGGACCCATGGCTGAAGACTGGCAGCTATATTGTGCTCCGTGATGTTGGCATCGTGTTACCAAATATATGTAAAATTATATTAATTTCCGAGGATCGGAATATATATATATATAAATATTTCTCTACTAGAAGTCCCGACCACTCTTTGCTGTGGTTAAGGTATACATTAAAAATTTAAATTAAGTTCCTGCTTTCACATCTTTCACAGCCAGATTACTTAAAACTAAAACTTACACACGAAATTAATAATATTGAAAATAAAAAAAAACGCTGAACACACTTAAATTATGAAATAATCAATATTTTAATTCAATTGAAATTCGCGGTTGCAACAAAAAAGCAACAGCCATCTGGATCTCTCTTTGTTAAATAATAAACCAATTACCTTACAAAATTACCTTACACCGCCATCTGTTAGAATCGTATGGAACTCACAGATAATTATAACTCTTTGTTAAATAATAAACAAATAATTTGCAATAAAAAATAATGCGACTATAAATTTAGTTATAAACTACCCTAAGTCTCAAGTTGGATCAAACTGCACACAGTGTGCAAAATTGTATTAAAACCGGTTCAGTAGTTTAGGATTCCATCGCGGACATACAACGTGACACGAAATTTTTATGTATTGATTATATATATATATATATATAATATATATATATATATGCATGGGTGACCATCAGAACAATCCCGTGCCCTAAGATTTAATAAGTAATTGCATAATTTATGACTATGTTGTTAGAAATGAGTTCGTCTTAATAGATAAAAATAAACCAAATACATGATGAAAATAAAATGACAAAATGTTAAAATATTAAAATAAATTCGGCACTTGGTATAACAGTCGTCCACAACTAAAATTGATTTCTGTTTAAAAACTTTGTCAATTAACTTAATCAACACTTTTGAGATTCATATTAAAGCACCGCTGAGGTTATGTATTAAGATGTTAATTATATAAATTTTACCGATTACTCAAGGTACAAAAACAGTACAAACTTTTAAAATAAATAATATTATCCTTCACAGTTCAAATAACTATTACAATTCTCATTATAAATGTAAGTCATTATAAATGTAAGTAAACTTCCAAGTTATTCTGATATGGAGGCCTTTCAAAAACAATGTTTCATCTTCTGCGTTTTAACTGGAACTGATGGTGTTATATAGGTTGTATAACGGATTTATGCCTGCGGTTGTGTTCCGTTGAGTAGATCTTTATTCCTTGCTTCTTTTAGAATCTCTATAGCATAATAATAGAGAGTCTAATAACAACATGATGAACATCCTTGAGGACACAGAGATTCTAAAAGAAGCAAGGAATAAAGACATACTAAACGAGAAACATAACCGCAAACATAAATCCGTTATACAACCTATACAATACCATCAGTTCCAGTTAAAACGCAGAAGATGAAACATTGTTTTCGAAAGGCCCCCCATATCAGAATAACTTGAAGTTTAATTCGTCAATTAGTTAAAACCATTTAGTTGTGGACGACTGATATATCAGGTACTTATTTTAATATATTAACTTTTTTACATAACCTTAACTGTGATTTAGATTTAATTTTAGAAGTGTTAATAAAGTGACAGTCGAAAAATACAAATGTTGCTCCATAGGAACCACAGTAGGGCCGATTGTACTACTGAAAGATCATGCATTTACTATCAAGAAAAAAACTTTTTAGTGTCAGTATCACTGAAGATATGGATAATTCTGGACTTTTATTGACAGGTCTGACATATGCTTATTCATACATCTGATAATACCTGCCTATATAAGGCAACGGATATGGTGAATCATTTAACTCGATATAAATTCTGTTATACCCCTCCCATCGTTCAATCCTTCAATATTTAACATAAAAAGATGAAGATAAAGTGATCCCACTACAGGCCTCAGAATGCTCTTCAGGTAGTAGGAGGTTAATATTCCCACCTTTCAAGACAATCGGCAAGAGACATCAGATAGGTTGTCAGCCCTGCATGATGGTCCGCTTTACCCCCGAACATAAGTCTGGTATTCATATATATATATATATATATATATATATATATATATATATATATAGCTTACTCTTTTTCTTATACCTATTAGAATAATTAGTAAGCCTTTTAAATAGTTAACAAAATAAATAAAAATTATTCTGCTGTGTTTTCATCTAATATTTTGAACTCTTTATACTATAGGCTATATATATATATATATATATATATATATATATATATATATGTGTGTGTGTGTGTGTGTGGTGTGTGTGTGTGTGTGTGTGTGTGTGTGTGGGCGCGCGCGCGCGCGCGCGATCTTCATGATTATTTGTACACAGGGGTTTTCAGGTACAGATACTGTTTAGCTGCTATCTATTACGTTTTAGAACCATTAAGTGATGGAGTTAAACTGAAACGAAAATTTAAAAATCGCTCTAGCGGTCGCAATTTTAATGTTTCACAACGAAACTCAGTATATCATATTGAAATAAAACGAGGTAGGTATTATCCAAAAACCAGTGAAATCCAACCTTTTAGAAGTGGGAGTTGCCTGAAATCCGAAATTAAAAATTGACTCAAGCAACCACCATGTTTGGTTGGTTGTAGTGTACACATATAATTTAATTAACCATTAATATTTATTTTATATAGGCGCGTAGCAGCGCATGGCGGGTATTAGCTAGTTATGATTTTTAATATGATATAATCCATCAATCCATAGTAATTCTGTCCGAAGGCAGGTCCTTCACTGCAATCATAGCATTTTCATGCTATGCTTGTAGCTTTACTAGGGAATTCTAAGAGTGGTAGCTTCCCGTTGCTTTCCACACTGGTGAAGGATGATGATGGTGATAATGATAAGGATGACGATGATGGCCATAAGATTTCGGGGACCGTTTGGGCCTTAAAGTTTTCCTGGCATTTGTCTTACAGGTGAGGAAAACCCCCGATTTAAAACCTCACCCAGAAAAACTGCCCCGACCGGGATCGAACACGGGCCCGCTGCGTGACAAAGCAGCACGCTACCTCGAGACCACAGCGGTGGACTATGATATAATAATGTGTTTTATATATAGGCCTAGTATATAGGGTGAACAATAATTACACTTACAAACTCCAGGGACTGATTCCTGACTGGAAATGAAGGGAAAAAGATCCTATAAACATGTGTCCGGAAATGAACGATGTGCGTGCAACGACAACAAATCGTCCCGACACACAGTACATAACATAATCTCATCCACGTCACAACAGATGTTGAAGGTGACCCCATGGGATGCAATACACGCGCTCACACGTATTATGAATTGCCTCACTCATTCGCACGTTCCGGTCTCTCTCCGAATAGCGACGTGGACACGCTGTTGAAGGGTATGCACATCAGCAACTGGTTCAACATGCACAACACTTCTCAGATGCCCTCAGAGGTAAAAAATCCAGGGGTTTAAGTCCGGTGATCTAGCAGGCCATGCAACAGAGCCGAGACAATAATGCCATTCGTCAGTGCCATCTACCGTAGTAACGATGCATTTATGGACACTTATTCATAGGTCATTTTTCCACCTTTTCCAGTCAGGAATCAGTCCCTGCAGTTTGTCGATGTAATTAAAATTCATCCTGTATAATAATATATTTTGTTCACCCCTGTACTAATAATGGCCTAATTATCATTCTGTTTTAGGGAAGTAAGTTGAATTTATAAGAGAGACCTTGGTATCCAATGACAACGGCATGTAATTGCTCAACTTACTTCCGTAGGGAAGAAAAGTAATTGACTTAATTAATAATGTAAACATGTTACATACTAAAATTTTTATTGAGTAATACAATGTTATTGCATCACACTTATTTTGATAATTCAAATTTATAGTGATTGAACAGTCGTTGCAATTATTAACATTAGCTACAAAATTTGGTTGATTTTCATTAGTATTTTTCTTATTTTATTTCAATATGTTTCTCTGATTTATGTAACTCATCTTTCATAACTTCCATTGAACTACCACGTGTATCAGCTACAATTTCAGGAACCATTCGCCGCTTCCTCTACATCACAATTAATCATATCTGTAATTAATACACAGTCTGAAACTCTATTTAAAATGTCTGTCACTAATTCAGACAACAATAAAAATTGCAGTTCTTTTATCAACATTTTCTTGTTATCAAACAATTGAATTCTTCAAACCAAGATAAAAATACACACGAAATATAAAAATGAAACATAATTATTAGCATAGGAGTGAACATTAGTATATTACGATGCGAGGTTGGGAAGTGATTTTTACAGAATCTAGGAAAATGTTTAAAAACGGAACAATAGCGAGGTTTTTAATTCCGAGATTGTGTAAAACACTTAACAAACATGCGTTATACATTATTTTTTGCGCGATGGTGTTTTCAAAATAATAAATAATAGTAAAATAACATATTGTTGGAAATATTTGCGTTCATTATAAACAACTGATTAACGTTAACAGTGTGGCCAATGTTTAAACGGCAAATGCAGAAAATAATTTAGTTGAGACTACAGCAGGCCGTGACACCAATCATGGCTAAAATGTCGGGGAGTACGAATTTGTTTTGTATTGTTTTTCAAATAAAGTACAGTTCATTTAAAATGCAGTGATTTGTTTCGTATAATGTTATTAACTCTACCTTTTAGATATTTTTTTGTATATACATTGTACGTAGTATACATAAAGGGCAGTGGTTTTACTTCCCGCACGAGATAGGTAATATGTAATATTAAAGTATAGTTATTTAGGTTGGCAATCCCGAAATTTATAAAATTGAACTTTCAATCATGGTCACCATCGATGTAAGTACGACAGAACGCATTATTGTGCAAAAAATAATTTTTTATCAAGGCTCCTGCTGCAAAATTAACATTCTTGAATTTTGTTTTTCTATGAAGCGATTGTTTCTGTTAAATTATAATTCTTCGTTTATAAAAAATAAGATTTTTTTTTCGAATTATCTATGATTGTCCACATGTTTAGAAACCATTATTTTGTTAATAAAAATCAAGCACATGACATAATCGTTTCATCTCTGTCAAGAAAATTGATGCAAGATATTTGAAAATTTGTTTTTTTAAATAGAAAAACGTTTAATATAATTATTACTATTCATCCTAAATTAAAGTAGAAAATATTCTTTACATTATATAATTATGTAGGCCTATTTTCCCTAGAATTTTGAGTATTTAAATTTGTATATTGCCCCATTCTCCTATTTTTTCTGTTCTAGATTTATATTAAACACTTTAATATGTATTACAAGATTTTAATTTGAAAAAATGTATATATAACATTTTTTATAAAGAGCAGAATGACCTGATACGCATAGTTTTACAGTTTTCCACGATTTTTCTTTCAACGCAAACTCCCTATAATTTAGGTCACAGCGGTGATCGGTTCATAATTTGATTTTACAATTAAACTGGAAATTCCTATTCTCTCAGTTCAGCTTCTCCTCGATGAGTAGCAGATTTCCAGTCACTAGGATTTGAACACAGGATCTCCATAGTACGATTCACAAATGCTTCCAGTTGAATCTGGTCGTTTGGTCAATGTATTTTTTAAATGAAAATAATTGTATGTTTTCAATAGATGTCATATTTCAATTTTCTGGATTTCTTCGTGTTGAGACTTGCAAGTAGAGTGAGGTTCCTTTGGACGGGTTACTGGCCCGACGCTAAGTGTTCCACTGGTAAGGCTGATATATTTTAGTCTCTGGACAGACATTAGGATACCGCATTTACTCTGTATCCGATGGAACGGTTATACCGTTATGACTCGGTCCTCAGAGCCTCGTTTGTGAAAACGGGTTGTACCACGAGAAGGTGAGGATGAGAATTGAGTACGAGAGGTTATTTACATGTCGTTACCCCTTACAACATTGAAACAGAGACTTAGATCTGCTGAAATGAGATACCTTCGGAGAACTGCAGGGTACACACTACTAGATCACAAAAAAAAAAAAAAAGTAGACATCTTAGAAGAATGGAGCCTGTAGAAAACAAAATTTCTGATTATAAGTTAAGATGGATGTAACATGTTGATCGAATGGAAGATCGCAGGATACCCATCAAATGTTAAGCTATCAACCTGCAGGAAGAAGAAGACCAGGACGTCCACTCAAAAGACTTTTTTTGATTGGTGTTTCTCTTGAGGCCGAAATAGGTCAATAAATGGCCTAAGTTCGTGAATGTACTATGATGATGATGATGATGATGATGAGATGTTCTCATAGTAAACTAATTGCCTTATTCATCTACAAATCATATTCTCGTAATGTAATATGTTTTCAGTTGTTCTTTGTTCGGATAAATTAACTATTGTTTGCACAAGTAATTTAACGATTTTTTTAGCTCTCAAATTAAGAAGCTGGTCAATTCATCTCCGAATATGGCTGAACTCACCAGCTTTCTAATTGAACATCTATATATTAATACGTGAAGGAAAAACTTTGCACCCCTTTTTAAGCACATTGCATGCACGGAGGAGTGTGATAATTTGGCAGAATTAAAGTTCATATAGAGAATGAGTGGAGAAAAATAAAATGTATGTATAATATGTGTTGCAAATAAATTAAATTCAACAAAATAATCTCTAAGGAATTTATGTGTATTACTCATTCGTCTACTCATTCATTTGTTTATTTGCGTACTTATTCGTTTACGTTCATACCAAAAGTGCTTTGTTATAAAAAATAAAATTGTGCAGCAGCGATGTGAATTGACTTACTGTTGCATATTTATTGTTAGTGATTAAAAAAAGTGAGCACATTTTATTATTTGAATTAAACCCTGTCCAATCTTTGTGTCAGTAATTTAATTACTTTTTTATTTTAGATATTCGCACCTACTTCCATTATGCCTCGACATAGAACATTGACGGGTCGGAGTGAGAGACAAAGAAGGGATATATATTCCCGTACACATAATAATGAGCCAAATACAAATATAAATAGTATCCAAATGTCAAATGACGCGTTATTGTTTATCAAATATGGCTTAGCAAAGCTATACCACATATTTTTATCGTTCGTATTTTTAAAATAGTCGGCCGCGGTGGACTAGTGGTTATGCTCCTTGTCTCTGGTCCCAAGGGTCGCAGGTTCAAACCCGGCCGGGGTTGATGGATTTTTTAGGACGGAAAAATCCAACGAGCAAGTCCTCCGGGAGGGACTTTAAGCGTGGGTCCCGAGTCTGAAGATTTTCAGGCTCGTAAAAAATCCTTAAGCCTGAATAAAAAGGCCTCTAAGCAAAATTTACCGAATTTTCCCGTCCTAGTACTACCTTGGTTTCCTAGATGTCAGTATGAGGCGGAACGCTGACCACGGACCACTCAAAAATGGCATCTATACGAAAACAAGTGCAACTAAATTAGTATGGTTCAAATTCTTTCCTGTAGGGGGGAGAGCGCCTAAATCTCTGTAAAGGGAAAACATAGGCTTACAATACAATACAATTTTTAAAATAAATCGAAAATTAATGCATAGTGACGTATTTGTGACATACTTACAAATTTAATGAATTGTGGTTGAATTCGACCGCAGGGCGACCACTAGTATAAAATTAAAAAGTAATTAATGCTTTTAAAAATCTGATAATAAACATGCTAAACTACACTTCTACAGACATAGAAAAAATACTTTATCATGCAGGACATCCTTAGATGGCTTAGATAATCTGATATCTTCTCTCTTGATTGTAAGACATTAAATTATCAGTGGTGTGGGTGTAAGAGAACACTTATTTAAAAGTACAAAAAGCATAATAATTTCAAGTAATCATACAATTATATCTGCTGTCATAGATTTCAGTTATATTCTAAGTTCTACAGTTTTCAAATATGTATCTTGTTTGTGGAATGATTAAGCATAGACTGTATTATGCTACTATTTACATGAAACACGCTAATCAGCATTGTAACTACAGTGCGATCAGTATAGCACTGGAGAGCAGACGCGGAAATTTCACTATACACTGCTAACGCCCTCGCGGCGGGGAATGGACAGCGTAGGATCGCGGTGATACAACCACACATTTTCGTAACTATTTTATAAATTGTCGTACTTACCAACTTTATTGAAGCAGGTGCTGGAACTGTTTACCTTCATTTTCTATACATTTTGACACCTCTTTATAACATTTGTAGTACAGATTATGGACTGTTGAACGTGACGGAATTTTTACACCCGGGAATCGTGTTTCAAAAAGTCTTCATACTTGGCTGGCAAACTGAGTTAACAAATATATTGATCATAAATAAATACACGTTGTTCAGTAAAAATATTATTAGTCATTATACAGTTTACACTTTACACTTATACACACGTCATTCAGTGTACACTTATACACGCTTGTTTTATAAGATACAAATTTTAAAATTGAAATAACGTATACACACGTCATTCAGTTTACATTATAAACACTGTCATTCAGTTCACAAGGAAAAGCGACCGAGCACTTTATCTACTCGATGTACACTATCTGACTGTTGACCGTGAATGCACTGGATGTACTCGTATACTGCTGAGTTAGCGCACATTTCAGTTCCGTACCTACACGTGTAAAGCCTTCGTCATCGCACAGCACAAACCCCGCGTCTGCTGTCCAATACTATACTGATCTTACTGTATAAGATATTGCTCTGAATTACAATATATCCGCATTATATCTTTTATGACAAAAAATGTTCACTGTACCTAGCTAAATAGCTCATTTTTCACAATTTTGGAAATATTATCTATTTTCCCACGCACCTGATTTAGAGTATCCCTTTTTACATATCCGCCCGAGAATTAGCGTCGTGATTTAAATTGGGAATGAAAGGACAAATATATTCAAAGGCCTCTAATTTCAAACTGAAAGTATTATTTTAGTTAGCATTAATGTAAGACACAGCATACACAGTTTTATTTCCTTTCGAAGAAACAGTACTCGTAAAAAAGCCCATCGAACTGGTCTGGGCTTGAACCGAATAAATCATATACCGGCTAGAATATGACTTGGATATACACTATGTCTACCATTAGGCCTATATGCCAGGGGCACGTCGTAGCGTAGTGGTTAAGGCACTGAGCTCCAAGCCGGAGGGTCGAGGGTTCAAGTCCCGTTGGGGTCAGGATTTTTAAACTGACCCAAACCCTCTGGCGGCACTATGGCCCTGGGGTCGACTCAGCCTCTAACGGAAATGAGTACCAGACACTTGTTCTGGGGGTAAAGGCGGCCGTCACGCAGGGCTGACAACCCGGCTGACATAAAGTGCCGATTGTATAGAAAAAGTGGGAGCCTTGACCTCCTACTACCCCAAGGGCCTCCGGGTCTATTGTGGGATCACTTTACTTTACTTTACCATTATATGCCATCATCATCATAGTACATTCACGAATTTAAGCCATTTGTTGACCTTTTCGGCCTCAAGAGAAACACTATCCAAAAATCCTTTGAATGGACGTCCTGGTTTTCTTCTTCCTGCATGTTGATATCTTAACATTTGTTTGGGTATCCTGTGATCTTCCATTCGATGGACATATTGTATCCATCTTGACTTATCATACATTTTGTTTTTTAAAGTTCCATGCGTAATTCTTCTAAGATGTCTTCATTTTTTCTTGTGATTAGTAGTGTGTATCCTGCAGTCCTCCGAAGGTATTTCATTCCAGCAGATGTAAGTCTCTGTATATCATTCTGTTTCAATGTCCATACTTCGCTACTATACAAAAGAGTTGGAAGAGCCAGTGTTTTATACACTTTTAGTCTTGAATGTTTTTGGACTAACTGTTGCTTGAAGATAGAATTTATTAACCTTAAAATCCTTTAAAATTATGATATTTTTGCATTTACATCATTTCCTCTACTATTTAATTTTGTACTAGAACATGCGATTAAATCTGTAGATAATGAGGAAGGCTCACAACTCAACGGTTAGTTTATGCTGATGATGTAGTATTAATAGCCGATATCGAAGAGATACTAAAGGACAACACGCACACACTATTGAGTAACACTAAGAAATTGGGACTGGACGTAAATATCAATAAACTAAATATATGGTCACACGTAGAAATTCATTATATAATGGAAATGGACAGCTAATGACAACTGAGGGAAATTTTTAGGAAGTGGCTGAATTCAAATACCTAGGAACAATAATCACAAATAGGAATGAGACGCACAAAGAAATAAACATAGGCTCAATTCTGGAAATGCGTTCTATTATGCATTGCAGAGACTCTTGATGCCCCAACTCCTTTCAAAAAACGTTAAACTGAAAATATATAAAACTAATTATTCTACCAGTTATATTATATGGGTGCGAAACATGGACTCTTATTTTAAGGGAGGAAAGGAGATTACAAGTATTTGAGAATAAAGTAGTTAGGAACATTTTTGGAGCAAAGAGAGATGAAGAGACAGGTGAATGGAGAAGACTACATAACAATGAACTACATGGTCTTCATAGGAAGCCACATAAAATAAGAACAGTTAAGTCTCGTAGACTGCGTTGGGTAGTACATGTGGCACGTATGGGGAATGAAAGACTTGCATGGAAGCTTCTTGTAGGAAAGCTAGAGGGAAAACGCCCAGTTGGTAGGACGAAGAATGAGGTGGAAGAATAACATTAACTATGATTTGCTCGAAGTAGATTATACAGGGAATGATTGGAAAGCATTAGCTCAGGATAGGGATGTATGGAGAGCTTATGTCCGTGCGGCCATGAACCTACGGGTTCGATAGCGCCATTGAGTAAGTAAGTATGAGATATTGCATCCTAGATATGTAAAATGATTCACCTGCTCCAAAATTTTATTGTCAAGTACAATTTTGCTTCTGACAGGATTTTCGCCTTAAATATGTTCCGATTGAGGGTCTTTCCACTTTTCAGCGGTTGCCCTTTTACCAGCCGGCTGCTGGCCCTTCACATCCACATGTGTCAATCACAGAGGTAGATGATCAACAGCCAGTGTAGGGGTGACATGTGGTTAGCATGTCGAGTCCCCCAGCCGTTATAGCTGGTTCCTCAAACTGGAGCCGCTACTTATTGTAGCTACCCAATTGCCTCACGATGCTGGGTGGGCACCGGTCCCATACTGGCCGAAATACCATGAGAAAATTTCTTCCCCCATGGAGACTCGAACCAGCGCTAGTCCCGGTTGCTCTGCGCCAAGGCTTCCTACCTTAACCGTCGGCTACGGCGCGGGACCTTAAATATGTTAATGTGTTTATTATATGTTCAGTGAATTTAGTTCTTAATGAATTATGAAATAATGATTAAAGATTCGTACAATGAAAACAACAATCCACTATTTGCTTTGTTGGCTGACAAAAACACGGACAGCTCCAGTTAGGTTGGATGGCCCAATAATTTGAATCTGGGAATTATCAAATACTTATCTTGATTGCTACTGAATCACTTCACTTTGTTTTTTTTAATCTTGTTTTATATAGATTTTTAAAAAATCAATAAAACCTGAGATAGAATAACAATAAATGTTTTTTCACAATGAGGAACCCTGTTATTATTATTATTATATTATTATTATTATTATTATTATTATTATTATTATTATTATTATTATTATTATTATTATTATTATTATTATTATTATATTATTATTATTATTATATTATTTTTTATTATTATTTTATTATTATTAGTATTATTAAATTCTTTATATATATATGTATGTCCACCGCTGTGGTCTCGAGGTAGGGTGCTGCCTTGTCACGCAGCGGGCCCGGGTTCGATTCTCGGTCGGGACAGGCTCCTGGGTGAGATTTTTTCGGTGTTTTTCCTCACCTGTAAGACAAATATCAGGAAGCTTAGGGCCCAATAGTCCCCAAAAATCATCCGGCCATCATCATCCTTATCATTATCATCACCATCCTTCACCAGTGTGGAAAGCAACGGGAAGCTACTACACCTATAATTCCCTAGTAAAGCTGCAAAGCTAGCGTGAAAATGCTATGATTGCAGTGAAAGACCTGGCCTCGGGCAGAATTACTATGGATGGATATATATAACTCACTGGCACTATCGAACCTGTAGGTTCATGGCCGCGCGGACATAAGCTCTCCATATTTCTCTATCCTGAGCTAATGTTTTCTAATCATTCCCTGTATAATCGACTTCCCTCAAATCATAGTTAATGTTATTCTTCTACCACATTCTTGGTATACCAACTGGGCATTTTCCCTCTAGTTTTCCTACAAGAAGCTTCGATGCACCTCTTTCATTCACCATTCGTTTCCACATGACCTGCCCATCGCAGTCTACGAGACTTAATTGTTTTTTTATATATGGCTTCCTATATATATATAAACAATAATGGGAACTGACAATCTTGAAGTAAACATAAAATAAAAGTATGAAGTGAAAACTTTACACTCATCTCATAAAAATGATCCTCTCATCTATACGTGTTTCAAAGAACATCATACCGGAATGTAGTTGAGAAAGGAGACGATTGTCTCCGAAATAGGGGATAAGACCATATTTTACGAAATGAGGAGTAAATTTTCGGATGAATTTCTACGTTAGTGATTATATAGTCCTATATTTTCGCAATGAAGTGTAGGATACATTTGAGTCATAAGGTAGAAATCAATTGAACAAATAATTTTAATCTCATTATCTGTCTAGTGTCACTTTGCCAAAGTTTCTCTTGCGAGGCGGTGGAATTGTGGTTTGTACTTAATGCCAGCATAAATATGATTAATTCAGATTAGCATTGTTCTTGATTATAGGTGTCACTGATGGTATTTGACAACTTTCCAATTTCCTCCCTTCAGTAGTTGAAACAATTGCCAGTAACTTTTGGTGACCCAATTTTCCACTTTACTCATTTATAACATAATCATACTTTAAAAAAGTATTAGACGGGCATAATAAGCTTATTATGGGAAAGAAAGCAGGGCATTGCAAGAATATTCTTAATTCAATGGACATAATTTCAGTAAGATCTGAGTACATTTAGGCATATATATGTAGGCCTACTTAATTATTGGGTGTCAGAATTTCAGAGTTCAGAATTTGATGTCGATCCTGAGCCAATGTTTTCCAATCATTCCCTGTATAATATACTTCCCTCAAATCATAGTTAATGTTATTCTCCCACCTCATTCTTGGTCATACAACTGGGAGTTTTCCCTCTAGTTTTCCTACAAAAAGCTTAGATGCATGTCATTTATTCGCCATTCGTGCTACATGTCCTGCTCATCGCAGTCTACGAGACTTAACTGTTTTTATTGTATCTGGCTTCCTATAAAGACCATGTAGTTCACTGTTATGTAAGTCTTCTCCATTCACCTGTCTGGTCATCTTTCTTTGGTCCAAAAATTTTCCTAAGAACTTTATTTACAACACTTCTCTGGAAGAAATTTCTAGGTAGGTTTCAGCGTACATTTGTTGACAGTTCCCCTGTATGGATAATATAGTCCCTTAAATCCAGGGAGATCCATTACGAATCCTAGCCAAGTTAAATTTCCTGGATAAGATTTTTTTTTTCAGAATTTTCCTCAAGTGTAAGACAAATATCAGGAAAATTATACTACAATATCCCTGAAAAATTGCCGAGGTTATAATTATCTTTAATCATATTCACTCCTTTGTTAGGAGTTTCTAGACCAAGTTAATTTAATTATGCTTAATCCCCTAAAGATATCATGAATGGTATGCGGTCAACATACCTACCCAAAGAGACATCTAGTAGGAAACTAAGTTATTTATAGGATTAACAAGATCGGTAAATTTTGATTAGAGACCTCTTTATTCAGGCTTAATGTTCTTTTACGAGTCTGAAAATCTTCAGACACGGGATCCATGAATTAAAGTCCCTCCCGAAGGATCTGATCAGTGATCATTGAATTTTTGCATCCTAAAAATTATATCAACCCCGATGAGATCTGAACCTGCGACAACGGGACCAGAGACGAGGAACATAACCACAAGTGCACCGCGACCGACTATTCGTCAAACATACCCATACCAGTTTAACTGATTATATTTACTTACTCACTGGCACTCTCGAACCCGTAGGTTTATGGCCGCGCAGACATAAGCTCTCCATACATCCCTATCCCGAGCTAATGCTTTCCAATCATTCCCTGTATAATCTACTTCACTAAAATCATAGTTAATGTTATTCTCCCACCTCACTCTTGGTCTACCAACTGGGCGTTTTTCCTCTGGTTTTCGTACAAGAAGCTTCCATGCACGTCTTTCATTCCCCATTCGTGTCACATGTCCTGCCCATCGCAGTCTACGAGACTTAACTTTTCTTATAATATCTGGCTTCCTATAGAGACCAAGTAGTTCATTGTTCTGTAGTCTTCTCCATTCACCTGTCCATCTCTCTTTGGGCCAAAAAATTTCCTAAGTACTTTATTCTTTAATACTCGCAATCTTCTTTCCTCCATAAAGTAAGAGTCCATGTTTCGCACACATATAATATAACTGGTAGAATAATAGTTTTATATATTTTCAGTTAAACGTTTTTTGAAAGGAGTTGGGACATCAAAAGTCTCTGCAATGTATAATAGTATGCATATCCAGAATTGAACCTGTGTTTCATTTGTTTTTGTATCTCATTCCTATTTATGATTATTGTTCCTAGGTATTTGAATTCAGCCACTTCCTCAAAATTTCCCTCGTTTGTCATTAGCTGTCCATTTCTATTATATAATTATTTCTATGTGTGATCATATATTTAGTTTTATTGATATTTACTTCCAGTCCTAATTTCTTAGTGTTACTCAATAGTGTGTGCGTGTTGGCCTTTAGTATCTCCTCGCTATTGGCCAATAGTACTACATAATCAGCATAAACTAACAGCTTATTAATATCATTGAGTTGTAGGCCTTCCTCATCCTCTAAAGATTTGAAGTTATATCTTGTATAATCTACTATTGATTATGTCATATTCATTTTTTCTCGTATGACTTTATTTCTTATTTTTTTCCAATTTTGAACAACTCAAGAAATCCATTTCGATCGACATAGGTTTTTGTTGAATTTCCATGCCTCAGCTCCATGTGTGACAGTACTTCTCACTATAGAATTATAGCTAACTAACTCACTGGCACTATCGAACCCGTAGATTCATGGCAGCTTGAACACAAGCTCTCCATACATCCCTATCCTGAGCTAATATTTTCCAATCATCCTCTGTATAATCTACTTCCCTCAAAGCATGATAAATGTTATTCTCCCACTTCATTCTCGGTCTACCAACGGGGCATTTCCCCTCTGGTTTTACTACTAGAAGCTTCCCTGTCCCCTCTTGCAGTCCCAATTCGTGCCACATGCCCTGCCCATCCCAGTCTACGAGACTTAACTGTTCTTATTATATCTGATTTACTACAGAGATCACTTAAGAGTATATTTTATTACTTATTTTTCCTGCTCTTATATATATATATATATATATATATTATATATATATATTGTTCCATAGGACACCAACTTTATTATACTCCATCCAAATATGCAATTTATTTTATGATTTGAGTGTGATGGAGGCGTAGCGAGTAGTGTTAGAATGTTAAATTTCCTTGCACTTACATGATAAGTAACATATAAAAAAGAAAAGAATGGATTTAAAAACACTTGAGTTACCCACCAAAGAGGACCTATGATTGAAGTTGAAGTTCCTTGATCTTTTGAAGTCTGAGAGCTCCTTATCAAAATGATTCTGTTTAAACCGGAGTTCCTGTGTTTACAGATTTGAAGAGCACTTGGAAATCCGCGGTGCGTTAAATTTGTGTTCAAATCAGTCACCCGTTAACCTCTTCTCCACTGTCACACTAAAGGGCACCTTCTTTAAATATTCAGTTTATCTCAGCTCCACCTGACAATTGTAAAACAAAAGTTATTAGGCCGGAAAATGTTTTAAAGCTCTATTAGGTTGGAGTTCATACGGTTATGATTATAGGTTACATTTTAAATTCAAATTATATTTCATTACATGAATTATGTTCTGGATTAAAACACTTATGAATATTTTAAAGGTGCACGTCATAGCGCAGGTGGTTAAGGCGGTATGATACAACCCAATTAACTTACATCTTTCTCAACTTCTTCACCTCCTGGTTTAGGCATTGATTGCCTGTTCCGTCTTCACCAATAGATGTAAGATCATCTCTTCCGAGAACGTCCGATATCTCTTCTTCCTCTCGGAAAATAATGTAAGATTTTCTTTGGTAATCTACTCTCTTCCATTCCTTCTATATGTTGTAGCGCAGGTGATTAAGGCAGAATGATACTACTCATCAAATTACTCACTTCTTCTTCTTCTTCTTCTTCTTCTTCTTCTTCTTCACCTCCTGGTTTAGGCATTGATTGTCTGTTCCGTCTTCACCAATAGATCTGAGACCATCTGTTCTGAGGATGTCCGATATATCATCTTCCTCTCGGGAAAGAATGTAATTTTTCGTTGGTAATCTACTCTCTTCCATTCCTTCTACATATTGTAGCGCAGGTGATTAAGGCAGTATGACACTATTCATCAAATTACTCACATCTTCTTCTTCTTCTTCTTCTTCTTCTTCTTCAATTCCTGGTTTAGGCATTGATTGCCTGTTCCGTCTTCACCAATAGATCTAAGACCATCTCTTCCGAGGACGTCTGATATGTATTCTTCCTCTGGAAAATAATATAAGATTTTCTTTGGTAATCTACTCTCTTCCGTTCTTTCAACTGTTACTTGTTATTAGATATATTTTCTTTTATCGAGTAGATATGCAGTTCTTCACGAATATCATCGTTTCTTATCTGGTACATTCTAGTACGCCCTTTTACTCTTCTTAAAAAATTTTATCTCGGCTGCTTGGATTTTACTTTCTTGTCTGATAGTGATAATCCAAGATTCGCTCCCATATAAAAGGACAGGGACTGCCATTGTTTTATAAAAAATCATTTATTTTGTTTATGGACTTCATTATTCAATGTTCTATTTATTGTGCCACAAATAACTTGGAACTATTGAGTTTTCTGTTCAATATCTTTAACATATCCATAGCTGATATCACATCCTAAATATTTGAAGTGGGATACTTGTTCAGTAATTTCTTCTCTAACGATTATTTTTGCGTGCAGAGTGTTTCCTCGACAAAATGCCATTACTTTTGTTTTACTACTGAAATTTTAAAATTATCGTTGCATATTGTATGAACAGCCAATTGTAATAGATCTCCATCACGGTGTACTGTAATAAGATAAGTCATCGGCGAAAATTAAGTTGTTAATACTTGTGTTATTGTTCAATCTAAGGCCTTAGTTATAATTTTCCTTTGTTTCATAATCTCGTCAAAGTTAGTCACATGCAATAAGTTAATAGAACTGATTCAACTATATATAGACTTCAAGAAGGTATATGATTAAATTAAGAGGAAATTATATAGGCCTAGTTTCCTACTGGAGTTCGGAATTCATAAAAAGTTAGACTTATTCGAATATGTCTAAATGGCACAAATAGTAGGGTGCGTATAGGCAAACAGTTTTCGGATACTTTTGAAATTCACAATAGGTTAAAGCAAAGCAGATGCTCTATCTCCTGTACTATTCAATTTGGTAGTAGGCCTACAGCATGCCATTAAATCTTTTGAGAATGAAGAAGGCCTACAACTCAATGGAATTAATAAGCTGTTAGTTTATGCTGATATTCCTGATATCAACAGGGAATATATTTATACATGAAGGAGAAATTCTACAACCAGGAGATTGGATGGACCGACAAAATTAGCTTTTAGGAATCGGACTATGTCAAAGACATTAATCAAACGATTATCTATCTAGTTTACGCTGATGACTTATTATTATTAGGCGATAGCGAAGATAATAGGAATAACTAACTAACTCTGTGGTACTATGTAATCCTTAGGTCCAACGCCATGAGGACACAATCTCTCCATATATTCCGACCTGATATGGTTTCCGATCATCTCCTGTATAATATTCTTCCCTAAAATAATGGTTAATGTTATTCTCCCGCCTCATTCTAGGTCTACCAACTACCGTAGGCGTTTTCCTACAAAACATGTATGTGCACCTATTTCACTCCCTATTCGTGCCACATGTGCTGCCCATCGCAAGTCTACGAGACTTAACTATACTTATTATATCTGGTTTCCTGTAAAGTTTATGTAACTCACTGTTATGCGTTTCTTGACGGTTGTATTAGGCCTATCACTCTTTCGACCAAGGTAATTTTTCCATCTAGTTTATCACCTTCGACCTGTCTGGCATGGATACCATTTCGGCAGCAATGCTACCGCCGGCATAGATCACGGGGTCATTAAAGAGCGCGCCACTCCACAACGACAAGGCAAAGATACCATGGAGAAGAGTTTTTTGGATGTAATTGTTAAAACAACTAGTTCGAATCCTCCAGGTTCTGGAGGGGTATTAGTGGTGGAACATATTGGTATTTTCAGGTTTTTCTCGGGGTTCTCGCGTTTTCCGAATTTCATCCTACCAATACACTCCATTCCTCCTCCATCCCCATCATGTCATTTTATCTCCATTTATAAATTTCACCTCATCTCATGTAGGTAGAAAAATATTCCGGTTTAACAAACCACAGGTGTTTAAGTATATGATTGTGATTATATAATTAGAGCACACTCATGTACTTTCCCTGTGCGTAATCTTAGGGTAAGAGATTCAAAGGAAGAGCTGTAAATCCTGTCCGAACCTGTAAATCCTGTCTCGAAGCCTTTGGCACATCCCAAATAAATGACAATGTCAGTCGTGTGTGTGAATGTTTGATATGCGTCGAACCAGACTACATAGGCTATCATCGTAAACTAGATTCCATCTCATTCTTTTCATGAAGTAAAAAGGTAAAACAAAGAACAAAAAATAAGATTGTCTTAAAATACCGAACCCATATTTCCTAATCAAATAGGCTACTACTAAAATATATATTTTTTAAAATTAAATTTAAATCCGTCGGCCGCGGTGGGCTAGTGGTTATGTTCCTTGCCTCTAGTTCCGAGGGACGCGGTTTCAAACCCGGGCGTGGTCGATGGATTTTTAGGATGGAAAAATCCAAGGGACAATCCTGCGGGAGGGACTTTAAGCCGTGGGTCCCAAGTCTGAAGATTTTCAGGCTTGTAAAAGAACCGCAAGCCTGAATAAAGAGGCCTCTGTGCAAAATTTACCGCTCGTTATTCATTCAAGTAGGGCCTAATACCTTACTTGACTTATGCTTTCACGGCCGGAGTTAGCATTATGATCTTGAAGTAGATTTCCGAGCTGTTGGCCGTGGATTTGAGGCTTGAAGATCCCCGACATTTCGCCAGAGACTGCGTCCGGCATCCTTAAGGGTTGTCTTGAGACTCAAGTCTCAGGTCTTTGCTTTATCCGATCTCACATCTGTTCAGCCCAGCGCTTTCTTGATCTTCCTACCGATCTTCGTCCTCCAGGATTATACATCAATTCATCTTTGGTATCCTATCCTCTGTCATTCTTTGCAGACGCTCTATCCAATTGTTCCGTGTTCTATTTGTTGAAGAAGTGGTTATACTTTTAGTTCATCATCATCATCATCATCATCATCATCTTAAGGCACGACAACTTCAAAAGTGAAAGTTGTGGCCTTCTCAACAATCCTCGTCCATGCCAATCTGTCTCTTACCATATTCAAATTAGTCACTTTCATTTTCTTTAGATCGCTCATTGTGTCATCCTCCCATAACTGATCTTCGGTCTTCCAACAGCTCTGTCTCCTATAAGTTTCCATTTGTAGAGTTTTTTGACCAGTTTCTGATCATCCATTCTTATCAAATGCCCAAGCCAATCAATTCTGAGAGATCTTATATGGTTTACTGTATTCTGATTTTGATTAATTTGTTTAGTTCGTTATTTGTTTTGATTCCCCAACAGTTATCAGTTCTTCTACTTAGTAAAAATATTATTTTTAATTTTTTTCTTTAAAAATTAGTAATTTTGTTTTATTGTTTCTTTTAGGACCCAAGTTTCACAAATACTTTTAGTTCCTCTCTAATATTTCATTCTCTTGTACAACCTTTGGGGAGCTGAGGCTAATTGGAATTTCCGGATCTTTGGTCAAAAACCCTGATAGAAGTGATATTTGAACCTCTGGGGTGAATTTCGGTTAAGTTCGGAGGGTCTAACTTAGCCAAACCCACTCTCCTCATCTCCAAGTTGGGGCCCCTCGAGATCTTCTTAAAATATTTTAAGATTTTAAGATGCAAAAGAGAGAGTGGGGTGTGAAAAGAAACGGGAAGTTACCACACCAATATATCCCTAGTAAAGCTGCAAACATGGCATGATCATTTCCGCTGCCTGAATTTTACTCTTTCATTTTTTCCTTCAGGATCTAGGCCTCACTTCTATACATCGCCACTGGTAGTGCCATCGTTGTGTAAAATCTTAGCTGTGCATTCTTTCTAACTTTGTTCCCCAGTGTTCGTCTCATTGTTCCACAAATATGTTGAAATTTCTGCATTTTCCTATTTATATCTTGTTCTTCTTCATAAGTTATATCGCAGCCCAAATACTGGAAGTGTGAAACCTGTTCCAACACTATATCTTCTCTTACTATTTTTGTTCTTACTGGGTACCTTCCATGTAACGCCATTACTTTAGTTTTTTGTTTTGAAATTATCATATTATATTTCTTATAGATTAATCTCGCATGATTAAGTCGGACGTAATAACATTACACTCGTTATAAGAAAGTTAAAACATATGACTACATTAAATATAAATTGCTGTTGTAGGTTCAGTAATTGCATCTTATTAGGTTCTGCATTATGTTTCTGTAAAAACACCACGTCATTGGCAATTGTGATTTACCATAAAAATGAGGTCATATGGAAGTACATTAAAAGCAGATAAATTGGTTTCTAATATCATACCGAGTTCGCCATATGGAAGATAAACCCATCAAGATTACGCAGCAAACGCAGGCCGATACAAAAAAGTAAACAACCAAAAACTTAATTAAGTAGGCCTACAAGTAGACTTACTGTCGCAACCCGTTTGATGTAGATATTAATACATATAATGTTTCGTAGTCCGCCGCGCTAGCTCAGGTGGTAACATGATTGTCGGAACTCTCGCTTTTCTACAAGAAATTTCCATAAATTAAACTAAACTAACTACATGACGTCAAAAAAATCATTCGGTACCATCAGGCTGCTTGCCCCACGTACCTATAATGGCGTAACCCTGTATTGAGGCATAGCCTCTCCTTTGTTAGGAGTTAATAGACCAAATTCATTTAGTTACCTTATTTGTCCATAGATATAATGAGTGGCATGTGGTCAACACATCGACTCAATGAGACATCTAACAGGCAACTAAGGTATTACTAGGACGTTTGAGATCGGTAAATTTTGCCTAGAGGCCTTTTTATTCAGGCGTAATGATCATTTATGAGTCTGAAAATCTTCAGACTTGGGACCACGGCTTAAAGTCCTTCCCGGACGACTTGCTACTTGGATTTTTTCATCCTAAAAAATCCATCAACCACGGCCGGGTTTGAACACGCAACTCTCGGAATCAGAGGCAAGGGTCTCTCGTTTTTCTACAAGAAATTTCCATAAATGAAACTAAACTAACTCCATGGTGTCAGGAAAGTCATTGGGTTCCATCCGGCTGCTGACCTCACATCCACATGTGTTAAAGACAGAGGTAGAAGCTCATTCGATTAGTATAGTGGTGACATGTGACCAACATATCGGGTCTTCCAGTCGTAAATAAGTTATCGTATTTCTCTTTATTCCTCATTCGTGTTATTTATATTATCCTTCGCAGTCTATAAGATTTCATTATCATCAGCAACGACATCACAAGCCCTTGCAGGACTCCCAATTGCCTTAAATCTTCATCCACGAAGTCCAATCATCTAAATCTGGGCCAACTCACTATTCGTCTTTCTCCTAGTTTACCTTTTAATAACGAAAAAACTCACTGGCCCTATTGAGCGAACATAAGCACCACATACTACACCATCATAAACTAATGTTTTCCAATCAACCCCTCTATAGACTAATCTACTTTACTCAAATCGTGGATATTCTCCCATCTCATTCTTGTCCTATCTCATGGGCGTTTTCGTTATGGTTTTCCTACAAGGACCTTCCATACCTATCTTTCATTGCCCATTCGTGTCATATTGCCCTGTCCATCGCAATTAACGAGACTTAACTTTTCTTATTATATCTAGTTTCCCATAAAAAAACATATAGCTCACTGTTATGCAGTCGTCTCCATTCACCTGTCTGCGTTCGTCTCTCTTTGGTCCATACTTTTTGCAAAGAATTTTATTCTCAAATATTCGTAATTATTTCTCCTCCCTTAAAGTAAGATTCCACGTTTCGCATCCATATAGTATACCTGCGAGAATAATGATTTTACATATTTTCAGTTTAACATTATTTGAGAGAAGTTAGAATGACAAGAGTCCCTGCAATACGCAACAGCATGCATTTCCAGAATTGCTCCTATGCTTAATTTTTTTTAAATTATTTTTGGCCGCCCTCTTCTTCTTCTTCTTCTTCTTCTTCTTCTACCAAATGACACTCATTCTAGCATTCTTCCTCTGCTTTTCCTACATGAAGCCTGCGTGCA
Source organism: Diploptera punctata (assembly GCA_030220185.1). NCBI lineage: Eukaryota > Metazoa > Arthropoda > Insecta > Blattodea > Blaberidae > Diploptera > Diploptera punctata. Next base: position 1,306,445 of record JASPKZ010010285.1, on the reverse strand, counting down.
CCTCTTTCATTCCCCATTCGTGCCACCTGCCCTGCCATCGTAGTCTACGAAATTGTTCCTATTATATCTGGTTTCCTATTAATACCATGTAGCTCAATGTTGGTTAACCACATTGCATATACGAACTAGTGAAAATAAATCTATTCATATTACATTTGGAATCAGAACTGGTAACTGTCCTACTGTAACATTATATAATAAAACTCTTCCAACAGGTGATTCCGTCAAGTATTTGGGAATACATCTGATCGTCATTTAACATGGAAGAAACACATTCAACAAAAACGTACAGAATTAAAACTAAAAACATCAAAACTTAATTGGCTCATAGGTCACAAATCAAAACTGAGTCTAGAAAATAAACTTCTAATATATAAAACTATACTCAAACCTATTTGGACTTATGGTATCCAATTATGGGGAACTGCCAGCAATTCCAATATTGAAATTCTACAGAGATTTCAGTCTAAGACCCTTCGCTTTATTGTTGCTGCTCCATGGTATGTAAACAACGCCGCCATTCATCATGATTTAAAAATAGCTACTGTAAAAGAAGAAATAGAAAAGTACAGCGCTCGATATCTAAGGCGACTAGAAGTTCATCCTAATCATCTTGCAATCAATCTTCTAGACAACAGTGAAGAAATAAGAAGACTAAAAAGAAATAAAATATTAGAACTTCCTTTCATTTTCACATACAATGTTGTCTAATGGAGTGCTGTCAATGGGCAGTATTCTCCTAACAAGTTACGTCTTTTAACAAATTTACTTATTGTCTTTTCAAGACAGATTGTAAATTAGCAATAAAGTTATATTAAAAAAAATACAGTAGGCCTATACCTGGGAGAATAATGATTTTTCATATTTTCAGTTTAACGTTATTTGAGAGAAGTTAGAATGACAAGAGTCCCTCTAATACGTAAGAGCATGCATTTCCGGAATTGAACCTATGTTTAATTCGCTTCTGTATTTCATTATTTTGTCATCATCATCATCATTCCGTGCAAGTATTAGGTCATATGGCCTGTTACGGTCTCAAAGATGAATTTTCCATCGAGCGCTTTTTTTGTACGTCCCAGCTTTGGGGATAGTAACGAAGCATTAGCTTTTGGAATTCTGTGAGATTGCATTCGTTGAAGATGGACATTACAGTTGTTCTGGTAGTTTTGTATATGGTGGAGAATGGGTTCTACACCCAACTCTTCTCTAATTTTCTCATTTCTTTTATGGCCCCACTTTGTATAGCCTACTGTACGGCGCATAAATCGCATCTCATTTGCTGTTATTCAGCATTCATGTCTTCTTTGTATTGTCCATGCTTCATTACTATATATTAATACTGGTCTTGCAAGAACCTTATAAATCCGTAATTGTGTGTTCTTTTGTACTAAAGATAGTTTGATAATACTATTAATTATTCCCGTTGTTTTTGTGAAATTTGCAATTTATTGTATTTCTTAGATATTTGAATTCAGCCAATTTTTCAAAATATACCTAATTTATTAACTGCCCATTTCCTTTCGGACCTTATAATGAATTTCTATGTGTGATGAAATATGTTTGCCTCTTTATAAATAACCTACGCTTTCTGATGCTGGAAATTCAATAGTCTCTCATTCTCTATTTATTTCAGTTTCTTCTTCGATTGCCACATTTTCATCTTAACTTTCCATTCGAATAATCAGTTTCTTGATTCCGTCTTCTTAAACTATCACTGCAAATATGTATTCTTTATGAACAAGATAAGAAGGAAATGTAAACAGGCGTCTTTATGTACTTTTCTCTTATATAAATGATAATGATGAATACAGATATGAGACCGTACAGAGTTTTATTAACTTCTAAACACTGTCTTAATTATCTCTGTTACTCTTACAGTCTGTCTGTTCGACCTTGAGCTTGCCCATCCATCCATAGTAATTCTGCCCGAAGGCAGGTCCTTCACTGCAATCATAGCATTTTCCTGCTATGCTTGCAGCTTTACTAGGGAATTATAGGTGTGGTAGCTTCCCGTTGCTTTGCACACCGGTGAAGGATGATGATGATGATGATGATGATGATGATGATGATGATGATGATGATGACCATATGATTTCAGGGACCGTTTGGACCTTATAGTTTTCCTGACATTTGTCTTATAGGTGAGGAAAAACATCGATAAAAACCTCACCCAGAAAAACTGCCCCGACCGGGGATCGAACCCGGGCCCGCTGCGTGACAAGGCAGCACGCTACCTCGAGACCACAGCGGTGAACGAGCTTGCCATTATTCCTAAAAAGTTCGTTCACTTGCACTTATTACAGACTCTTAAAATATATCGAGTGGGGGAACGAGAGGGTTATATTTTTTTATAGTGTTCTGCCCAAGAGCAAGTCTTTCACAGCAAACTCAGCATTCTCACACATATATATATATCCATCCATAGTAATTCTGCCCGAGGGCAGGTCTTGCACAGTAATCATAGTATTTTCATGCTATGCTTTGCAGCTTTACTAGGGAATTATAGGTGTGGTAGCTTCCCGTTGCTTTCCACACAGGTGAAGGATGATGATGATAATGATAAGGTGGTGATGATGGCCGGATGATTTTTGGGGAACTTTGGGTCCTAAGCTTTCTGACATTTGCCTTACAGGTGAGGAAAAAACCCGAAAAAAGCTCACACAGGAGCCTGTCCCGATCGGGAATCGAACCCGGGCCCGCTGCGAGACAAGGCAGAACGCTACCTCGAGACCACAGCGTTTTTTTCATTTAAAAGGAAATTGAATGTGTTCTCTTTCATCACATATTACTGGTACATTCAAACCATGTACCATTTGTGTGTAATGAGTAGAGAGAGATTAAATAATTTCTTCGTAAACACGATGTCAGCGTATGCTTGATGATGCGACCGTTGTGACTGACGTCAGAGATGGAAGTTTTTATTTATTTATTTTTTATGTTGTATTACTTTTAAGTCTGCTAGTGGTTATGCTCCTTGACTCTAGTTCCGAGGGACTTGGGTTCAAACTCGGTCGCCGTCGATGGATTTTTAGGATGAAAAATCCAAGGAACCAGTCCCCCGGGAATGACTTTAAGACGTGGGCCCGACTCTGATTATTTTCAGGCTCGTAAGAGAATCACAAACCTGCATAAAAAAAACTTCTGTGCAAAATTTACCGACCGTTTCCGATCCCGTGATACCTTCGTTACCCACTGGATGTCCCATCGAAGCTCTAGGCCAGGGGTCATCAATTGGCGGACCGCGGTCTGGATTCGGACCCTGGGGCTTTGGTTTCTGGACCGGTTAAATATCAAATTAATACAATATTTTAAAACCGGTTAAACATCGAATAAAACCAGTTTACTAACTTTCATGTTATGATAGTATTATTGTTGGCTCGGTTGACAGTACTGCTTATGGTCGGAGATTTGACTGAACATGAACGGGATTCTGTTTGAAACTTGCTATCACGAAAAACACAAAATTTGTGAGGTGAGATATTTAAATATTACACTGACCATATCTTAAGCTTATCATAAACTTATTAATTATTATTAGAATTAATAACTGTAGACTACTGTGCTGTATCCTTTCAGTATTTACCATGTGTTTTGTTTAATTTGTGCAATTCATACCCATAACATAATTTAAATAATTTCCTTTTAATATTAATTGCAGATGATCAAATAATTTTTGCAGGGGATGAAGATGATATGAAATATATGATAAATAAACTAATGTAAGAATATATAACATGGGGACAGAATATAAATTTACAGAAAACAAAATATATGTGTTTGGGAAAGGATGTGGGTGACCTCACACTCAAAATAGGGAAAATAAAAAAAAAGTGAAATTTTAAAATATCTTGGATCAATAATTACAAGTTTAGGTACCTGGGAAAGAGATGTACAAACTAAAATTGCAATGGCAAAAAATGTAACTAAGACATTACATGGAATAATTTGGAACAAAAATATTACAAAGGAAACTAAAATGAAAATTTATAAGAGCATAATACAGAATATTTTTCATATGGAAGTGAAACTTGGTCTTTGACGGAATTACAAAACAATAAAATTAGAACAGTTGAATTTGATTATTTTAGAAGAAGTCTCCAAAAAACAAGACAGGATAAAATAAGAAATGAATTCCTTTGGAGAGAAATGAATGTCACCACATCTGTTGTTAAGAGGATAGAAAATCAAGCGCTTAAATGGTATGGCTATGTACAAAGAATGGAAAATGAAAGATGGCCAAAAAATATATAGGCCCTACCAATGGTCACCCCCTGGAAGAAATAAACGTGGCAGACCAAGATGGAAGTGGAAAACCTACGTCAGAACTATAATGGATGATAGGAATTTGTAAGAGAGAGATTGGAATGATAGAGATAAATGGAAACTGAAGACGGCAAACCTATAAGTGGGGGAAAGCCGAAGAAGAGACTTATTAATCATTTAATAAAAGCATGGTATGTTTAAACACATATGGTTCCGGACCTCGACTGAATTTACTACTTTGAAAATGGACCTCCATGAAATCTAATTGGTGACCCCTGCTCTAGACCCGAACCCCTATCACTCGCTGACATCTATGGATAAATGAGCGTAACTAAATTAACTTGATCAGTTAAGTTCCCATAAGGGAACGCCCTAATCCCGGCATAGGGAAGGAAAGAACTTAAGAAGAAGTATTATTTTTTATAAAATTACTCCAACATTATTTGAAAGAATGTTCATTTGCGTTTAGTGAATTTTTAAAAGTTTTTTTATGATATATTTTTCCATAGTCATTAAGTGGTATAAAAATATTAAGATAGACCCGTATTGTTTTACTCAGAAGATGTCAACAATTAATGGTAAACATCCTTGTGGATAACACCACAATCAAATTTGTTTTTCTTTTTTACTTGATAAGAGATATGAAGGAAGTAAGCTGTATGTTATATTTAATATGTATCACACATGTTATGCGAGATAATGAGCAACTATGATATCAAGTATAGGACAAAACTTGCTTCGGGTCGGGTCGCGTGCTGCACGTAGCCTGCCCTCGCTTCAGTGACGTGCATTCTAATAGATAACCTTTGAATTGGAAATGTATCCTAAAGGACACACAAAATAATTTAATTGATTTAATATTTGTAATAAAACGATAGAAAATAAATGAGTAGAAATACTTTTGTGTCAAATTATCACAATATACCTAATAATAACAGTTGTGTCTGATTTCGTTTTCCGGCGGTCCGCCAAACTTAAATAACTGACTCGAGAAAATTAGTTTTTTACCAATTTATGGGTTAAAAATTGTTTAACCAGTAAATACACTGCATATAAATATATTATGTCTCTCGTATAGACATGGGTGCTCCTCTAGCGGGAGTTCATGACCAAGGTAATTTAGTTACGTTTATTTACCTACAGATGTCAGTGGGTGACATATGATCAGCATATCACCTCAATGAGACGTCTCATGGACGACTAAGATATTTCTTGAATGGGGTAGACCGGTTAAATTTTGCTCAGAGACGCTAATTTAGGCTGGATGTTCTTTTGCGAGACCAAAAATCTTCAGATTCGGGACCCATCGAACCCGGCCAGACTACAGGGAAGGAACATAGCCACTAGACCAACGACATATATATAATGTTCTGCCCGATGGCAGTTGTTTCACTGCAATCATAGCATTTTCATGCTATGCTTTGCAGCTTTACTAGGGGATTATAGGTGTGGTAGCTTCCCGTTACTTTCCACACCGGTAAACGATGATGAAATGATAAGGATGATGATGATGATGGCCGGATGATTTTTGGGGACCGTTGGGCCCTAAGCTTCTTACAGGTCTTACAGGTGAGGGAAAACCCGAGAAAACCTCACCCAGGAGCCTGTCGCGGCCGGGAATCGAACCCGAGCCCACTGCGTGACAAGGCAGCGCGCTACCTCGAAACCACAGCGGTGGACGTAGACTATATATATCTCCATCCATAGTAATTCTGCCCGAGGGCAGGTCCTTCGCTGCAATCATAGCATTTTCATGCTATGCTTGCAGCTTTACTAGGGATTTGTAGCTGTGGTAGCTTCCCGTTGCTTTCCTCACCGGTGGATGATGATGATGATGATGATAAGAACGATGATGATGGCCATATGATTTCGGGGACCGTTTGGGCCTTAAAGTTTTCCTGACATTTGTCTTACAGATGAGGAAAAACCCCGATAAAAATCTCACCTAGAAAAACTGCCCCGACCGGGGATCGAACCCGGGCCCGCTGCGTGACAAGGCAGCACGCTACCTCGAGACCACAGCGGTGGTGTGTGTGTGTGTATTATGATATAATTGAATCAGTCATTTCGAAAAGGGACCATCTCCAATTTTTCTGAAATTCACTTCCTTCATAATTCCATGTTTAGATACCTACTTCCATCGTTTCCATGTGAGAATGGACCAACTACACTATTCCTTTACCACTTTCTGACTTTATTGAGTAGCAATTTCAGATTCAATGCTTTATCCTGAACAAATTGAATCGGATTTTTTTTATTCTCCTGTAAAATTTGATCAGCTGTAGATGATCCCTTTTCAAAATGACAGATTCACTTATTGTAGTGCATATGACAACAGTATTCTTTGAAATAAATAATATCATCGTCACTCCAGGGATTAGGCAATTGCCCGTTCCGACTTCATAATGCATCAGCCCAACGTCTTCTAGGTCTTCCAACATCACGTCTTCCTCTTGCTTGATAATTTCTTGCTAATAATGGATATCTCTCCTTACTCATTCCATCCATATGATCAATCCATTTCTGTCTGTAATTCGTGACCTTATCCAATAAAGACTGTACTTTCAATTCTTCTCTTATATCCTCATTTCTTATTCTATCAAGTCTTGTACATCCTTTAACTTGTCTTAAGAACCTCATCTCCGCCGTCTGTATTCTATCCTTCTGTTTTTTCATTGGAGCCCAAGTTTCACATCCATACAATATTGTGGGAACCGCCATAACATTATACATTTTATTTTTTCTCTTGGTTTCTCTTCTAATTTTATTGTTGAATGTTCTCTGTATTGTTCCACACACCGTCTGAAATTTATTTATTTTGGAGTCAATATCTCTTTCCACATTGTAGCCAACATCACAGCCCAAATATTTGATACTAGACACCTGTTCTATACTTTAATTTTCTAAAATAATTTTGGATCTCACTGGATCTCTTCGTTTTCCTTACAGAAATCTTTAGATCATATAATTTACATATTTCATTTAATGCATGCATACATTTCTGTAAGTCGTCTTCATTTTTCTGTATTATGATTACATCGTCAGCAAATAGAAGATTATTTATGCACACTTTATTATCCATTCTTATTCCTGGATTCACTAAAACTTTCCATTTATTTAAAATATCTTCTATATATATATATATATATATATATATATATATATATATATATATTAAACAAAGTGGGTGATAAACTACATCCTTGTCGTAATCCAGTATTTGTTTTGATTGTATCTGTTCTGTTGAATCCGGTATCTATAATTATATTTGTGTCTTCATATAATTTCTTTATTGTTTCAACAAGGCACAGCGGGTATCCTTTCATTCGTAATATTTCCCATAATTTCTGTTTGTTTACTCGATCGAAGGCCTTATCCAAATCTATAAATCCTATGTGAGTTTCTAAGTTATGTTCTCTTCTCTTTTCTATGAGTTGTTTCAGTGTAAAGACATTGTCTATACATGACCTTCCCTTTCTGAATCCACTCGGATAAATTCATGATACTGGTAAACTCTCTATACTGTAGTTAATAAGTTATAAGATCTAATCACCGACCATTCTTGATCTGTGTTTTTATCCTTTGCATTGTGATGTCCCGTGCTGTCTTCGGAGGTGGTTCTGACATTTTGCTAACCACAGATACGGGATGAGTGTTGGAAAGTATAAAATGTTTTATCCATATCACGAATTTACCTGAGTTTACTTTTTTTGTCCAAAGGTCTAGAGCAGCAATGCCACTTATTCTTTAACTCCGTGTGTTAGGATCTATCTTGAGGGAAAGAATATGCTCGCTCTATAAGCTAATAAGCTAACGTATTACTCGCCACATATAGGATTGCCGTTAATGTAGAGTTGCCCTCTTTCACTTCCAGATCATTGGATTTAAAAAAAAAAGCGACAGAAGTGTAGAAGAACTAATACACCAAATTTAAAACTTTCGCATCATGAAGCAGTTTTGGATAAGTATTGTGCAAAAATCCTTATGGACTACTGATATTGGCTACATAGTCATGGGAAAATTATTTTTTTAAGAAATTAATTCAGAATCCGACGACTGATAGGACTAAACCAGACTCCCTGTAGTTTTTGCAATATCAGTTCTAAATACTCAATTGCAGTAGATCATTATATATCTGTAAAATCTACTTAATTTTCTTGTTATGGAAAAATCCAAGGACCAAGTCCTCCGGGAGGGACTTTAAGCCGTGGGCCCCGAGTCTGAAGATTTTCAGGCTCGTAAAAAATCCTTAAGCCTGAAAGAAAAGACCTCTAAGCAAAATTTATCGAATTTTCCCGTCCTAGTACTACCTTGGTTTCCTAGATGTCAGTATGAGACCTGTGGAAGAATGCTCAAAAAAATGAAAGGAAGAAAAATACTTTTGAAATAATAAATAAGATTATTCCTCATCGTAACCCTTTTGTGGGAACGCTGACCACGGACCACTCAAAATGACATCTATACGAAAACAAGTGTAAATAAATTAGTATGGTCCAAATTCTTTCCTGTACGGGAAGAGCGCCTAAATCTCTGTTAAGGGAAACGTGGACTTACGAGATACAAGAAGAAAATAAAATGCAGTAAGCAATTTCAAATTCACAGATAATTGCTTATATATGAGTTAATTAAATATGGCCCAAAAATTTAATAGGTAGATTGAGGGACTTGTATAATAAGTGCATTGCAATACAGAAGATTCCTGATGAATGGAAAATAAGCTACATTGTACCAATATACAAGAAGGGCGATAGAAGAGACGCAAAAAACTACAGAGGACTAAGTATAAATAACACATTATATAGAATATTTACGAAGTTATTAAAAACAAAGTTACAAAAAGATGTTAAAGACAAATTAGGAGAAGATCAAAATGGATTCAGACCAGGAAGGTCATGTGTTGACAATATTAATTTTTTTGTTTTTTGCAATACAACAGTTAATTGAAAAACGGACTGCAGTTGGAGAAGAAACCCATTTGAACAATGATAGATTTAGAGAAAGCTTATGACTCAATTCCGAGGAACAAATTTATGGAATGTATTGGAGAAATAACCAATATTGGACAGAAACCTAATAGAAATTATTAAACAAATCTATAAAGATAACTCCGCTTATGTTAAAATGGGAAATATAATGTCTAATCCTATAAACACCTCAAAGGGATTGAAACAAGGTGCAGTCTATCACCAATTTTATTTAATATTTATGTAGAATTTATATTAACGAAATGGAAACAAAGCTGCAAAGGTATGGGGATCCCAATAGGCAATAGATTTTTGCTGACATTACAATTTGCCGATGATCAACTGGTTTTAGCGCAAGACAATTTTGATATGGAATTCATGATAAAAAGGTTGAAAATCACATATGAATCATGGGGTCTCACAGTAAATTTACAAAAAACAGAATATCTGGCAATAAATAGCAATGAAAGAGAAAATTAAGTATTGGAAGATGGAATCCAATAAAGCAAGTGAAACAAACTAAATATTTGGGAATGATTATGGATAACATCGAAGGTATAGGCAAAGAGAACATAAAACATAGAATTGAATTGAGTAGCAAAATAATATCATCATTAAATTCCATATGGTGGGATAAGCATATTTGGAAAGACACAAAAAAATATATTGGTAAACATTGGTGGAATCTGTTGCAATGTACGGAAGTGAGGTATGGACAATCAATAAGTACTACAAGAATAGACTAACAGCTCTAGAAATGGATTATTTACGAAGAAGTGCCAGAAAGTCTAAATTAGAACGTGTCACAAATAAGGAAATTAGAAACATAATGGAAGCAGAAGAAAGCATAATAGAAAGAATTGAGGAAAAGGAATTAAAGTGGTTAGGACATGTTTTAAGAATGGAAGATGAGCGATGGCCGAAGCAACTATATGAATGGCATCCTAACAGAAAGAAGAAAAGAGGAAGACCAAGGTTAACATGGAAGGAAAACATGAAGACAGTAATGCAAGCTAGAGGGCTAAGCATCGAAGATGCCCAAGACCGTAGGCTTTGGAGGTTTGGCACGGGAAGACGGCAGCAGCTGTAAAAACCCGAAGATAGATAGAGATAGAATTGCTTATCTTCGTTGGTTGGTATAGATCAGCGGTTCCCAACATTTTTCGACTCGCGAACAGCTTTTACAACCATATGAGTAAGGTGAACCACTGACTTTTAAATATAGGCCTACATACAGTGACATGCATAAAACCCATGTCCGCATTTCTTGACCGTTGTATTTTTACGGTGAAAGATCGTCACTCTTTTGACTAAGATACTTTTTCCGTCCACTTATCACCTTCGACCAGTCCGGCATGGGTAACCCTATCGGCAACAATGCTACCACCGGCATAGCTCTCGAAATCATTTAAGCACGCAAGCCACTCCACCACGACAAGGTCAAGATAATGGAAATGGACAGTTAATGACAAATTAAGGAAATTTTGAGGAAGTGGCTGAATTCAAATACCTGCGATCAATAATCACAAATAGGAATGAGATGCACAAAGAAATTAAACATAGGCTCAATTCTAGAAATTCGTGCTATTATGCATTAGAGAGACTCTTGACGTCCCAACTCCTTTCAAAAAACATTAAACCAGTTATATTATACGGATGCAAAACATGGACTCTTACTTTAAGGGAGGAAAGGAGATTACGGGTATTTGAGAATAAAGTTCTTAGGACAATTTTTAGACCAAAGAGAGATGAGCAGACAGGTGAATGGAGAAGACTACATAAGTCAACTACGTATATTTATTGGAAGTCAGATATAATAAGAACAGTTAAGTCTCATAGACTGCGATGGGCAGGACATGTAGCACGAATGGGGAATGAAAGACGTGCATGGAAGCTTCCTGTAGGAAAACCAGAGGGAAAACGCCCAGTTGGTAGACCAAGAATGAGGTGAGAGAATAACATTAATTATGATTTGAGGGAAGTAGATTATACAGGGGATGATTGCAAAACATTAGCTAAGGATAGGGATGACTGGAGAGCCTATGTCCGCGCGGTCATTAATCTACAGGTTCGATAGTGTCAGTCAGTTAGTTAGTTAGTTAGTTAGTTAGTTAGTTAGTTAGACATGCATAAACTTTAATTCCAACCAAAAGGTTTAATATCCTTAAATTAACTTAACCCTTAACGGTTAAAACCTAAAGTTACTCTAGTTACGGCTTAAAAAGTTACACAATATGTAAGCCTAGTTGTAGCGAAATCAAATGCATTCCTAACGGTGTACCATAACTGTAAATCAGGCATTCGCGGTAAATATTAATTTATTATGGAAATAATGTGATAATTTTCCGATGTTACACATATGCACCAAGGGGCATTAGAGGGTTAATTTAATTTTAAAATAATAATGATGATGATAATAATAATAATAATAATAATAATAATAATAATAATAATAATACTATGTCGAAAATTTAAAAATCGAGTATTATTATTATTATTATTATTATTATTATTATTATTATTATTATTATATTATTATTATTATTATTATTATTGTTGTTGTTGTTGTCGTTATTATTACATGACGGAAACAATAATAGACCTAACCTCAAAAAATTCTCAAGAAAGTCTTGGCCCACCCAGGGTTGTTGTGTTAATGATGATATAAACGGCTAAGACATTTCATCATTTAAGATTTAAATTAAAATTCTTCATACTCACCTCATATCCAGTATTCTAATTATACCGGTCTCAAAACCTATGTCATATTTCGACTGATGTTAGGAGAACCGCTTTTTACTCCCTCTGTTGGTGGACCGATGACCCTCCGAATTAGATCAAATTTCTCGGAACTTCAGAATTCATAAGTTTTTCTTCCTTGCATCTTTGAAAGCAAGAAAGAAAGACCTATGAATTTTGAATTAAATTCCCGGGAAATTTAATATAATTTGGAGGTTCATCGGTCCACTAATGGAAGTAGTAAGAAGCAGTTCTCCTGATCGATATATCATCAGTCGAAATATTACTGAAGATGAAACAATACTGGTTTTGAAACCGGTGTAATTAGATGACTGGGTATGAGGTGAGGTATAAAGAATTTTAATTTAAAACTTAAATTAAACATCGTAGTGATTTTTCCTATAAAAGTTCATGTCATCATCTATATTTATAAAAAATTAATGCATGTCTGTCTGTCTGTCTGTCTGTCTGTCTGTCTGTCTGTCTGTCCTTTATGCGCGGCCATGCCGTTCATCCGATTATGATGGCGCTTTTTGCAAAATGTCCAGGAGTTTCCCAGGAAGGTTTTAGGCTATAAGAAAGTTGTAATACTCAACCCTGTCACCCTGAAAAATCACCTTTTGCAGAGAAAAACGTCTTTTTCGGAAATTTTTGGACGGTTAAATGGCTTTCCCTGCCTTAACCATAACATATGCACCAAATTAATGTACACAGAATTGAATATCTAAAAAAAATCTACAAAAAATTCCACGTCAGCATATGCCTGTCTTTCATGGATAACTCACAATAATTATTTTTCAGCTCATTAATGCCAAGAAGATCAGGTTGACTAGATTCGCGGGCAAGCGTATCAGCGCACCGGGTATTCTTTTACGGGTAACTCTCAATAACCATTTTTGTCTCTCAGCCCATTTATGCCAAGAAGATCGGGATAAGTAGATTCGCAGATAACGCCAGATAATCAGCATGGGGTATCTAAAAATAATTACCATATAAAGTTATAATTATTTTTCTTTTTACTTATTCAACTAAACATAAAAGCACATTTAATTTATTTAGGCGTGGTAATGTACGCCAGGTATTAGCTAGTTTTTAAATATAAAGGATTTTTGCTTCCATATGAAGTGACCGCACGCCACTGCTTCATTTATATCACCATGTAAAACATAGTAAGATCAAAACTGGTCAGACGGGAAGAACTTTTATTTAAAACTTCCTTTTACTCTCTTTGTTTGAAGTAATGCATGCTGCATGTGGGAAACAGAGTTCATTACGAGAGTTAAAGTGAGGTGTTTGGCTTGGGGACCAATTGTGCATTATAAAATACATAAAAATTGCATCTGTCTAACAAATGTAACGGTATTCAATATCGACCAAATCTGGTTTAAAGAGTCCATACATATGAATTCAATTAGGGAGAAACCATTAGACTACACATTCTGAATTTTATGTTTAAAATTTCAAACTAGAACGGAAGCAGTATACATTAGGCTTAGACCTATATAAACCCACAGTTTTCAGCCAGTAAATTTACATTTAGTTCCTGCTACATCACTTTCAGTATTTTATGTCTTATAGAAATGGCCGCGGTGGACTAGTGGTTATGCTCCTTGCCTCTGGTCCCGAGGGTAGCGGGTTCAAACCAGGCCGGGGTCGGTGGACTTTTAGGATGGAAAAATCCAAGGAGCAAGTCCTCCGGGAAGGACTTTAAGCCGTGGGCCCCGAGTCTGAGGATTTTCAGGCTCGTAAAAGAGTCTTAAGCCTGAATGAAAAGGCCTCTTATCAACATTTACCGAATTTTCCCGCCCTAGTAGCCTACTACCTTGGTTTCCTAGATGTCAGTAGGAGACGGAACGCTGACCACGGACCACTCAAATGACATCTATACGAAAACAAGTGTAACTAAATTAATATGGTCAAATTCTTCCCTGTATGGGAGAGCGCCTAAATCTCTGTCAAGGGAAACATTAGCTTACAAGAAGAGAAGATAAAATGGCCGAGAATAGGAACATTTCAATATTATGTACTATAAAATTGACTTCTTCTTCTTCTTCTTCTTCTTCTTCTTCTTCATGAATAGACAGACGAATGGAGAAGACTACATAACAGTGAGCTACATGTTCTTTATTGGGAACCAGATATAATAAGAACAGTTAGGGCCTACGTCTCATAGACTGCGATGGGCAGTAGTTTATACAGGGGATGATTGGAAAACATTAGCTCAGGATTGGGATGTATGGAGAGCTTATGTCTGTGATTCCATGAACCGTGGTGTGATGAGAAGATAAGAATAACTATTTATTAAACAATACTAATAAAATTCGTTGTTAAAACCGTTGAGGTGGAGAGTCATAAAATAAAATAAGTTAAAATATACCTTCTTAGGTAAAATCCGTCGTCCTCAACTTATATAATATGTATTCTTTATGCCTGTAGGCCTTTCAGAACATCCGTTCCATCTTCAGCAGGTCCTTCTTCTCTACAAATATCTAGTATGATAGTTGATGCTGCTGGTCCTTATGTCGTGTTGTCGTGACTAAAGCTTCTTCCTGATGATACCGTATAGTGAGTTGTTTAGTCTGGGAGTGCTTTTCATTTATTAAAAGCTTGTTGTCTATTTCCTTCATAATTTCCAGGTCAATAAATGTAAAGGAAAAATATTGGAAGACCTGGAAATTATCAAGGAGATAGACAACAAGCTTTTAATAAATGAAAAGCACTCCCAGACTAAACAACCCACTATACGGTATCGTCAGGAAGAAGCTTTAGTAACGACAACACCACATTAGGACCAGCAGCATCAACCATCATACTAGATATTGTAGCGAAGAAGGACCTGCTGAAGATGGAACGGATGTTCTGAAAGGCCTAAAGGCATAAAGAATACGTATCTTTATTAATATAATTAATTTATGATTATTTGATCCAGTTATTTTTGGTTCGATAGTGTCAGTGAATTAGTTACATATAATGTATTTAAACTTGCTGAGATGCGTCAATGTAACCTTCTGTTCCACTCAGCCAGTTAAAACATTGTACTATAGAGACAGAAATGTCATAAGTACTGGTCTTTATACCAAAGAATTTATAAACGTAAGTTATAAATATATTCTCTGCGCTATTCTGATGAATTTACAAAAATGCAAGTAGGTGTGATAACAGAAAAATATTTAAGTTAAAAAATTTGAAATTGATACCTGAGATCTCAGTCGCCTCAACTATTAAATACCACTCCAGAAGCAGAAGATGAAACATATTTTTTCGAAAGGCCTCCAGAATATTTGACAGCATTGAATATTTGAGGACGACTGAGATTTCAGGTACCAAAATTATCATCATCATGAACAGTTAAGGTTAAGGCTTTTTTATTAGACTATTACTGCTTCCTCCACACGAGTCTGTAGTCTCCATTTTGTCAGTGGACGTCCTATGTCTCGTTTACCCCCCGGTTTGTAGTTTAAAGTCTGCCAAGAGATTCTGTCCTTCGTCATTCTTCTTAAATGCTGTAACCGATTTTGTTGGTATTCTTGTGCTATATATATTGTATTAAATGTTTGACTGTTAGGTACCTGTGAGAGAGATGTACAGACTAAAATTGCAATGGCAAAAAAATGCAACTAAAACATTACATGGAATAATTTGGAACAAAAATATCACAAAGGAAACTAAAATGAAAATTTATGAGAGAGTAATACAGAATATTTTGTCATATGGAAGTGAAACTTGGTCTTTGACGGAAGTACAAACAAATACAATTAGAACAGTTGAATTTGATTATTTTAGAAGAAGCCTCCAAAAACAAGACAGGATAAAATAAGAAATGAATTCCTTTGGAGAGAAATGTGTCACCACATCTGTTGTTAAGAGGATTGAAAATCAAACGCTTAAATGGTACGGCCATGTACAAAGAATGGAAAATGAAAGATGACCAAAAAATATATATATATCAATGGTCACCCCCTGGAAGAAGTAAACGTGGCAGACCAAGATGTAAATGGAAAACCTACTACGTCAGAACTATAATGGATGATAGGGCCGAAGAAGAAGAAATGTTTGACTGTTAGATTAATTTATTATAAGTTCCATACGTGTTACTCCCATTTTATATATAGGCCTATATATATATATATATATATATATATATATATATATATATATATATAGGCCTATATGAGAAATTTCATTTGTGATAATTATATTCTTTGTGTATCTCTCTTTCTCAGTATTCATATTTCACTGCCAAATTTTAACCAATTATACATTTTTTAACTTTTACATAGTGACCTCAACGGTGTTTCGTAATGTTTTTTAAACGTATTGACAGAAAAATATATCAGGAAAACGATAAAATTGTGGTGATAGCTGCTATTGGTTCGAAATGATGCCAGATTAGTAACTGCTCTAAGTGCTAAAAATTGAGAGGATACGTATGACTTCCTCTTTGAATAAAAATAAGGGAACTTGTTCCCCACCACTAAGGCCTAGTTGTTGCAAGTCCATGCCAAGGAAACTAGTTTAATGGCCGGTTTCCAGAACTCTGGATAATGGATTCTCCTCTTGGTAAACACTAAGTAGCACACTATGTCATGTCATGACAGATTGATATCCCTAACACTAACTTTAACTCTATGGCTTGTGGAACCCATAGGTTCCATGCCGCATTCAGCAAGTTCCTCCCGTATTCACATTTTACCCCCTAAGATAACAATCTGTTAACAATTCCTCTTCATAGCACTTCCTCTTATTCTACTTCCTCCACAGTAGCCTCTGTCCGCTCCTGGAATTTCCTTCTCCAAGACATCAGGGGTTGCCGCACACTTGGCACTTTTAAGTCACGCTTATACAGTTACCTGTTGTCTAATAATTAATTTTTCTCTATTTATTTAAATTTATACTATGTCATTAATAATTTTTTCTCGTTTTTATATATTTTGCACGTATTATACATTTAATTCGTTAAATCTAGAATAAATCAAAATACATTAGAAATATAAATTGTATTATATTTATAACATGTAATCGTTTGTGTGTATTGTAATTTAGATGTAAGACTATTTTTTTTTTGTATATTTTAAAACCTGGTTGAGTGGCAGACAAGGCCTTAAGGCCTTAACTCTGCCAGGTAAAATAAAACTATTATTATTATTATTATTATTATTATTATTATTATTATTATTATTATTATATTAAAATAAAAATTTATAAATACAAAGAAAGTCTACAGATCTGTAATGTAGACCTATTTTATAAACTTACTAACTATATCAAGAAGTGTTTATAAATTGTGTCCTTATCCCTAAGGTAAGTTAGTACTTCAATAAAAATAATTAGATCACTTAATCATAATTAGCAAAAAACAGAGAGAGAGAGAGAGAGAGAGAGAGAGAGAGAGAGAGAGAGAGAGAGAGAGAGGAGGAGAGAGAGAGAGAGAGAGAGAGAGAGAGAGCTGATCTTAGTCCACAATCTCATTCTGCTAAATTAATTTAATATCTTCAATATCCAATTCCTAAGATCCATCCGAATATTGTCGCTCCACGTAGGCTTAGGCCTTCCAACCAGCTTCTCCCCCAAAGTTTTCCAAAAAAAATTAAAAACATTTCTGCTCTCATCTATTCGAGCCATATCACCTGTCAATTTTCACGTACGCTTAGGCCTTCCTAACAGTTTCTCCCCCAAGAATTTTAAAAATATTTCTTCTCTCACCTATTCGAGTCATATCACCTATCAATCTTTCACCTACGCTTACTCCTTCCTAACAGCTCCTCCCCCAAGAATTTTCAAAAAATTCAAAACATTTCTGCTCTCACCTATTCGAGCCATATCACCTGTCAATATTTTACATACGCTTAGGCTTTCATAATAGCTTCTTCCCCAAGGATTTCGAAAAAAATCTAAAATATTTCTGCTCCCACCTATTCGAGCCATATCGCCTACCTATACCCCACGTAAGCTTAGGCTTTCCTAACAGCGTCTCTCCCAGGAATTAAAAAACAATTGAAAATGTTCCTGCTCTCATCCATTCTTCATCACTTGCCCGTTTAAATCCACATTTTTCATTAGTGAGATCAAGGTCATATTGGAGTGACAATCCCCTCTCCTCCTCCCTCATATCTTAAAACTCGGTGCAGGGTTACATGATGCAATGGGAGGCAATCTCAACCCACGCAACTCCTCATACCATACAGCTTATTACTAGATTCATGTGGTAGCTAAGCAGTGACCTTGATCTGATAACTAAATTTGTGTGGACTGGCATTGTTAATACAACGATATAAATGTAGAGTCCTCCATTTTCTATTCTTATTCATTATTTGTCGAAAAATTCGCCTTAATGTCTTATTTTCTAATACTTGTATCTTCTTTTTTGTCTTTTATTTTCTTTTCCTTAATGTTAGAGATAATGTTTCACATTCATAGAGTACCACAGGCAATTTATAATTTTATGAATCTTTAGACACTTTGTCCAAAGCCTAGTAGAGAGAAGGCATTAAACTGAGTGCTTAACACGAATTTTAAGTCGTACTTATTTTCTTAGTGTCAATTATTTCATCTCTTAATATTTAAAAGTTTTCACTTTTTATAGGAATTATTAATACCTGGCGTGCACTGCTACGCCTAAATAATATAAACATGATTTTTTAAATTTTCGTTTCAGGTAAACTCTTACACCTAATGGTTTTATAGTATAATATAGTACGTACAATAGCGGCTAAATACTAGGCCATACCTGAAAACTGAGGTATACATTGCAACGAACCAAGCATGGCGGTTGCTAGAGTTAATTTTTAATTTCGAATTTCAGATAACCCTCCCATTTCTAACGGTCGAATTTATCAGATTTTAGGATAATACCTATTTCGGTTTAATTTAATAAAATATGCTGAGTTTCGTTGTCAAACGTCAAAAATTCAAATATTTCGTTCCAGATAAACTCCTACACCTAATGGGTTTAGAACAAAACAGGATAAAAACCTTCTCAATGAATTATATATATATATATATATATATATATATATATATATATATGGTATGATAAGAAAAATAAATGCCTGGACGGGATTCGAACCCGGATCTCTGAGTTCTCGCGACATCTAGAAATAATGGAGAATATAATACATATATAAGAAAAATAAGTGTTTGAATTGGATTCGCCTGGTGGTGTAATGGATATCACGCTGAGGTACAGACTCAGAGATCCGGGTTCGAATCCCGTCCAGGCATTTATTTTTCTTATCATACCATATTAAGCTTGCATTGCTCAATGATAAACATTTAATTATAACATATATATATATATATATATATATCCACCGCCGTGGTCTCGAGGTAGCGTGCTGCCTTGTCATGCAGCGGGCCCGGGTTCGATCCCCGATCGGGGCAGTTTTTCTGGGTGAAGTTTTTATCGGGGTTTTTCCTCACCTGTAAGACAAATGTCAGGAAAACTTTAAGGCCCAAATTGCCATCATCATTATCCTTATTATTATCATCATCATCATCATCATCCTTCACCGGTGTGGAAAGCAACGGGAAGCTACCACACCTACAATTCCCTAGTAAAGCTGCAAGCATAGCATGAAAAATGCTATGATTGCAGTGAAGGACCTGCCTTCGGGCAGAATTACTATGGATGGATATATATATATATATATATATATATATATATATATATATACACACACCTAATGGGTTTAGAACATAACAGGATAAAACCCTTCTCTATGAATAATATATATATATATATATATATATACATACATATGTGTATGTGTGCGTGCGTGTGCTTGTGCGCGTGAGCGTTTGTGTGTGTGTGCGCGCGCGTGTGCGTGCGCGTGCGCGTGTGTGTGTGTGCGTGTGTGTGTGTCAACTTTGAAAGTAATTGGTCAAGAATGTTTGGAGATTAACGATTTTTAACAACTATAAACTGAACAAAGAAATTTACTTATAATTTTTTTTGGAATTCGTTAATCCATTTATAAGCTGTTCAATGCATTTTCGTTATTGTAGCTTTAAAAATCACTTTTCTTCTTTTGTATTTTTTCAAATTTGTTCTCCTGATAATCGGAAAATGTAAGATAAAGTCTGCCGTAGTATCTGTAGAGAAGCTGTTCGAAATAACCATCTACGCAGAAGGCGGGCAAAAATGTACGGCCAATGAGGCTGCGGGAGGAAGAGCAGGAGGGAGAACAGATCACGTGACATTACTCATTTCGCTCTTGAGCTTCAAGCGAGAAAGATATCTAATCGGAAAGTTGGCGAATTTCTCTACACATTCACGGGCAGACTATAGTTATATCATTTTGATTTTGTAACCAAAACAAATTTGCTACCTTTATTTATTAATACGCATATTCCTGATCAGACCACAGTTTATTTTTCTTATACTAATTTATTTCCCTGATGTTTTGAAACTATTGTATCCCTAACCCTTATCCAAGCATCATAAACATGGAATCTTCTAAATTATTCACATGTATTCGTGGCATCGATAATCTAATATATAAAAATTGTTTATTTGTTTGTTCGTACGTACTTTATGCGCGGCCATACCGTTGATCCGATTGTGATGGTTTTTTTTTTGCGAAATGTTCAGGAGATTCCCGGGATAAACATAGGCTATAAGAGAGTTGAGATACTCAACTCCCTTAAAAAACACCCTTTGTTGTGAAATTTTTGAAAAAGTCCCTTTTTTTTACCCTTAAATGACTTACGCTGCCTAAACCATAACAAATACACAAAATTGTTGTCCACAGAATTGAATATCTCAAAACATTCTACAGAAAAGTCCGCGACAGCATATGTTTATCTTTTAAGGATAACTCACAATAACTATGTTTGTCTTTAATTGGTGCCAAGAAGATCGGGATAAGTAGATTCTCGGGCAAGCAGAGCAGTGCACGGCGGGTATTCTTTTATGGATAACTCAAAATAACGAATTTTGTCTTTCATCTCATTTATGCCAAATACATCGGGATGCGTAGATTCCCGGGCAACGCCGGGTAATCAGCATGGGCTATCTAAAAAGAATAAAGATATAAATTTATATTTATTTTTCCTTTTACTTATTCAACTAAATGCAAAAACACATCATTTATTTAGGTGTAGCAGCGCACGCCGGGTATAGTTTAGTGTACTATGCTCTGCACTGAACATTCTGTAGTTTATGAAAATTCTGCTACCAACTCCTGAAAATTTGACCAACTTTTTTCTTTTTTTTTCTTTAGCGACAATCTTTCTCTTATAATCGCAATTGCTTGATAGTGATCGGTTAGCAGATCCACCAATTGAACGAAGTTTGATTGGCATGATACCATCCAATGAAACTCAAGTAGGCTATATTTAAGAATACCGAGATATGAATACAAAATGCGTTTAATGATAAGATTTTTGGATGTCTCAAAATTACTAGTCGAATGCTCGTTCATTTCTCTATGAAAACATGACAGAAAAATCAGGAACGCTCGTGTGGTAAAATGCCACAGTGTATTTTTTTAGACTATTTAACTCATGCCCCAAATGATAGTCAATGACCACGTTTCAATGAATTTTGTTTTACAACCAATGACATCGTGATTCACCTTGCTCTTTATCGATTTCTCTTTATCAGCTCCTCTTTTGTGATAAAGAAAGCTCATCCATTTTTAATATTCTGAACAGGTCAGAACATTATTTTTCTCCAATAAATACATTAAATATAGCAAATAATGAACAGATTCCGTGATATTACTAAATTATTTACTACAAAAAATAAATGAATAATCTATAATGTTGATTATAATATACAGTTTGAAGTGTTTCATTATTTCTCCACTAGGGTGCACTCTTACAATATTGCGATCCTATTTGGCAATAAATAATGTGATCAAGTTGCAGTGAATATATATATATATATATATATATATATATATATAACCTCACATTTCTGATTTGTTTTCAAATATCGCCATTTACATTAAATATATAAATATTTTAAAATACCGGTAACTATATCTAAATAATGATTTTTAGTAAACGGTTTCATTTTATTCGTTAAATAGTCCTAACAAATGCCACTCTCGATTTCCAGTTTATCGATGATTTGGAAATCACTCATGACATTACTTATGACTATTTAACTCATGCCCCAAATGCTAGTCAATGACCAATCACGTTTCAATGAATGTTGTTTTACAACCAATGACAGTCGTGTTTCACCTCGCTGTTTATCGATTTCTCTTTACCAGCTCCTGCTTTAGTGATAAAGAAAGCTCCTCCTTTTTAATGTTCTGAACATGTCAAAGCATTATTTTTCTCCAACAAATACATTGAATATAGGTAATAATGAAAGGATTCCTTGATTTTACTGAGTTGTTTACTAAAAAAATAAATGAATAACCCGTAATGTTGATTATGATATGTAGTTTGATGTGTTTCATTATTTCTCCACTTGGGTGCACTCTTACAATATTGCGATCTTATTTGGCAATAAATAATATGATCAGGCAGCAGTGAATGAACATAACCTCACATTTCTGATTTGTTTTCAAACATCGCCGTTTACATTAAATATATAAGTATTTTAAAATAACTATAGTTAAACAATGATTTTTGGGTAAACAGCTTAATTTTATTCGTTAAATAGTCCTAACAAATGCCACTTTTGATTTCCAAATTCTCTAGATAAATTGGAAATCACTCGTGGCATTACTTATGATAAATTTCGCCTAAAATCATTAAGGACAACTGAGTTACTACTTGGATTGAAAAGTAGAAAAAGTTAAGAAAACTGAAGGGAAGATTGAGGAATTAATTCAGGATAATCATATGCTCTTTTACAGTGACTTGTCATTCCAACTTCTCTGAAAAAAGCTAAACTAAAATAATTGTACAAAAGGTTACTCCTCAAATTATATTATATGGTTACGAAACACGGTCTCTTACATTAAGGAAGGAGAAATGCTTGCGAGTATTTGTGAATAGAGTTTTTAGGAAAGGTTTTGGACTAAAAAGAGATGAACAGACAGGCGAATGGAGAAGGCTACATAACAGAGAGTTACACGAACTTCATGGTAAATCAGATGTAATAAGAACAGTTAAGTCTCGTATAATACGATGTGCAGGACATGTGGCACGAATGAGGATGAAAAAGAGACATGGAAATTTCTTGTAGAAAAAACTAAAGGAAAGCTCCCCAGTAAGTAGGCCAAAAATGAGAGGGAGAATAACTTTAAATGTGATATGAATTAGGTTAATTTTGCAGGGGACGAATGGAAAATATTATATCAGGCAAGACGTTTGAACCCGGAAACCCCGAATACAATTCTCAAGCCCTACCGCTCGGTAATAGCGCTTTTATGAGGATAAGATTATGTTTCCCCACACCCTCATATGTTTCTGAGACTATTTAAAATAATATAAAAATAAATATATACCATATATAACCCGTAGGTTCATGGCCGCGCGAACGTAAGCTCTGCATACTGAGCTAATGTTTTTCAATCATCATCATCTGCATTCATGGATTAGGTCTGTTGACCCGTTCCGACTTCAGCCCATCTCTTTCTAGGTCTGCCCACATCTCGGGTGCCTTTAGGTTTGTATTTTGTTATTTGTTTTGGATATCTATCTTCATTCATTCTGTCTATGTGTTGCTTCCATTTTTGTCTATATGTATCTATTTTATCAGTTATTGTAAATATTTCAAGTTCCTGTATTATTTCTGTGTTCTTGATTCTGTCTTCCTTAATGCACCCTTTAACAGATCTCAAAAATTTCATTTCAGCCGCCGTTATCCTACTTAGATCTTGTTTTTTATGTATCCAGGTTTCTGATCCATAGAGCAGTACCGGTACTGCCAATGTTTTATAAAATTTCAATTGGGTCTCTCTCTTGTTGTTTTATTATTTAGTGATTGTTTTATCGTACCACATATTCCCTGGAATTTTGCTATTTTATTAGTTATATCAGTATCATAATTAAATGAAATGACACATCCTAGATAATTGAGATGGTTCACTTGTTCTATGATTTTGTTTCCTATGTTTTTCAATCATTCCCTGTATAATCTACTTCCCTCAAATGATGGATAATGTTATTCTCCCACCTCATTCTTGGTCTACCAACTGGGCGTTTTACTCTCATTTTCCTACAAGAAGCTTCCATGCACCTCTTTTATTTTAATTTCGTGCCACAAGTCATGCCCATCGCAGTCTACGAGACTTATCTGTTCTTGTTATATCTGGCTTCTTATACATACCATGTAGCTCACTGTTATGTAGTTTTCTCCATTCACCCGTCTGTTCATCTCTTTTTTACCCAAAAAATTCCCAAGAAATTTATTCTCAAATACTCGTAATATTCTTTCCTCCCTTAAAGTAATTGTCCATGTTTCGCATCCATATAATATAACTGGGAGAATAACAGTTTTATATATTTTCAGTTTAACGTTTTTTGAAAGGATTTGGGGTGACAGGAGTCCCTGTAATGCATAATAGCATGCAATTCCAGAAGTTAGTCTATGTTTAATTTCATTATGCATCTCGTTCCTATTTGTAATTATTGTTCCTAGATATTTGAATTCAAGTCACTTCTTCAAAATTTCTCTCATTTGTCATTAGCTGTCCATTTCCATTATATAATGTACGTCTATGTGTGAACATAAGTTATATTCAGTTTTATTAATGTTTACTTCCAGTCCCAATTTCTTAGTGTTACTCAATAGAGTGTGCGTGTTGGCCCTTAGTATCCCCTCACTATCGCTCAATAGCACTACATCATCAGCATAAACTATATATATATATAGTTTGAATAGCAATGCGCCTTAGAATTTTCAAAAATCACTTCTGTGGTCAAATGCATGCAGCCCATATAGCAACTAGCTGTACAACTTGCAACGAAATTATATAGTTACTTGCAGCCTAACTACAAAATTCTTCTTATTCTTCTTCCTTTCCAGGATTAGGTCAATGCGACCTGTTCCGGTCTCAAGTCCATCGTTTCCTTGGCCGTCCCAAAGATCTTTTTGCATGTGGTTTGTAGGTGTTGACCTTTTGGGTAATCTTGTATTGTCCATTCTGTCTAAATGTTCTTTCCATTGGTATTTGTGCTCTTCTGGTTTATCGACTATTGAAAATATCTCCAGTTCATTTCTTATTGTTTCATTTTGTAATCTATCCATGCGTATACATCCTTTTACGGATCTTAAAAATTTCATTTCAGCGGCTTGAATGTGTGAGATATCTTTTTTTTGTAAGTACCCACGATTCAGATCCATATTAAAAACTACAAAATTCTGAACATAATTATTAAATTGTGCTAAACATTATGTAACATAATATTAATATTAATTAGAGAGAGTTCTGTAGAAGAATATCGTAACACATTCTATGCATTCTTCATATATTCGCGCTGATACTGTTGTGCCTTACTCGGTATAGCCTTAAGTAAACGAATGATTCTATTTATATGAACATTTTAATTCCTGCAATTATTTATCGTAATAATAAATGTTTACCAATGAAGAAATGTTGCTTCGTAAGTTAGCTATTTCAAAATTAGTAAACATGCATTAATAATTTGTAACTGAGTGTATATTGTACAACCAAGATAAAAAGAAGTATTAATACACGTGTTTGCATAAAAGTCTCTTCACAAAACAAATGATAAATCAGTTCGATGATAACAATTACGAAATTAATGTTCGACAAATAAATAATTCACGCCCATTACTACCTAGAAAGTGTTTTTGGATTTCAATAACGTTTCCGTTATTCGTATGTTATCATCTTTTGCTTAAATTATATATTTAATGGTTTAAGGGAGTTATTATAAGCAACAAAACTAAAATAAAGTAGGATGCCGGTGTCTGTTTAAAGATTCAAAATTGTGAAAATGTACAGTTTCATCGCCTTACAGACGGGTCTTGAGTTATTTCGAGACAACATGGGCAAGACATTCCGTCATGGGATTTCGGCCTGTATCAGACCGGTCCCTGCTATTACAAAAAACTTTTTTTTTGTAGCCCTGGATATCTCAGCGAATTTCTATGTTTTCAAGTGCACAATTTACGGATTTATTCATGAAAGTGCTGAATGTGCTCTAGTTTTTATGATTTTTGTGTATCTTATATCTTAAACAGTAAACAGCTTGTTACTAATAAAATTTATGTTTTCAGTCATGATTTGATTTCTGCGCATTTTTTCGCGTATAAAAACATCACGTAATCCCCACTCTCACACCCGTCACTCTGCACATCGGTCGTGTTCTCAGTTATTTAACAAAAGTAAAGTACTAACCACGTGCATCTGGATATGATTAAACAATTCGTCAAAGCGGTGGACAATAAAGGAAAATGTTTCAAATACATTTGTAGAACATTTCCTAAGCTCAGTATGTAAAAATTAATAGGCGGAATATTTGATGGTTCTCAAATTCGGCAATTGATAAAAGATGCAAATGTTATCAAAGTTATGACTGTTCAGGAAAGTGAAGCTTGGAAGGGTTTTTGTATTGGTGGTAGAAAATTTCCTAGGTAACTATAAAGCACCAAATTATAAAGAAATTGTGCAAAACATGTTGACAAGCTTCAAGAATCTGGGAGCAAATATGAGTATAAAGTTACACTTTCTCCACAGTCACCTGGATAGATTTTCACTAGGATCTAAAAGTAATGGAGGAAAGATATCAAGGTAGTTGCGACCGTCACATGATGGCAGATTACTGCTGGTCTTTAAAAATAGATTGTCCCCTAAAAAATGATAGAAGAAAATCTTATAAAAGGCGTTTCACTGAAGAATAACATGGGTTTTCGATAGTTTTCTTTCTACTTACGTCGGTGTATAAGTTATTAATTTTTCAAAAGGCAATTGACATTATAAATATGTATGTTATATTTTTTCATATTTTCCGATTTTTGTAGTGTAAAATGAAAATAAATATTAAAAAAAAACAGAGCAAATCTTCTAAAATCATTGATAGTTTCATGAATCGTGAGCACAAATATATCCGAAATTAATCTTATATCAAGGGCAACAAAACCCTGTTGAACCAATGTAAGCTGTTAGTTCATGCTAATGATGTAGTATATTGACTTAGGTTTTCACGGCCGGAGTTATTATGATGATCTTGTAGAAGATTTCCGGGCTGTTGGCCGTGTCGCAAGGCTTGTAGTTCCCCGACGTCTCGCTAGAGACTGCGTCCGGCATCCTCAAGGGTTGTCTTGAGACTGGCAATTTTATCGACTACCTGCAGAGAACACGTCGCGGATAAATGTATAAATATGGCAGGTAGTCGACAAAATTGCGATAACCGTCGGAAGCAGCCGTCGAGGAAGGAGGTCTCCCCAGCGCAGCGGAACGAGCAAGAGTGGTCCAGCCCAGCGAGAACTTCGTCCTCGCAGCGGACGGCTCTGCCAGCATCCGGCTGGAAGCCCACCGAGTCCCCACG
The DNA here is from genome assembly GCA_030220185.1 of Diploptera punctata. Lineage (NCBI taxonomy): Eukaryota > Metazoa > Arthropoda > Insecta > Blattodea > Blaberidae > Diploptera > Diploptera punctata. The sequence goes on along the minus strand of JASPKZ010010285.1, from coordinate 1,279,059 downwards.
GCCATCAGCCAGCGCCCTGCTCCCTTGCGCAGCGCGTCGGACCTATAGGTCCAAGAGCTAAACCGTCTGACGGATTCCCCAATCGTCGACGATGGAGTCTGCAGACTCCCCAATCGCGCTTAGAACGCGGCTCAGGCAAATGAAAATGGACGATCCTGAAGTGGTGCTAGCTGCCATCGCACTTAGCCCAGAAAAAAAGTCCTCTAAAGGCAACCCTCTCCCCGCTGCACTACCGCCCTCTGGCGGCGGAGCGTCGGAGAATCGGGCCACCAAGGACAAGCACATCAGCGTAAACAAAAGACCGCCGACGTTGCTAATACGCCGAGAATCCTCGTCGTTGTTGGCAGCTGTGAACGCGGAGATCAAAAGAGCTGGAAACAATGCATTCAAGGCCTCCCAAAAATACTTCCTAATTCAAGCATTAGCATCATCAATCCTCTTATTTGTGGTGATGCATTTGTACGGCATCCGGCATAAGGGTGCGACTGGATTCAATTCCAGCGCTGAATAAATACAAGCAGCTGCTTGCACAACACAGGATCTCGCACTCAACGGCGAGGATCAAGCAAAGAAACGATCGTCTTATCGCATCGTAATAAAAGGCATAGACCCAAGTGTGGATCCATCCATTGTCCAGGAGGATCTCAAAGATCTAGGGTTCGAGGTCTTTAAGGTGGTCAACATGACCTCCGGTAAGACTAAGAACCCGATGACAATGTTCTTGGCGACCATGGCGGATGGAAGTCATTTCCCAGAGGCGCTAAAAATAAAGAAACTCTGTTTCTTTAAAGTTAAAATCGAGCCCTTTCGCCGATTAAACAGGACCACCCAGTCCCGACCAAAGGAACAGGCAGCCTCTCCTGCTCCAGCATCACTGCCAGCACCCCTCCTCCCCTCTCCACCCAACGCGAGACCGACTGCGGACCAATCGGCTTCCAGAAATGGAACTGATAAATCCACACAAACTAAAACAAACGTTTCGGCCAAAAAACATAAAATTACTCAGACTCACAAATCCCAAATGTTCAATGATCTCATTGAGCAAGTTAACAATCAGCTCCTGTACTTTCCGGACGAAATAGTGGTATTTATTTCGCTTAACAGAAGCGAAAATAAATACAAACTTCGGACGGAAAGGCGCGGAGGGCTGATGGATCACTTCCTCCATTAAAATCAGATGTTTTTTTTTTCGCCGGTTTACCATAAAAAAAACCGAAGAAGCTGACTTTCATACAATTTTATTAACTTCAAGCCACTCTGCTGGGGTTTTCGGTGGTTTCCCTAGCGTTAAGACAAATGCCGGTGTGGTTCCCTAGACTCCACCAGTAAATTACAAACTCCCTGAATCTTTACATACTTTTGAAGGCCTCTCCACTTTTCAGCGGTTACCCTGTATTCCCATTCGCCATTCTTGCCGATCACGCCATTCATCCTCCTCCAGACCTCGGTCGTTCATCAATCTATGGATATCTCTTCTCCAAGTTGTTCTTGGCCTGCCCCGTTTCCTTCTACCAGAAGGTGACCATTCCAAAAGAGTTTTGGGTCACCTATCATCCTCCATTCTCCTGACATGGCCATACCACTGAAGAGCTCGTCTTTCGATCCTTTCCACCACTGTCTCCTCCATATCCATCATCTGCCTCACTCTTCTTCATTTCTTCTTCTTCTTTCCAACCTGGAACACCCTGGCACTGCGTCTTATTCCATACATCTCCACTGCCAAGATCTTAGTTTTTTGTCCCTCTGCCAAAGTCCATCCCTCAGCACCATAAGTCATTATGCTTTCCACAACAGACTTCAAAATCCTCTTCTTCGTGTGGTTTGACATAGTCCTACTCCACAGTACTCCATTCAACATTTTTATGGCTCTTCGTGCTTGTACTAACCTGCTATCTACTTCAGCTTTACAATTCCCCTGATTCATCAATAAGTGATCCCAAATATTTAAATTTTTTAACAGCTCTAATAATTCCTTGGGATAGGGATATATCTCGTCCACTTCCTCCTACTACAAGATATTCAGTTTTTTTTCCATGTTTACTCTTAATCCTCCTATTTCAAAAGCATTTAGAAGTTTTCTCATCATGTATTTCACATCCTCACGACTCTGAGCTATCAACACTTGATCGTCTGCAAATAATAAGGAATGTATTGTGTCACCTTGGACTGGTACTCCCATGCTTCCACAATATCGATTCCACTGCTCCAATATATGCTGGATGTATATTTTGAACAGAGTAGGGGACATACTACAGCCCTGTCGCAGGCCTTTAGTAGTTCTGAATGGAGAGGATATCATCTTACCCACTTTAACCGAAGCCTGACACTGCTGGTACAACCGTCGGACAAGTGAAATCGTTGGTAAATCGATACCAACATCAACCATTGCATCCCAAAGCTGGTTGATTGGCACTGAGTCATAGGCCTTTTCTAAATCAACAAATATCAAAGGATTTCCTGGCCCTTAGCATGTGATTTTTCTGTTATCTGTCTCAGACTAAAAATGTGATCCATGCATGATTTCCCTCTGGTAAATCCTGCTTGGTCTTCCAACATTCTTCCTTCGATAGTCTGCTCAAGTCTGTTTGTGATGATACTGCTAAAAATCTACTCATGGATGACATCACACTGATTCCTCTGTAATTTCCAGGGCCTTTACGATTTCCCTTTTATGAATAGGTGTTATATATGACATACACCAATCCTTTGGTATTTCATCACCCTCCAAAATCTGATTAAACATTTTACAGATGTCTTTTTAATAAGGGGGGGGGCATATTTCCATAATTCTGTCATTATTCCACCGGGTCCACTTGCTTTACCATTCTTTGCTTTTTTCAGTGCCTGATTTATTTCTACCTCTAAAATAGGTTCCATACGTGACGATATACAGGGTGATTACAAATGATTGGAGCGATTTCATGATTTTATGGTAGCTGTAGTATTCGACATATTTTCACGAACTTTTACAGATACATAGAGCAACTTCCCAGGTTTTTTTTGAGATGTTACAGGTGCTCCATATGCTCCCCCTTGGTGATTCTGCAGATATCAAGTCTGTAATCAAGTTCGTCCCATACTCGACGTAACATGTCCCTATTAATTTGTTCAAGGCATTGATTATGCGAGCTCGCAGTTCTGGTAAGTCTACTGGTAAAGGAGGCACAAACACTGATCTTTCACATACCCCCAAACAAAAAAATCGCACGGCGTCAAATCGGGGGAGCGTGGAGGCCATGACAACAATTTCTGATCATTCTCTCCACTGCGACCGATCCATCGGTTTGGCAATCTCATGTTTAAAAATTCACGAACATCGTGATGGAAGTGTGGTGGAGCACCATCCTGCTGGTAGATGAAGGTCTCACTGTCGGTCGTCAGCTGCGGCATGAGCCAATTTTCCAGCATGTCCAGGTACACGTGTCCTGTAACGTTTTGCTCGCAGAAGAAAAAAGGGCCATAAACTTTGAACTGAGAAACCGCACAGAACACACTAACTTTTGGGGAGTCGCGAATGTGCTGCACAATAACGCGGGGATTTTCTGTGCCCCAGATTCGACATTGTGTTTGTTCACTTTGCCATTCACAAAGAATGTTGCTTCGTCACTGAAGACAAGTTTCTCACAAAAACCATCCTCATCCATAAACTGCTGCATTTGTGTACAAAATTCAAACCGACTCACTTTGTCAATGGGCGTAAGGGCTTGTAGAAATTGCAAGTGGTAAGGTTTATGCTTCAATCTTTTCCGCAAGATCTTCCAAACGGTCGGTTGTGGAATGTTAAGCTCCTTGCTCGCTTTTCGTGTTGATTTCTGTGGGCTACGTGTGAAACTCATCCGCACACTCTCAACCTTTTCTTCACTCACTGAAGGACGACCCGTTGATTTCCTTTTACAGAGGCATCCTGTAGCTTTAAATGCGCATACCATCGCCGAATGGAGTTGGCACTCGGTGCATCTTTCTCGAACTTCGTTCTGAAGTGTCGTTGCACAGTTATCACAGATTGAGTTGAATGAAATTCAAGCACAGCATATGCTTTCTCCTCGCCTGTCGCCATCTTTGATAACTGCTGCGCTCTCTCGGTTTAAAGCTGAAACACGGCTGCGAGAGAAAACAAAAAAAAAACTTATGAGTTTTTATACATAACTTTAAAGTTCTGTGAAGATATGTCAAATAAGATCGCTACAATAAAATCATGAAATCGCTCCAATCATTTGTAATCACCGTGTATTGTCCATATACTCCAAATTTTCACATTTTTGTCCCTTCCTTTTCTCAACAAGCATATTTTTAAAGTGCTTCTCCCATTGTTCCATATTCACAAGATTTAAGGCTGGTGATGGATTATTAACTGCCCTCATCCTCCTTATAACTCCATGCCTCTGCAGATCTTCTGTATCCTAATGAATGATCGATTTCAGCACATATATGGCCCTGGGGTCGACTCAGCCTCTAACGGAAATGAGTACCAGACGCTTGTTCTGGGGGTAAAGGCGGCCGTCACGCAGGGCTGACAACCCGGCTGACATAAAGTGCCGATTGTCTAGAAAAAGTGGGAGCCTTAACCTCCTACTACCCCAAGGACCTCCGGGTCTGTTGTGGGATCACTTTTTACTTTTTCCCATGATTCTTCTTACATTTTATTATAACCTTCTTACCTTTCTCTTGCATTCTCTATACTTCTGTAGGTCTTCTTCACTCTTAGAGCTCAACCACTTATAGTACAATTTCTTTTTTTTCATTAATAAATTCCAGTGCTTCCATAGACATCCATTCTGTCCTTCCTCCACTTTCCCTCTCCCTTCCCAACACTTCCTCAGCTACTCCATTAACACAATGTTTTAAAAAATCATACAGGCCTTCAGCATTCAAATCCTCCTCTACTACTTTCAGTCTATTGTTCAGCCTTTCCTGATATAGATAGCGTACACTATCTCCTGTAATAGTTGCACCAAATATCTGGGGTCATCTATAATAGTCATTTCTTTATTTTTCTGAGTTTTAGTTGTTTTTAATTTAGTTTCATTGGGAATGCAATTTTTGATACAACAATATGATGATCCGATCCACATTCTATCTTCCTCCGTACTCTAACATCTTGTACTTTAATCAATCGTTGCTGTCTTACTATTACGTAGTCTATAATAGACTTCAAATTCCTGGAGTGGTTTACCCAGGTATATTTATGTATATCCTTGCGTTTAAACTTTGTATTCATGATAACACATTCCTGCTCCTTACAGAATTCAATCAACCTCCTGCCATTATCATTTTCTGTATCTTCTCCCCAGGCTCCAACAATGTTACTATTAATTTTTCTACCGACACATCCATTAAAATCTCCCATTAGCAGGAGCTCATGTCCATTCACACAATCATCAATTACTTCTCTCAGATCTTCATAAAAAACCCTTTTCTCATCAACTGAAGCATCATTGTTGGGGGCATATACCCCTATTACTTCCACAGTAGTTTCATGAATACGTATAGTTATCTTAATTATCCTGTCACTTATTTCTTTCCAATTAACTATTCCAGATTTCCATTTCTTCTTTATGAGGATAGCCACTCTTGATTTTGCTCTCTCTGATTTTGGCACTCCACTCCAGAAATATATATAATCCCCAACCACTTCTTGTCCTTGTCCTTTCTTTTTGTCTTATTTAAAACTATTATATCCATATCCAGAGTATCTAGTTCTTTAACTATTTCTACTAGTTTTTCACTTATTCCTTGTATATTCCAAGTTCCGCATACCAAAGTTCGTTTACGTAGCCAAAGTCGATGCCTATTAATCCGTCCGGCTAATTTCTTGGAAACGTAGCAAGCTTTGTTTTATAGGATCGGGGTGCTAGCCCTCTGCCCAACCCCCAACCTGGAGGACCAGGTAATTTGTAATCGAGGATGTCTTCCCCTAGCCTTTGGAGGACCAACTCCCATCCTGCAAGGCAGCAGCTCCCTATCCTGAGGCAATCTCTTCTGCCTTCTTCGCCGTTGAGATTCCAAACTCTTCATCCGCCTAAGAAGCCATTGGATATCCTCTTCTGGAGTGCTTCTTCGTCTGACCTCTCTCCTTTGACCTGTCCGGCATGGGAAACCCTATCAGTAGCTACGCTACCGCCGGCATAGCTCTCAGGGTCATCGAGGTACTCAAACCCCACCACCAACTATAAGGTCTTGCACTCCCTAGGTGGGGACTCCCTGAATCTAAATTCTAAATTTAATTTCTACTTTGGCATCAATTAAATTATTCCAAATTCTAAATTTCGCCAGTCAGCACATCCTGAAAGGGGCCTTTTTTTGGTTTTTCTTCTCTCATTGGCGACTTCTCCTCGGAACTTCAGCACAGAATTAATCTAAATTCTAAATTTAACTTTAAATTACAACTCGGCCAGGACTTCAAGCGCGACTTGCAGATGGAGCTCAACAACCAATCAGCAACCAGGACGGCGTACTGATGAACACACATTCACCAGAGGCGTCCTCCAGAAACTTCGCAACTACAGCCCACGCTTGATCCTCCCGGTGGAAATACTATGGAGCTTGTTACAGCCATCGTAAGGAAATCCATGAATAATTAACCTGCCAATATTTCTATCAAAGGACAAAGAGGGCATACAAATAAGACCCTATAATGTCAAGGACATTTCGTCCTATACTTTAGTCATCGTCGACAAAATTACCAGTCTCAAGACAATCCTTGAGGATACTGGATGCAGTCTGGTGAAACGTCGAGGAACTACAAGCCTCAAGACCACGGCCAACAGCCCGGAAATCTTCTACAAGATCATCATAATGATGTAGTATTATTAGGCGATAACGAGGAGATACTAAGGGCCAACATTCACACTCTGTTGAGTAACACTAAAAATTGGGACTGGAAGTAAAGATCAATAAAACTAAGTATATGATCACACATAAAATACATTTTATAAATGAAATGGACATTTGATGTCAAATCAGGAAAATTTTGAAAAAGTGGTTGAATTCAAATGCCTAGGAACAGTTACAAATAGGAATGAAATTCACAAAGAAATTAAACATAGACTCAATTCTGGAAGTGCATGCTATTATGCATTACAGGGATTCTTGCGGACCCAACTTCTCTCAAAAAAACGTTAAACTGACTATTCAACTCATGCCCCAAATGGGAGTCAATGACCAATCACATTTCTATGATTTCTTATTTACACCCAATCACAGTTGTGTTTCGCCTAAATTTACAAACTAAAGTTTATCAAATTAAAGAAGGCGCCTCCTTTTTAACATTCTGAATAGGTCATAGCATTATTTTGCAGTGACTGACCCTCAAAGAAATACGGCTACCAGAGTGCATATATAGTGCATGAATGTCAGCAGAAAGTGCATGCGATAGATAATATTAAAAACATTTGTAACAATTGATTATACCACAAAAAAACCACTGTTTGCATTTTCTTAAACGAATTATTTTCCAGGAAATGACGTTGCAGAAAAATTTAATTGACATATTTACATCATTGGACATCAAATCAATTAATACCTATAACGTTGGTTATAAATGTCTCCACTAGAGTGCATTATTACAATATTTAGATCCTTTGGCAATAAATAATATTATGATCTGGTTGCAGTGATGAACAAAGTAGTTAAATAATGATTTGTGAGTAAACAGCTTAATTTTATTCGTTAAATAGTCCTGACAAATGCCACTCTTGATTTCCAAATTCTCTAGATAAATTCACTACTCACTTCGTGAGTCGTGAATTTATCGATTATTTGGAAATTACTCGTGGCATTACTTATGAAAAGATATCTCCCAGTTATATTATATAGATGAGAAACGTGGACTTTTACCTTAAGAGAGGAGAAAATATTACATGTATTTGAGAATAAAGTTGTTAAGAAAATATTTGGACCAAAGAGACAGCCGAATGGAGAAGATTACATAACTGTGAGCTTCATGATCTTTATAAGAAACCACATATAATGAGAACAGTTAAGTCTCGTAGATTGCGATGGGCGGTATATATGGTACGAATTGGTATTAAAAAAGAGGTATGGAAGCTTCTTGTAGGAAAACTAGAGGGAAAACGCCCATTTGGTAGACCAAGAATAAGGTGGGAGAATAATGTTAACCATGATTTGAGGGAAATAGATTATATAGGGATGATTGGAAAACATTAGCTCAGGAATGAGATGTATGGGGATCTTATATAACCTACGCATTCGATAGTACCAGTGAGTTAGTTAGTTATTGTAACTAAAATCTCAGCGGAGTTTTACTACGAATTTTCTTAGCCCTTAAATTGGGAATACATCTATCGGCACGAAAGTACATAGAATGCGGCTTTTTATGCGGCTACTATGCAGTTCTGTCGGCACTGTAAATTTTGTCGACATGGGTACTAAGACCGAACTCATTAACCCCATGTAAGAATTTTGAAGTGTTAGAAACACTGAAAATGTATAAATAAATGCATATGAAATTGTGTGTATTGTGTAAATCATTATTTCCACAGCTGTGACCAGCAGCATGTTAGGTTCCGTGTGATTGGCTCCTGTGTGACCTAATTAGGTACATAATGTTTCTGTAATTATGTTAATTTATTAATAATTAATTAACTATTGTTAAATATTGCTCTAATAGTAGAAGGATATCTACACTAATTATCGTGCCAGTTATTTAATTGTGGCGGACCGCACTGAAAACAAAATCACGCATGACTGTTATTATTAGGTTTCTTGTGTAATTCGAAGCACATTTAAATTATTACTACTCGTTACTTTTCTGCTGTTTCATTAATAATAGTAAATAAATCGAACCAATTTATATATCCTATGGGATACATTTCCAATTAAAGGGCTAATGTTAGCTTGTATAAGTGACTCCCGATAGGGAGCACCCTTGTTCCGACGAAAGGATGGATGTATGGGTATGGACTAGACTAGACAGTATATAAAATCGAATAGAAACATACGAATTTTACATATCCTCTATTTACTCATTAACTCTTTCAAAAATAGTGTAATTTTTAAATGCATTCGCAGTAACTGTGAATAGTAAAGAAATAATTTTCACTTAGGCCTATCATATCCTAGAAAACAAAATTTAAAATGGTAGAGATCTGTAAAGTGATGGACTGTTCAAGTTATGAGCGTGAGGGTGGGGTTAAAGTAGATAGAACTGGTCCCATAGCAAGACATGTATTTCAAAAGATAAGTTCCCTTCTTGAATGGGTCATGTTGCGAAGACAATATGAGGCAGTTCCTCTCTGGGTGATTGGACATTCATATAGGGAACCCTTATAATCTAGTTATTGAAACTCAACGAATATATCGACTAATTTCAACGTTCAAATTCATCTTCAAACATATCTGAGGTAGAAAGAACTGGTTTCATTGCATCGTGACGTAATCTACAAAAATTCTGCAACGATATTTTATTCAGAGTTATATTTGAGCAAAAGCTTAATATTTCTGTTAACAAAACTTTTCCAATGCCATCATCATCATCATCATCATCATCGTCGTCGTCGTCGTCGTCACTCCAAAGATCATGCAATTGCCAGTTTCAACTACATAATGCATCAGCCCAATGTTTTCTAGATCTTCCAATATCACGTCTTCCTTTTTATGACTATTTAACTCATGCCCCAAATGGGAGTCAATGATTTCTGTTTTACAACCAATCAGAGTCGTGTTTCACGAAATATTTATCAGTGTTATAATTACCATATTAAAGAAAGCTCCTCTTTTTAATATTCTGAACAGGTCTGACCATTATTTTGCAGTGACTGAGCCCGTGAGAAATACGGCTACCAGATTGTATATATAGTGCATGAATGTCAACACATGCCGCATGCGGGAGTTAATATAAAAACATTTGTAGCACTGATTATACCACCAAAAATATAAACCACTGTTTGCACTTTCTTAAATGTATTTTTTCCCAGGTAACAATCCAGAAAAATATAATTGTCATATTTACTTCATACGACATCAGAAATGAATTAATATACAGTTTGATGTGTTTCATTTTTCCTCCACTAGAGAGCATTCTTACAATATTGCGTTCCTTTGGCAATAAATAGTATGATCTGGTTGCAGTGACAAACAAAAGAAGCAGATGAAGCGTACCAATCGTTTCTCATTTGTTTTCAAACATCGCCGTTTAGATCGATTGAGGGCCTTTCCACTTTTTCAGCGGTTGTCCTTTTACCAGCCGGCTGTTGGCCCTTCACATCCACATGTGTCAATCACAGAGGTAGATAATCAACAGCCAGTGTAGGGGTGACATGTGGTTAGCATGTCGAGTCCCCCAGCCGTTATAGCTGGTTCCTCAACCTGGAGCCGCTACTTATTGTAGCTATCCAATTGCCTCACGATGCTGGGTGGGCACCGGTCCCATACTGGCCGAAATACCATGAGAAAATTTCTTCCCCCATGGAGACTCGAACCAGCGCAAGTCCCGTAGCTCTGCGCCAAGGCTTCCTACCTTAACCGCTCGGCTACGGCGCGGGACTGCCGTTTAGATTAAATGTATAAATATTTTAAAATAACTATAGTTAAATAATGATTTGTGAGAAAACAGCTTAATTTTATTCGTTAAATAGTCCTAACAAATGCCACTCTTGATTTCCAAATTCTCTAGATAAATTCACTCCTCACTTCGTGAGTCGTGAATTTATCGATAATTTGGAAATCACTCCTGGCATTACTTATGATAATTTCATGCTAACAATAGTTCTATGAAGCTTCTCAGGACAAGGATGGTGGTAGGGCTGCTTCCTCTGAGCCTCCATAAATGTTCCTCTGGGTATCCACCTCCAAGAGAGGGTTGCTTCTTCCGCTCTTCAAGCCTTGGAGATTTAGCTTTGTTGACCGTTGAAGATTGACGAAGATATGGCCGCCGAATATGGGCGCAGACACCATTCCCTAGTTGTGAGCTATTCATAGTTCTCCTCACCTCTTACCCACCAGCAAGATTAACCTAAGTCAATCTTCCCCAGTAGGGTCGTCTGGCTCATCGGGTAATAAGCCCCCCACCACCACGCCAAGGTGATGACTCTTCAGGGGGGGGGACTTTTCCAATGTTTCTCATCAATGTTCTCTTCTGTTTCTTATCATATTTTATGCTTTAACTGCATCAAAGCTATGTTATTTGTATTTCCTAAAACTCTCTCTCTCTCTCTCTCTCTCTCTCTCTCTCTCTCTCTCTCTCTCTCTCTCTCTCTCTCTCTTATCTATCTATCTATCTATCTCTTTATCTCTATCTCTCACTCTATCTCTCCCTCTATCTCTCTCTCTATCTCTCTCCTCTCTCTCTCTCTCTCTCTCTCACTCTCAGACTCACTCTGTATCTCACTCTTATAAGATTTCCTTTTTTTTTTAGCACGTCATTGACTCTATTTCGTTCTCAGTTTATAGCTTAGTTCTGGCTTCTTTAGCCCCATTTGCAGGCGAGTTGTAGGTACTGCCAGCGACTACACTCAGTTTTGAAAACATAATAGGCCTACTTACTACACGTTGAATTTTTTTATCTACCATTTCTGTGTTAGTGAATACTTACATTTTCTCATATGTTTGGAGTGTTCATTATAGAATAGTGTTGTTTTTATAACAATTTGTATTATTATTATTATTATTATTATTATTATTATTATTATTATTATTATTATTATTATTATTATTATTATTATTATTATTATTGAGTAAATGTTTTTTGCATGGCTACTACTTCCCTCTTCCACTCGGCAATATTAATTCCTGCCACGCGCCTTAGGATTTACCAAGACGGCTACAGTTACCAGAACTGGACTATACCTATTTTTCTGATTCTTGTTATATACGGTACATTTAGATTTTGCTATCTAAAAGTAACACGATAGAAACTAACATATTTTAAATTGAAATTTTCAACATAACAGATAACGTTTTAGGAGATTACGAGTATTTGAGAATAAAGTACTTAGGAGAATTTTTGGACCAAAGAGAGATGAACAGACAGGTGAATGCAGAAGACTTACATAACAATGAACTACATGGTCTTTATAGGAAACCAGACATAATAAGAACAGTTAAGTCCCGTAGATTGCGATGGGCAGGACATGTTGCGCGTATGGGAAATGAAAGACGTGCATGGAAGCTTCTTGTAGGAAAGCCAGAGGGAAAACGCCCAGTTTGTAGACCAAGAATGAGGTGGGAGCATAACATTAACTATGATTTGAGGGAAGTAGATTATACAGGGAATGATTGAAAAGCATTAGCTCAGGATAGGGATGTATGGAGAGCTTATGAACCTACGGGTTCGATAGTGCCAGTGAGTAAGTAACAGATAATATTTTTATCAGATATTTTATCCATTATTAAAATTCGTAGTAAAACTTCGTTGCTGTGTTAGTTACAATAACACGCACTGGCACTGTCGAACCGTTCGGCCTTGCAATTCTTTGTTCTAATGTAGCGATCCTGTCGGTGTCTGGGCTCAAAAAATATCACTAACAAGAGAAAGTGAAATCTGGATTCTAAAAAAGAAAGACATCACGATATTAAGAGCTGCAGAAATGAGATTTATGCGTCGAATTGCTGCATATACTCTACTTGAAAATCAGAGGAATGAAGAAGATATTTTAAACGAACTCCAAATGCAACCTTTAGAAGAAAATTTACACACATATAGAGACAGATGGCTGCAACATGTATCCCAAATGTCACCAACTAGGATCCCAAACGTAGTTCTTCGGTATCGCCCACGAGTACGACCTGGACGTCCACAAAAAGACTTTTAGACCTTGTCTAGTTGAGTCCGAAACAGGTCAACACTGGCCTATATTCATGATGCTGATGTAAGCATTAAGTTCTGTTAGTGAAGAAGTTGATATTATAAAGTAGGGTAATTGATTTAGAACGGTATTTTCAGCTGGAACTTGTTGTGGGCCAAGAATTGAAAATAATGAACCCACAGAAAGAACTGTTAAGCTGTTCCCTACACAGACCAAAGGAGAGAGAACGTGTAGCAAGTTAAACGACTTGATAGCGAGGCAAGGAAGGGAAGGGTGATGTTAAGACCATCACTCATGTCACCTCCCTCCCCTCCCCCCCATAGTGCGTAGATGTGGTAGCAGTGCGTGTGTGCGTTTCTTTGTTCCAGCTTGTTCTACTATAAACTATTTCACTTACATTGACTTCAGATAGCTCCTAATAAAAATATCGGGCTACAACGGACATTTTAGAATATTTTTTTTGTTCAATGTCAAATGTTTGTCATTCGACATTTCAGGTATTCTCTCCTGGCATTAGCGTATTGTAACCCACTTCTGAGGTTGTGGCGCCTGGAAGGCGGGGTTACGCTGCCCACTGATATGATGGGTGATGACGACAATGGGTAATGATGCGCCAGGAGAGGCTTTAAACCTAAACTTAATGTAATGAGGTGAATATGATACTGATGGCCAGATGATGTTCGGAGACCGTTTGGACCTTAAAGTATCCTGACATTTGTCTTACAGGTGAGGAAAAACCCCGAAAAAATCTCACCCAGGAAACTTGTCCCGAGCGGGGATCGAACCCGGGCCCGCTGCGTAACAAGGCATACCACCTCGAGACCACTTATAAATAAATATTTTACACAGTATTGACACCCGAATGGCCAAGTGCTCGTGTGCAGTTCAGTTACAATAATAATATACATATACAGTGTGTATATAAAAGAATATAGTAGTTTCAAGTAATAATATTATCACTCAGATGAGGCGTAGAAGTTGTGTGCAGACTGAAATGAAGCAGGAAAGAAGATTGTTTTAGTTGTGTGAGTCAGAGTATTAGCTTGCTTTTGTTTTGTTACTATGGCAACAATGATAACAAAGGTGGCAACTCCTCAACAGAAAGCGTTTTGTGTTTTGCAGTTTGAGAGTTGTGAATCAGTTGTGGCAGTTCAACGTGCGTTTCGTAGGCAGTTTAATCGTGATCCCCCCAATGCCAACAACATCCGTTGATAGCATAATCAGTTCGCAACGCCCGGTTGTCTGTGTTAAGGCAAAAGTGGGACGATCAAGAGTGTCTGAGCAGAATGTTGCTGCTGCAACATTTCAAGCGCAAAGTCAGTTTAATTAGTAGGCTTTAGAACCTGTAACAATCATAAACGGTAGAGACGCATATGTAAGCGTTTTCGTAAGACCTTCCACATTGTCATTACTGAATTTGTCGCCAGGGTCCAGATGACAGGGCTTATCTCCAGTGGCGTCCTAGATCACCGGATCTCACCCATGCGATATTTTTCCTTTGGGGTTTTGTCAAGAAAAAGGTCTACGTGCCTGCATTGTGTACGAACCTGCCCGAGTTGAGAGACAGGATTCGAGAAGCTGTTGCTCCCATCAATCCAGACATGCTTATTAATGTATGGGAAGAATTAGCCTACAGATTGGATGTGTGTCATGTAACAAACGGGGCTCACGTTGAACACCTATGAACTTATAATATAAACTGGAGATGTTACTTTTTTCATTTTAACATCAGTTTTGTTTTTGTCATAGTTAAAGCATAATTCAATACCTTTAAAATCGCTATATTCTTTTATGTACACCCGGTATAATATATACATTACAAAGTTTTAGTTAAAGTGTGAGGGAAAACAAAATATGTAAATTTAGGAGCCTGTTTTAAGACATAAAATAAATTCTGGTACGTAAAGCATTATGAAAGAATACAGGTCGAAATAAAATATACAAAATAATGTAGAATATATTAACATCAATAAATTGCATATTTTAGAAAAACAAAATCAATCGCTTCATTATGCAGAGAATTATACAATTAAGTTATATAAGGCTTAGCTCCTTATAATGTAGATTCCACTTAATAGAAGATTCGGTTATAGAACCAGTTGCGTAATAGGATCAAATTAAATATGCATAGTACTTCTAAAATACTAGTAGAAGAGTCATTACTTTAGGCATTCATGTAAATCCGGTCAACAGGACCAACCACATTATTGGACTAAAAAAAATCCCAATTTGTCCTTATAAACGGAATCAAGGAACCTAATATTATGACTGGAACTAGATAATTCAATGAATTTGCATGTTCTAACAGTACTGAAGAAAGAACAATACGTAAAAAGAAATCTGCTAGGAAAATGACCATTAGAAGTACATAAGTTATTTGTATTACTTGAAAAATTATGTTAAAATGTTGAGCTTCATTAACATTTCGAGAAAATCTGCCACGATAACGACCATTAGGAATACCTAAGTTAAGATATTTGGACTACTTATGATTTCAAAGTGTTCAGCTTTATTAACATTTGGAAAACCATCAGTCAAAATAGACACAAGTGGGGTAGTCTGGTCAATTCAGCTTTTTTTTGCTATAAATCTATAATAGTAGTAATAATAATAATAATAATAATAATAATAATAATAATATAAATAATAATAATAATAGATAGGTAGATAAATATATAGATAGATAGATAGATAGATCATCGGTTGATTAATGTCTTTGACGTCCGATTGCCAATAGTCAATTTTGTCGGCCCATCCAATCTCCTGGTTGTAGATGTATCTCCTTCATGTATGAATATATTCCCTGGCTCCAGGAGGTTTTAGGTCTTCTTCTGCCTCGTCTTCCCTCAGCTTTCCATTCCAAAACAGATTTTGGTAGCCGATCCTCTTCCTTTCGCTGGACATGTCCGTACCATCTTAATTGCTGAGTTTTAATATAATCTAAAATAGTGTCCTCAATCTTCATTTTCTCCATTATAACCGAATAATAATAATAATAATAATAATAATAATAATAATATAATAATAATACTAATAATAATAATTGTCTAACTTTGTCCCTAGATTTTAATGAAGGTACCATAATTTAATTATCAACTGCGCCATTTTATTATTTTATTATTATTATTATTATTATTATTATTATTATTTTATTATTATTATTATTATTATTTATTTCATACAATTACAACTGTAACGTAAGTGTAAATATTAGGAAAATTTTTGAACCAAAGAGAGATAAACAGACAGGTGAATGGAGAAGACTACTTAACAGTATGTTACATGATATTTATGGAAAACCAGGTGTAATCAGAAGAATTGAGTCCCATACACTGCGTTGGGCAGGACGTGTGACACGAGTGGGGAACGAAGAGGGTCATGAAAACTCCTTGTAGAACAACCAGAGTGAAAGTGATCAATAATTAGGCGAAGAAGGATGTGGGAGAATAGCATTAACCAGATTTGAGGGAAGTAGATTATACAGGGGGATATTGGAAAGCATTAGCTCAGAATAGTGATGTATGGAGAATTTATGTCCGCGCGACCATGAACCTACGTGTTCCATAGCGTCAATGAGTTAGTTAGGAAATTAGCGCAAGTATAAAACAAACATAAATAAGTTTTGCTTCAATTGCTAAGCAAAGAGAAAACAATATTCTTGGGTATACATTTTAAGTATTTAAAAAACACAACATAAAACCAGCACAATACTAATTATATTTACTAAAGGATTGGAGAAAAGGCAAAAGAAAAAAAAAGAAAAAAACTTAAAACATGAATGTTGGCTAGGAGAATGGAACCTCCTCTTTCCATGCAGCCATAAGATACATGTGTGAAGAAATTAGATTTATTAGAGCAACACTAGGATATACTCGCATGGACCGCAAAAAAAGAAGATACCATGCAAGCACTTCAATTACATCCAGTCTCATAATTGATAAATAAATACCAGCTGCAGTGGAAAACTCGTGTGTAATAATTGAGGCGTTGCGGATATTAGGGGCGAATTATCTTGGAGAACCGCTAGTTGTCGAGTTCTATCCACAACGCCTCAATTGAATCGTAATTGACTTGCAGAAGTCTTGCTTTAATGCCGTCCTCAAGGGAAGAGATCTTTATTTATTTATTTACTTATTTTATTCGTCAGCTGCGGTGGAGTAGTGGTTATGCTCCTTGCCTCTGGTCCCAAGGGTCGCGGGTTCAAACCCGGCTGGGGTCGATGGATTTTTTAGGACGGAAAAATCCAAGGAGCAAGTCCTCCGGGAGGGACTTTAAGCCGTGGGTCCCGAGTCTGAAGATTTTCAGGCTCGTAAAAAATCCGTAAGCCTGAATGAAAAGGCCTCTAAGCAAAATTTACCGAATTTTCCTGTCCTAGTACTACCTTGGTTTCCTAGATGTCAGTATGAGGTGGAATGCTGACCACGTGCCACTCAAAATGACATCTATACGAAAACAAGTGTAACTAAATTAGTATGGTTCAAATTCTTCCCTGTAGTGGGAGAGCGCCTAAATCTCTGTAAAGGGAAAACATAGGCTTACAATACAAAAATACTTATTTTATTTTACCTGATAGAGTTAAGACCATAAGGTCTTCTCTTCCAATTCACAAGGATTAAAATAGACATGTAATAAAATTATGATTTATCTGTAACTTGACTAATAACACTGAGCAACAAAAATAAACTTTTTTTTTTTCTCAGAAGGAAAAATATGTGATTCTGATAGTATTTTTTCTCCTGAATTCAAATATGATATCGGTTTTTCTCCATCACGCAAGGTTACCGAGAGACAGGAATTTATAATTTCAAACACTTTAATATTTTCTACGTTCGAACTACACAATATTCGAATATTCGGACTCACCTAGAAAGTAAGAAATGACGATTTTGTGCTACATTTCGCCTGTGGAACATTCCTCTTGATGGTCCAACAATAATCGGCCAGCATATTTAGATTCCATTTGCCTTGATATCTCTTTTCTATAGCTGAAATCATTTGAAATAGCTCATTTGGTTTTATTTTACAATGGATAAATTGACGAAAAAACGTTTATTAAAAAATAATTATTTAGATCCATTAATTGAAATTGAAATAAAAAAACTGTGGGTGATTGAGAAATTCCGAATATATATTTGAAAACACGATAAAAACCTGCATTAAGTATAACTATTGGTACTCATGAGACAAAAATTATGTTGACCAGTGTAATACATAATAGGCATAGGCCACATAATATAGGCTACAGTTGACAAGGAAAGGATAAAAAATCGTTGGGACGTCCTAGAAGAAGATGGACCGATAATGCTTCATAGAAACCGTTACAGGCTTTGGGCCTTAAACTTGTTTGGAAGAAGGTGGTGATGAGAAAACGGTTGTTGTATTATGCACATAGCAACAAGGAATCAGTAAACGTATTCTAGGTTCCCTCATATAATATGACTTTCATACGATATCTTATCGGTACACTAAATATATCACCCCTTTAGCTAATAGCATTATCGTATTTCATCCCACCCTTTATTACACTCGTGAGAGAAGTGATATGAGATTAATTTGTTTGAGAACCTGCAGCACGAAACCATCATTAGTGATAATGGAATGTGTTTACGAGTCATGATATTATAATAGGACCGGACATTTTGATTTGACTCTTCCCTTTTTTATGTCGATCGTGTTATTAATCTCATTAGCTTAAAGATTCGACTTATTAGCTTAAAGATTCGACTTTCGGTAGGCAATTATTTGAAATGCCTATGTCTGATTCCGAAATTAATGGATTTGTGCAGAATATTGTGTTGCCACACTTCAATTATTGTGACGTTTATGTATATAATTACATAAACAATGAGTTGTTGCAGAGACTGCAGCATATTCATAATGCTTTTGCGTTCGTTTCATTTTTAACATCCGCCATTATGATTATAGTTCCGAACACTTCAGTAATCTGCCTTGGCTCCGTCTTAGTGATCGACGTAAATTGAACTCTTTCATTTATTTTCAAATTTCCGAATTACTACACTCCTGGCGTCTAAATTTGAATAATTATCTTCTTACCACAATATTGACACTAAGTGTAGGTTTGATCCCGCGCCGAGTCAGTGGTTAAGGCAAGAAGTCTTGCTGCAGAACTACGGGACTTGCGATGGTGCGAGTGTTCATGGGAAAAGAAATTTTCTTATGGAATTTCGGCCAGTATGGGACCGGTGCTCACTCAGCATCGTGAGGCATTTGGGTAGCTACAACAAGTAGCGATTCCAGGTTGAGAAGACCAGCTATAATTGCTGGAGGACCCGACATGCTGACCACATGTCACCCCTACACTGGCTAGATGATCGTCTACCTCTGTAATTAACGCATGTGGATATGAGGCCAGTAGTCGGCTGATATCGCGCTTGGAGTAAAAAAAAAAATAGATTTCACCAACTGTATTACACCAGTTTAAGCTATGAATTATGCACGGGGAAACTGGCGTAATACAGTTGCCTCTGTTGGTGAGAAACTTCCTCAGTCACAAGATAACAGTCTGCTAACAATCTCTCTCCACAGCACTTCTTCTTATTCTACTTATTTCACAGTAGCCTCTGTCCGCTCCTGGAATTCCCTCCCTCAGAATATCAGGGGTTGCCGCACACTTAAAACTTTCAAGTCACGCTTATACAATTACTTGTTAAATAATTAATTTTTCTCGAGAACACAATTTATTCTATGTCATTAATACTACCTTTTCTCGTTTTTCTGTCTTGTACATTTTACATTTCATTCGTTAAAACTATGTTGTAGTTATGTTGTAAATAAAAATTGCGTTGTAGGTCTACCATGTAATAATTTTGTTTATTGTAATTTAGATGTAACAGTAATTTTTGTATTTTTTTTATCTGTTCGAGTGGAGACAAGCCTTAGGGCCTTAACTCTGTCAGGTAAAGTAAAGTTATTATTATTATTATTATTATTATCATTATCAGGAATCAACAATATATTCCCTCCAATTTGCGGATGATCAATTTATTTTGGCACAAGAGTATGAAGACATAATTGAAGATTTGAGAGAGATGGGGATTTTTGATTTGAAATCTACTGCACACGATAGGAAGAAGTGGCGTAAACTGGTTGAGAAGGCCAAGACATTCCACTGGAAGTCGTAGAGCCTGACGAAGAAGAAGAAGAAGAAGTATGAAGACATTGAATATATAACCCGAAAATTGATTCAAGAATACAATAAATGGGGACTAAAGGTGAATATGAAAAAAACCAAGTATTTGGCCATAGGAGACATTCATCAAGATTTGATACTGGAAGATGAAATGGGGGTAATTAAACACATAGAGGAATACAAATATTTGGGAGTAACAATTACAGAAGATGGGAAGCAGGAAAAGGAAATAAGATCAAAGATAAACTCAGGAAAATATGTAATATCTGCCCTGAATGGAATATTATGGGATAAACATATCAAAAAAGAAAACAAAGTTACAATTTTTAAAACAATAGTTAGAAGTATTATGACTTACGGTTTAGAGGTATTATCAGATGAAATGAAGATTAATGGTAGCGGAAATGGACTATTGGAGAACATCTGCTAGGATATCAAGGAGAGAGAAAATTAGAAATGAAGTTATGAAAGAGAAAATGTACAAAATTCAATTTTAGAATTTATCCAAGAAAAGCAACTAAAATGGTAAGGGCATATTAGGCGAATCGAGGATGAAAGATTACCGAAGAAAATAATGGAATGGACGCCATCAGGAAAGAGAGGGAAAGGACGACCAAACCTCACGTGGATCCAAGGGATTAGAAGGACTGGGAAATAGAGGAAGGAATGTGTTATAATTGAAACGAATGGAGGAAAATTATAAAGCGAAATTGAAGACAAGTCATTGGTGCCGGAAAATGTATAACATTGTTAAAACCGGAAAAAATTATTATTATTATTATTATTATTATTATTATTATTATTATTATTATTATTATTATTATTATTATTATTATTATTATTATTATTATTATTATGTCCACCGCTGTGGTTTCGAGGTAGCGTGCTGCCATGTCACGCAGCGGGCCCGTGTTCGATCCTCGGTCGGGACAGTTTTTCTGGGTGAGGTTTTTATCGGGGTTTTTCCTCACCTGTAAGACAAATGTCAGGAAAACTTTAAGGCCCAAACGGTCCCCGAAATCATATGGCCATCATCCTTATCATTATCATCCTTACCATTATCATTATCATCATCTTCACCGGTGTGGAAAGCAACGGGAAGCTGCCACACCTACACAATTCCCTAGTAAAGCTGCAAGCATAGCATGAAAATGCTATGATTGCAGTGAAGGACCTGCCTTCGGGCAGAATTACTATGGATGGATGGATGGATGGATGGATGGATGGATGGATGGATGGATGGATGGATTATTATTATATACTGCCGGATTTTAGTAGGCTATACCAACTCCTAAAAGTGAGTAATAGCCATAATAGTAATTTTGAATCACTCTGTAGTCCATAGGAATGACGTTGACGAATAGTGAGGAATTTTCAATGCTATTCATTTTGTTTCCTGCGTGTGATCATGAAGTATTCCAAAAATTATAATATTTTTATAAGTCCATAACTCAATATGAAGTTTGTAAGAAGTGTTGTTTGTCTTACGTTGTTTGATCAAGTAAATAAAATAGAGATTGGGAATTGACTAAATATTTAACGTAACTAACCAACCAACTGTCACTATCTAACCTGGGGTTAATGGCTGACCGGATATAACCTCTTCATGCGTCCCTACCTTGAATTAATGTTTTCCAATCATTTCCTGTATAATTTGTCAGCTTCAAACCATTGTTAATATTATTCTTCCACCTCATTCTTGGCAGATTCATTAATTTTTATTTTAAATTAAGATTTATTACTTTATGCTCATTTGAGTTACCTACATACTGGGCGCTTTCTTTCTGGCTGTGTTACAGTTGTTTCAATGCCCTTCAATCATTCCCTATTTATGTCACATGTCTTCCTATCGCTGGCTAAATGTTCTTATGCCTAAATTTCTCATTAACTGTCATTAAGGTCATATAATCACTGTTATGTAGTTTTCTCCATTCACCTGTCTGTTCGCCTTTCTCTGGACCAAAAATGTTCCCAAGTACTTTATTCTCAGATACTCCTAATCTTATCTCCTCTCTTAAAGTAAGAGATTATGTTTCGCATCCATATAATATAACTAGTAGGGTAATAATTTTATACATTTTTAGTTTAACTTTCTTCTTCTTATTATTCTTCTTCTTCACTTCACGGGCTAGGCAAATTGCCTGTTCCGCCTCACAGTTGTTATGTCCATCTTTTCACTGGCCTTCCTACATTCCTTGAACCTCTTGGCTTGTAGTTGAATGCTGCTCTTGGTAATCTTATTACATTCATTCTTTCCACATGTGTAAACCATTTCTCTCTATATTCCCTGATTTTCTCATCCAATTGAAATATATTTAACTCTTTTCTTATATTTTCATTCCTTATTCGATCCAATCTTGTGCAGCCTTTTGTTCTTCTAAGGAAGTTCATTTCTGCGCTTTGTATTCTACTTCGCAATTTTTTTGGTCCTTACCCTAGTTTCGCTCCCATAAAGTAATGCAGGAACTGCCAATGTTTTATAAAACGTCAATCTAGTATCTCTTCTTGTTTTATTCTTTAATGTTTCATGGGTAGTTCCGCATATCATTTGAAATTTCGACAGTTTCATATGTATGTCTCTTTCAGTTTTTGTGTTTATAGTAAAATTACAACCCAAATAATTAAAATGTGTTACTTGTTCCAGAGGTTTGTTGTCTATTACGATTTTTTATCTTATATGATCGTTTAACTTTTTTAACTTAAATTCCAGACCATAGGCAACCACAGGATTAATTCCCTTCAAGAAAAAATTCATATAGTCTGACCGGGAATCAAACCCGGGACTTTATGACTGTAGTCAGAAACGCTGACTGACCACTAGTCCATGAGGCTTTTAGGTTAA
This sequence comes from Diploptera punctata, assembly GCA_030220185.1. Taxonomy (NCBI): domain Eukaryota; kingdom Metazoa; phylum Arthropoda; class Insecta; order Blattodea; family Blaberidae; genus Diploptera; species Diploptera punctata. The sequence goes on along the minus strand of JASPKZ010010285.1, from coordinate 1,256,303 downwards.
GGACTCTCCTGGCGCTTCATTATCAGTTATCACCCATTATATCATCGGAGTAATGTTATCCACCTTCTAGGTGCAATACAATTCCGCCAATTCTAGGATAGTAAGCCAGAAAAGTAACAACCTGATGGCAAAAAAAAAACTTTTTATATACGTTGTAATGACGAAAATCCTTATGCCTGCGATTCAAGAGTTCAGTCTATGTTTTAAAATGATAAAAATCCCAATAAAAACAATATTGATGAGACCATTATTACGTAAGAACTATACAATAATAAAACAAGATATTCGATTAAAAACCGGAAGGCTTAGAGGTATGGGTCAAATTAGAACAAGATGGAGAGATTCTCTCTGACCTGGAACAGGCTTAAAGACCTTCCATGTCGAAGAGAACAAGAAGAAAAAAAGAAGAGACGAAACTCAATATTTGGACATAAAATAATAAAAATAAATTAATCTTCATTTCAAATAAAATAAAAAAAATACATCTAGTAATAAATTGATTTCGTGTTTATTTGATGCAAATCCATGATGTAACTTACTTAACAATTACATAAAAACAATCAAAGTTTTATATTTTATTTAAATATTTATTTTAGATCGATTCCACGAAAATGTCATACCGAGGTGAGAATTTTGAAACTGACGCAGGAATAAATCTGTTGATGTAATATATATCTGTAAATATAAAATTTTATAATTCTATAAGAAAATGTTTCAAATGTGCATTATTTTAATCTAATAATAGCGGTAGAACTTGTCATATTCCAAACCTGAAAAAATACGCAAAATTTTACCAATTTCTTGTTTAATGATTTGGTCGTAAGAATTCGTTTTATTTCACAAAATTGTTTGTTAAACCATACATATTGTTTAATTTAATTGGATTCTAATATTCTATATACCTTAAATGTGTCCTATAGTTGTTAACTGTAAGTTATGGTCAGTCAGTCACAGAAAACGGATAAAAATTACTGTACACAACATAATAATTGATGGATTAAAATTTCCTCTTGGATTCTACGTTATCGGTACACAAATAACAAAAAAGTATAGATGACATTCTCTTGTAAAGTCAATATTTTTCCCGCTGGAGTCCCGTGACTGACTGACTTTTTGTCCCCTCACTTATATTGCTAATACGCATAACGCAGTCAGTTGCTTGCTGGACTCCGCTGTGTATTAACACAAACATGGTTTAGGAAATCTGGTAGACTGGTCAGCTCAGCTGTTTCATTAAATAATTACTGGCCCTTCTTCTGTGACAATTTGAGCTAAAAGGCAGCCAGCGGAAGGATTTAAATGTAGAGTAATTACATGAGAATGTCATACCGATGTGAAAATTTTGAAATTGGCGCAGGAGTATTTTTTCGATGAGATATTTTTTTGCAGATGAAATTTTCCGATTATAGAAGTTAATGTTTGAAATACGGATTATACTTACTCACTTACTCACTGGCACTATCGAACCCGTAGGTTCATGGCCGCGCGGACATAAGCTCTCCATACATCCCTATCCTGAGCTAATGCTTTCCAATCATTCCCTCTATAATCTACTTCCCTCAAATCATAGTTAATGTTATTCTCGCACCTCATTCTTTGTCTACCAACTGGGCGTTTTCCCTCTGGCTTTCCTACAAGAAGCCTCCATGAAAGTCATTCATACCCCATACGTGCAACATGTCCTGCCCATCGCAGTCTACGAGACTTAACTGTTCTTATTATATCTGGCTTCCTGTAAAGACCATGTAGTTCATTGTTATGTAGTCTTCTCCATTCACCTGTCTGTTCATCTCACTTTGGTCCAAAAATGTTCCTAAGTACTTTGTTCTCAAATACTTGTAATATTCTTTCCTCCCTTATCTAAATTAATAGTAGAACATGATATATTCCGAAACCTGAAAACACATGCAAAATTAAACGAAATTTTGTTTTACGATTTCACTGTATAAATTTGTTTTGTTTCACCGACTCTTTTGTTATACCATATTTCGCTCCTTCCTGATTATAAATGTAATTCTAATAATTGTATTATAATATTCTAGATAATTAAAATGCGCCCTATAATTATTAAGGGTAAGCTACAGTCAGTCACATAAAACATAAAAAAAATATTGTACACAATACGATAATTGATGGATCCAAATTTCCTCTGGGATTCTACGTTATCGGCACATAACTAACAAAAAAGTATTAACGACATTGTCTTGTAAAGTAATTACGTTAATTATATTAATTACTTTTTATATTTGTATTAATGACATTTAAATAATTTTTCATTATGCGATTCTTCAATATGTATGTTATTAAGTCAGTGGAATTAGAAGCAGGTGCGCGGTTCGTATGTGTTTAGAAAATGTGTGTGTGGAAGGCCTTGAACCTGAAAGGTTCACGCATTAGTATGACCTTTGACATGACATGTGTGCCGTATTATCGGGGATTCATTGTGCGATGTTTGCCACATTGTACTAGCATTCACTTTATGAAACAGAGTCATGCTGGTTAATTGCAAAAACAGTTTTAATCATATGAAGTTTCTTGTATAAAAAAATACAATTGTTGTGGAGTATATGTGATTAAGTATGTATAACCTGAAGTGTAAAATAAAATTATTATTGGGTGTAACGTTGTTATTGGAAACCAACAGTGAAAATACGTATGACAACACTGTACTATGTGTACCTTCTGCAAACAGTCAATCATAAAGTAAGATTTCGCCTGTTGTAAGAGATTTCTTTCGATTGTTTAGTTTAAAAATAGAACTCATGTCAGCAAAATAATTTGTAATTAGTTGCTTTGAAAGAATTATAACAGAATTTTCCATATTTAAATACAAATTTCAATAATTTGTATACTGTACTTTTTCGTTTTTTTTTTTTTTTTGTCTTTATAGTTGAGACGCGTGAAAGTTAATTTTAGTGATCTGGAACGAACAATGCAAATTCCATATCGGCATTTTTATTTATTTTAATGGTTCAATCCATTAACAGTATCAGATAAATTTTAATCAGTTAATTTGGTTGTAATAAAATTATACCCATATTAGGCATATTTAACTATAGAGAAGGCCCTACATTGTTAAAAGGTTAATATTTTCTTTATTTTGTGAAATTTAAAATGATACTTGTTAACCAAGTTAAATAAATTACACTATTTATTTAATATTTTTACAGCTATGAAATTGTACATTTCCTATACATAATAAAAGGAGTGAAGTTCTTTATTCATCTCCATATTATCGCTTTTTATATATTATCCATCCATAGTAATTCTGTCCGAGGGCAGGTCTTTCACTGCAATCATAGCATTTTCATGCTATGCTTGCAGCTTTACTAGGGAACTGTAGATGTGGTATAGTCCATGAGGGCTAAAGCGTCTAGAATATTTTAGAAAGAGAAAGAGAGTACTCACCATCTTCTTTCTCACTCGTACTCGTATCTCTTCACGGTGACAGCGGTAGGGCAGACACTCCCTGCAGTGAACATAGATCAGTGGTGGCATTCCCTTCTTCTAAAGATTCTTCCTGGCAAGTTTCTATGTCTTCATTTTCATTTTCATCGTCGTCGGTACCGTCTAAATTTATTTCAAACCGATCACTAATTTCGTCCATTAAACCGTCTGCCTGCCAATATGACTCTTCAATCTTTTCAGTGTGTTCACACGCTCTTCTCCAATTTTCTGCAGTCACTTTTAACAGAGCACTCTGAACCAGTCGCCACTGACAAAAATTACCTGTCACAAAAGTGACTGGACGGAGGTGGGGGGGGGGTGGAGTTTTTTCTAGCATTCCTAAGTAATTTTACAAGGGTAGCCCATTGTGTTTTGCGAAGGGTGGAAGAACAGTTCTCTAGACAAGGATAGCAGAAATCACGCCAACTTAGTCCTTTTACACTATAGCTTCTCGTTGCTTTCCACACCGGTGAAGGATGATGATAAGGATGATGATGGCCGTATGGTTTCGAGATGATGGCCGTATGGTTTCGAGGACCGTTTGGGCCTTAAAGTTTTCTTGGCATTTATCTTACAGGTGAGGAAAAAACCCGATAAAAACCTCACCCAGAAAAACTGTCCCGACCGGGGATCGAACCCAGGTCCGCTGCGTGACAAGGCAGCACGCTATCTCGAGACCACAGCGGTGGACTTATCTATTATAATTTCATATTATTTTTAATATTTGTATAATATTTGCAGCTCCAGAATATTAAAGTCTAAATAAAATTCAGATATGTCAGTCAGTCACAGAATATAGTCAGTCAGTCACACATCATATATTAGGTTATAACTCTGGTCTTAATTGCGATTTTTGTTTCGTTTTTTATTGAGAATGTAACTTGAAATGTGTCCTCCAAACGGTATTTGGAAAATTGAATTAGGAATCACACTTCAGAGCATGATGCAGATGAACATGTTAAGCTGCATGATGAGTTGACATTTATGTCAGTCACTCATACATACTTTGATAGATAATAAATAGCACTGTTTTTCTTCAAAAGTTGTATATTTAAGTACAGTCTTAACCACACACTATTCCTCTATCATATCACGTAGATAACACCCCTAATTTCAATCAATTGTAATATTTATGCAACCATTTTGCTGCAAAAGTGTATTGTAAATGTCAGTCAGTCACATATGGAATTACTCTTTATTTAACATACACAACAGCTGTATCTATATCTTTTTCCAACAAATTAAGTTCTTATACTCATAAATAGAAGAAAAAAGTAATTCGTCTCATGAAGATGCTTCTTACGAATGTTAAATAATAGTACATTACGATGCAAGGTTGGGAAGTGGTATTTACAGAATCGAGGAATCGCACGGTTTTAATTTTCGAGATTCTGTAAAACACTTCACAAACGTGCGTTGTACATTATTTTTTGCGCGATGGTGTTTTCAAAATAATAAATAGTAGTAAAATAATATCTTTGTTGGAAATATGTGGCCTTGAGACCATTATTATTGAAAAATGGCCGCAAGTACGTATTTATTGTTTTATATTGTTTCAAATAAAGTTCAGTTCATTTTAAATGCAACGATTTGTTTCGTATAATGTATATTAACACTACCTTTTGGATATTTTTTGTATATAGGCCTACATTGTACGTAGGATACACAGAGGGCAGTGGTTTTACTTCCCTCACGTGGGTGTAAATGTAATATTACAGTATGGTTATTTAGGTTGGCAATCCCGAAATGTAGGAAGTTGAACTTTTAATCATAGTCGCCATTGCTGTAAGTACGACAGAACGCACTATCGCGCAAAACAATATATAAAAATGTCTACCGCTGTGGTCTCGAGGTAGCGTACTACTTTGTCACGCAGCGGGCCCGGGTTCGATCCCCGGTCGGGACAAGTTTCCTGGGTGAGGTTTTTTCGGGGGTTTTCTTCACCTGTAAGATAAATGTCAGGAAACGTTAAGGCCCAAACGGCCCTCCGAACACCATCTGTCCATCATATTCGCCTAATTAGCTTAAATTTAGTTTAAGGCCTCTCCTGGCGCATCATTACCATCATCATCATCAACTCTCATATCATCGGGGCAGCATAACCCCGCCTTCCAGACGCCCCAACCTCAGAAATGGGTTACAAGTACACCATGCCAGGATAGGACACCAGAAGTGTCGAAATGATAACCTGGGGCATTTGGAAATATATATATATATACACACACATATGTTTATTTATTTATTTATTTATTTATTTATTTATTTATTTATTTATTTATTTATTTATTGTCTACCGCTGTGGTCTCAAGATAGCGCGCTGCCTTGTCACGCAGCGGGCACGGGTTCGATCCCCGGTTGGGACAAGCTTCCTGAGTGATGATTTTTCAGGGTTTTTCCTCACCTGTAGGACAAATGTCAGGAAGCTTAGGGCCCAACGGTCCTCGAAAATCATCCTGTCATCATCATCAGCATCCTTTTAATTATCAATATCATCATCCTTCACCGGTGTGGAAAGTAACGGGAAGCTATCACACCTATAATTCCCTAGTAAAGCTGCGAAGCATAGCATGAAAATGCTATGATTGCAATGAAAGACCTGCCTTCGGACAGAATTACTATGGATGGATTTATTTATTTATTTATAAAATCATAGAAAACTTTGATCATTTTATTTATTAAGTTAAAAAATGCATTACTTTTCAAAAGAATTACACAAAATAACGTATGCCCCAATACTTATTTTTGGAGCTGTAATTTCTTACTATAATGTTTTAATTAATAAAGTAATAATAATGATAATAATAATAATGATAATGATAATAATAATAATATAATAATAATAATAATGATAATAATAATAATAAAAAATAAAATTAGTGTTTATAAATTAAATTGCGATCAAATGTGTGCATTAATACTTAAACAATAAAACTCCGTAATGTATTTAGTTGTCCTTATCTCGTGTAGTACGGTACATATAATTATTTTCACTGGTTGGCAGCTTCTTTCAGAAGACATGATGGAAAGTTTCATATCTGAAACTATGGTGCGGAACAAAGTATGCTTTGCAATGTACGATCAAGATTCTTGTCCATGATACATATAAGAGTATATATTATTCCTGCTCTTAAAAAAACAACACGCTGTGAATAGTGATTATTACGATAGAAGGTACGACTAGGTACTCATTTCTAGTAGGAGTTCTAACCTCCGGTTACATGTACTATTGAAAAATATTTATTTGTTAAGATTATCTTGCGATTTTCTCCAAGGATATTTCTACACGTCTTCTATCTTTTCTCTACTTCTATCTTTCATTTTAATCTTTGAACACACTGCAACATACTGTCAAATACAATAAAGAATAGGGTTTATATGAACTAACTAATTCACTGGCACTGTCGAACCCATAAGTTTATGGCCGCGCAGACATAAGCTCTCCACACATTCCTATCCTGAGCTAATGTTTTCCAACGAACTTTTAGCATGGATTCCCTGAAGTAGTCCCTGCCCGAATAACGGAATCAGGGAAAATTTTACCCCAGTGGAGCCCGTGTCCGCATTTCTTGATGGTTGTATTTTTACGGTGAAAAATAGTCACTCTTTCGACCAAGGTACTTTTTTCATCTGGCTTATCGCCTTCAACCTCTACTTTTAGAAGTTTGAATTTAATTTATTTTTACTTATTTTTCGAGAAGAGTTTAATTCTACTTTGTTTTTAATTTCGACATTTGTAACCCCTTAGTCAGCAGTACTACCGCTGGCATAGCTCTCTTTGTCATTTAAGCACGCAAGCTACAACACTACGACATTAAAAGATACCATAGAGGGATGGGGTCTCCTGTCGCGCTGTGGAGTTTTTTAATTAATAGAGATGGGTTCGCATTTTTTAAGACTCTAGCACGACAACTTTATTTTAGGTTCGTTTTATTTCCCATTTCTACTTTATGGATTGAAATAAAATCTATCCATTGTCCAAGTTTCACATCCATAAATTATTGTATTATATTCATATAACAAAAATTTAAAACTGAGGCTGATATATTCTGTTTTAAGAGTTAATTATATGAATACAATGTACTTTTAGCACAGTAGGTACTGCTCCGTACCAATGGCTTACCGGTCGTTTACGTTTAACTCTGGCGGAAGGCGCGCCAATACTCACCCAGTTCAAGGCCGCCGCGGAACAGTCTGGCCGAGCTACGAACGCATTGTATATAAGAATAATGTTTAGGATACTCCGTGCCGTAGTACAGTGGGTAAGGCATATATGCTACAAGCCATAAAATCGAGGGTTCGAGTCCCGGATAGGTCAGGATTGTTGAAGTGGCTTCAATATTATGGCGGCACCATTGGCCTGGAGTTGACTCAGCCTGTAATTAATATGAGTACCATACCTATGTTATGGGGGTAAATGCGGCTGTCGCCCAGGGCTGACATCTCGTGTTGTTTGTCTACAAAGATATGAGCCTTAACCTCCTGAGGCTTGTAGTGGGTTCACTTTATTTCACTTCTTAAGAATAGTCTTATAAATATAGCATTACAATTATTGTCAAATTTTAATCTAAAAATACGTACCTTTAGCCAACAAATGGCGCGCCGCGGCGTAGAGTTGTAGCGAACCTATGAGCCTATCGCCTATTGGGTTTACCAATGCAATCAGCCTAACCGATTATTGGCTATCCATAGTTAGTGACTAGAGGAGGAAATGCCCTTACTTTACCTCAAGAACTGAGGCAGTAGGCCCAGATGTCAGGATGGCAGTCCCATCGCTGGAATCGGAAGCTGTAGGCTGATAACCTACACTCCTTAAATAAAGTAAAATGAAAGCAAATCGGAATGCTCAGTTATTGACAAACTTTGGCATGAAATACTGTACTCGAATTGGTTTTTGGAATGTACAAACAATGTAGGAAACAGGCAAACTTGCACAAAAGACAGGGATGTCTGCTGTCCCCATTATTGTTTATTTTGGTTATGGGTGGTGTAATGAATGGAGTAAATAATGAGATATAATAAACTGACTTGTGTGTTGTATAGTATTTAAAACAAAGAACTGAAAATATTTGTTAATCTTCATACTATTTTAATAAAATAAATTATTACGTTATTAATTAATTAATCAATTAAGCCATACAACATTTATGTGACAATTGCATATCTAACATTAAAATTGGCAATAAATTGTCACATGATTTTACGATAAATAAAGGTATTCGTCAAGGTTGTTGTCTATCACCGAAATGTTTAAAATATATGTGTGAAATATTAAAGAATTAGAGGAGAAAATGTTCAAGCATGGGAATTCTTATTTCAAACAATAAAACTTTATACAACTTACATTTTGCAGATGATCAATTGTTAATTGCACAAGATTATGAAGATTAGAATATATGACTAGAAAATTAATAGTAGAATATGAAAAATGGGGATTAATTTTGAACATGGAAAAAACAAAGTATTTATCACTTAGTGAACCAGAACAAAATTTAATTTTGGACACTGGAGAAACAATAAAATCTTGTAGTGAGATCACATATTTAGGAATTAAAATAAATAAAAATGGGAGTTATGAAGAGGAAAAAAGAAATAGAAATAATGAAGGAAAATTTTGCAATTGCTTGCCTCAATGGAATATTGTGGGATAAAAATATAAGTAATAAAAATAAAATGAATGTATATCATACAATTGTTAAAAGCATCATTACTTATGGAGCAGAACTTTGGCCATTAACAACAAAAACAAATAAGTATCTTTTGGCAACGGAAATAGATTTTATACGAAGGGCAACAAGAATTTCAAGAAGAGAAAAAATTAGGAACACAGTTATGAGAAGAAAGGGTTTCAGGCTAGAACAAACATAATTCGAAATGAAAATGGGGATATGATTGCAGATTCTAGGAGTATATTAAATAGATGGAAAAGTTACTTTAATCAGCTATTAAATGTACATACAGAACAGGACATTGAGGAGGATAAGTTACAGACAGCAGAAATGCTAGTCGCAGAGCCAAGTGCATTAGAGGTTGAAATGGCGATTGAAAAATTGAAGATGTATAAAGCATCAGGTTCAGATGAGATCCCAGCAGAACTCATAAAATCAGGAGGAGAAAAATTGATAGACAAAATACGCTGGTTGCTTAGTATGATTTGGGAAAAAGAAGCTCTTCCAGATGAATGGAAGGAATCAATTATCATACCAATTTATAAGAAAGGAGATAAAAACTGATTGCAACAACTACAGGGGCATCTCATTACTTTCAACTTCATACAAAATTCTTACAAATATATTAGTAAGCAGACTTACTCCCTACATTGATGACATTCTAGGAGATCATCAATGTGCATTTAGAAGAAGAAACAGGTCTACAACAGATCAGATTTTTAGTATAAGACAGATTTTAGAAAAGAAATGGGAATATAATGGCACTGTACATCAACTATATGTAGACTTCAAAAAAGCATAGATTCAATTAAGAGGGAGAAGTTATATAGTATCCTGCTGGAGTTCGGAATTCCTAAAAAGTTAGTTAGACTTATTCGAATGTGTCTAAATGGCTCAAATAGTAGGGTGCGTGTAGGCAAACAGTTTTCAGACACTTTTGAAATCCAGAATGGGCTGAAGCAAGGAGATGCACTATCTCCTCTACTATTTAATTTTGTACTAGAGCATGCCATTAAATCTTTAGAGAATGAGGAAGGCTTACAACTGAATGGTATTAATAAGCTGTTAGTTTATGCTGATGATGTAGTACTATTGGCCGATAGCGAGGAGATACTAAAGGCCAACACGCACACACTATTGAGTAACACTAAGAAATTAGGACTGGAAGTAAATATCAGTAAAACTAAATATGTGGTCACAGGTAGAAATTCAGTATATAATGGAAATGGACAGCTAATGACAAATGAGGGAAATTTTGAGGAAGTGGCTGAATTCAAATACCTAGGAACAATAATCACAAATAGGAATGAGATGCACAAAGAAATTAAACATAGGCTCAATTCTGGAAATGCATGCTATTATGCATTGCAGAGACTTTTGATGTCCCAACTCCTTTCAAAAAATGTTAAGCTGAAAATATATAAAACTATTATTCTACCAGTTATATTATATGGGTGCGAAACATGGACTCTTACTTTAAGGGAGGAAAGGAGATTACGAGTATTTGAGAATAAAGTTCTTAGGAAAATTTTGGACCAAAGAGAGATGAAGAGACAGGTGAATGGAGAAGACTACATAACAATGAACTACATGGTCTTTATAGGAAGCCAGATATAATAAGAACAGTTAAGTCTCGTAGACTGCGATGGGCAGGACATGTTGCACGTATGGGAAATGAAAGACGTGCATGGAAGCTTCTTGTAGGAAAGCCAGAGGGAAAACGCCCAGTTGGTAGACCAAGAATGAGGTGGGAGAACAACATTAACTATGATTTGAGGGAAGTAGATTATACAGGGAATGATTGGAAAGCATTAGCTCAGGATAGGGATGTATGGAGAGCTTATGTCCGTGCGGCCATGAACCTACGGGTTCGATAGTGCCAGTGAGTAAGTAAGTAAGTAAGTAAGTTATAAGGAAGAAAATGAAGATTGAAGACACTATTTTAGATTATATTAAAACTCAGCAATTAAGATAGTACGGACATGTCCAGCGAATGGAAGAGGATCGGCTACCAAAACCTGTTTTGGAATGGAAACCTGATGGAAGACGAGGCAGTGGAAGACCTAAAACCCCCTGGAGTCAGGGAATATATTTATACACGAAGGAGAAACATCTACAACCAGGAGATTGGATGGACTGACATAACTGGCTACTGGGAATCGGACGATGTCAAAGACATTAATCAACAGATGATATATTAATTGCTAAAATAATACTATTAGTGAGGTATAGGCTATAGTTAGTTTGTTATTAAATAATTATTTATTTTGGAATTAGCAACTGATTATTAGGTACTAATCTTCAGTCAACGTGGAGACGACGCGATAGAAGGCGAAGAGGAAGACCTGGGGTAACGTGGACAGGGATGAAGCTGAACAGGCAGGGATGAGTTAGAATGAAATTATGGCATTGACAAACAATAGAATTCGTTGACGAGCTTTTATCAAGGCCCTATGCTTCCCAGTGGAGTGACCAGAACTACCATTAGGCTAAGTTACTACTACTTTAGCCAACAAAAAGACAAATGCAGATACTTGGACTTAAAATACTAATACAATGAAAGTCGATCATAAAAGAGAGAAATATTTCTATCTCATCGTGTGTCTGTTAAATAGAGCAAGAAATTATTCATGAACAGAAGATTCGCAGAACACAAACAATCATCATATAAACATGTTGCATAACTCGGGCTCTATTACAGATGCATATTCTAAGTAGAACCATCTCAAGCGTAAAAAAGTATAAATCTAAATTAAATCCTTTTGAATGACTATGTAAGTTTTGTGCTTGCCGTCTTCGGATATTCTTATAGCGTAAGAACTTATTATGCATGCACCAAAGTGAAGAAACACATGCTTTTAATACAGAGTGTAAATAAATTAAACTGAAGAATGACAATTAAATCGGAGTATGAAATGGTAAGAAATGGCCTCGGACCTCAATTATTATATTATTATTATTGTTATTATTATTATTATTATTATTATTATTATTATATTATTATTATTATTATTATTATTACTATTACAAAAAACGTTAAACTGAAAACATAGAATCTATTAGGCCTTTTCTACCAGTTATGTTATATGGATGTGAAACATGGATTCTTACTTTAAGGGTGGTAAGGAGATTACGAGTATCTGAGAATGAAGCTCTTAAGAAAATGTTTGGACCAAAGAGAGATGAACAGACAGGTGAATGGAGAAGACTACATAACAGTGAACTACATGGTCTTTAATAGGAAGCCAGGTATAATAAGAACAGTTAAGTCTCGTAGACTGCGATGGGAAGGACATGTGGCACGAATGGGGAATGAAAGACGTGAATGGAAACTTCTTGTAGGAAAACCAGAGGGAAAACGCCCAGTTGATAGACAAAGAATGATGTGGGAGAATAACATTAACCATGATTTGAGAGAAGTAAATTATATAGGGAATGATTGGAAAACATCTCAGGATAGGGATGTATGGAGAGTTTGTCCGCGCGGCCATGAACCTATGGGTTCGATAGTGCCAGTAAGTTATTATCATTATTATTATTATTATTAATATTATTATTATTATTATTATTATTATTATTATTATTATTATTATTATTATTATTATTATTATTATTGGGGGCACGCCGTAGCGTAGTGGTTAAGGCACTGAGCTACAAGCCGGAGGGTCGAGGGTTCAAGTCCCGTTGGGGTCAGGATTTTTAAACTGACCCAAACCCTCTGGCGGCGCTATGGCCCTGGGGTCGACTCAGCCTCTAACGGAAATGAGTACCAGACGCTTGTTCTGGGGGTAAAGACGGCCGTCACGCAGGGCTGACAACCCGGCTGGCATAAAGTGCCGATTGTCTAGAAAAAGTGGGAGCCCTAACCTCCTACTACCCCAAGGGCCTCCGGGCCTGTTGTGGGATCACTTTATTATTATTATTATTATTATTATTATTATTATTATTATTATTATTATTATTATTATTATTATTATTATTATTATTATTATTATTATTTATTAATTTAGCCTGGTGGAGTTAAGTCTTGACCTCTTCCACTCACCAGGACCAACAAATGTATATTAGAATATAGCAATCACAATTAACAATATAGCAATCACAAATAATTTTAATACTAAATACTAAATGAAATTTTGATTAATAATATATCTATAAAATGTATTGCTTCCAAGTTTGTGATATATTTCTTCTTAATAAGTACTGAAACCTCTTTTTTAGCCCTTTCATTCTTTTTAACACCGCTGTAAAGTTTCTATTCCTTCTCCTTTCTTCTTCTTTTTTTTTCTGTCAGTATGATTATGTCCTGCTTCAAATCCTCCATCTCTTAAGGACCTCCTCCATTTTATTCCCTATGCCTTGCACGTTTCATGTTCCAATTAGCAGAGTTCGTTTTCGTAGCTTGATTCGTCTTCCTTTTAATCTGATCGGCTTATCTCTATTAGGTTTTTTAGCATTGCATTTTTTTCTGATGGGAGGGAGATGGCCTACCGCATCAACACCCAACCTGGAGGACCAGGAATTTTTTTTTTCAGGTGTCCATCCTTAGATCAGTTGCTTTCACTGCAGCTAAGAGCCTGATCTGCCCTTAATAGGAAGAATTAAGATGGTACGGACATGTCCAGCGAATGGAAGAGGATCGGCTACCAAAATGTGTATTGGAATGGAAACCTGAAGGAAGACGAGGCAGAGGAAGACCTAAAACTTCCTGGAGTCAGGGAATATATTTATTCATGAATGAGAAACATCTACAACCAAGAGATTGGATGGACCGACAAAATTGGTTATTGGGAATCATCCGATGATCTATCTATCTATCTATCTATCTATCTATCTATAAAATGAAGATCGATAACATAATAATGTTAATGATGATTATATTAAGACTGAAACTCCCTTGATTTCATTATCCAATTTTCACTTCCATACAACAACAAAGGAACAGCTATTGTTTTATATAATTTAAGTTTCGTTTCTTTCCTTGTTTTCCGACCTAAGGTTCTTTTTATGGTTCCACATATAGCCTGAAATTTATTTACTTTATTTTCTATATCTTTATTTTCTCTATAAGTTATATCACATCCTAAATATTGGAAATGTGATACTTGTTCTATTATTTTGTTATCCAGTACAAATTTTGATCTAATTCCATATTTACCAATAGATGCCATTACTTTTTACTTATTTATTGATATTTCACAATTATATCTATTGGCTATTCATTTAAATTTTTATGCTAACATTTGGAGCTCATTTTCAGATTCTGCTAAAAGTACAACATCGTCAGCGATTAATAAAGCATTTATTTTATTGTACACAAGCATTGTAAATTAAATTGTTTCGTAGACTGTCTCTATCTAATGAACATAAAAAACAAAGAAAAATAATGATATATAATGAACAAATTTGTTAGTTGTAAGCCTACTATATTTAAAACAATGAAATATTTTAATCCAAATATCATTACATGTAGTAAGTAATGCCGCCATATGAAGATCTTCGGTAGAATATGTTTAGAAGATGGAATTGGGAAATACTTGAACATCCACCAAATTCACCAGACATAATGACTATGAAATAACTTATTCTCAAAGATCAAAGAACCTCTACGAGGCATTCAATTTCAATGAAGATTTGATATCCAAAAAGCTCTAGATATTTCAGATGAGATATCCAGAAATGGTGCTGCAGATGGAGTGCGCCATATTCCAAGGATTTGGCAAGATACTATTCACTTAGCAAGATACTATAAACGAAGTTCGTAATGTTAATGGTAACGCAATAGTATATTACGATGCGAGGTTGGGAAGTGGTTTTTACAGAATTAGGAAGCATGTTTAAAAACCGAGCGATAGCGAGGTTTTAATTTCCGATATTTTGTAAAACACTTCACAAACGTGCGTTATACATTTTTTTTGCGCGATGGTGTTTTGTAAATAATAAATAATACTAAAATAATAACATATTTATTGGAAATATTTGCGTTCATTATAAACAGCTCACTAACGTTAACAGTGTGAGTAATGGTTATTAGTTGAAAATACAGGAGGCCGTGCTACAATATTAGCGATAAAATGGCGACAAGTACGTATTTATTGTTTTATATTGTTTCAAATAAAGTTCAATCCATTTAAAATGCAGTGATTTTTTTCGTATAATGTATATTAACACTACCTTTTGGATATTTTTTGTATATACATTGTACGTAGTATACATAGAAGGCAGTGGTTTTACTTACCACACGCGGTTTGTAATATGTAATATTACAGTGTAGTTATTTAGGTTGACAACCCCGAAATGTAGGAAGGTGAACTTTGAATCATTGGTAGCCATTGCTGTAAGTGCGACAAAACGCACTATCGCGCAAAAATGTTTTTTTGTGATGTTATACTAGTATTGCCATTACTTGCAGATTGCCCTAGTATATGAGAAATTTTAAAGCCTATTTACATTATTACGTGTAATTTATTTAGGAAATTCTAAAATGTTATTTTTCAATAAATTATATTTTTGGTCACAAGTAACTCATAGTACGATATATTATGGGAAGAAAAGTTGGGGTTCATTATAAGTAACAAATTTCAGGGAGTGGCCACTTTTGTGGGTTCTTAATCCCAACTGAGGAGGTCTGACACCAGGCTAGGGTTGGCTGGGGTTGATTTATTTCACTTCCTAACCATAATGAAACTATACCTTTACGACAGGGAATTCCGATTTATGTCCTGGGCCTACGTGATTGTTTTCCTTACTCAAAAGAACTTTTAGCACTGTAGGTAGACCTACTTGTAGCAAACTAATTTAACCGCAGAAAAGAATAAAGGCGGTGACATGAAAGTGTGAGATATTTTCCGAAAAGGAAGAGAGATACTGTACAGGTATATATTTCAGATATGGGTTCCCAACTTCTTTATCTCATTTTTATCTTCATTTTCTATTTTTGTTCTACCTTTTTTTAACCAGCCTCAATGGGCTACTGGTCAGAGTTTCTGACTATAGTTCATAAGGTCCCGGGTACGGTTCCCGGTCAGACCATAATAATTTTTCCTTAAAGGGAATTGTTCCTGTGGTTGCTTACGGTCTAGAATTTAGGATAAGTTAAGGACTCTCCTGGCACTTCATTGTCATTTATCATCCATCATGTCATCGGATAACATAACTCCGCCTTCCAAGTGCTACAATCTAAGAAATGGTTTACAGTTCGCCAATACCAGGGGAGAAAGCCAGAAATTACTGTAAAAGACAACCTGGTAGAATTGAGAGGGATTTTTTTTTTCTTTTCGTAGTCAAAGACGAATACAGAACACACAAACCCAAAATAAAGATTTAAAATCCCCTTACTCACCAGGAATCGAACCCGGTCTGCCGGTGTGAAGATAGGAATACTACCGACTACACCACGACGTTGGATAAATATTAACACTTAATATTTCGGATATTTTGGGTCAATAAAGTAGAGGAATCAAATTCTCGGAAATGTAAGTTTTAACCTCCACGACATATTGATCAATTCGCTAGGACAGTATTGAACTTTTTTTTTTTTTGCAAATGCCCCAGCTTGTCTTTCGACATTCCTGGTGTTCTCTCATGGCATGGAGTACTTGTAACCCACTTCTGAGGTTGGGGCGCCTGGAAGGTGGGGTTACGTTGCCCCGATGATATGATGGGTGATGATGATGGTAGTGATGCGCCAGGAGAGTCCCTAATCCTAAGCTTAATCTAAGATGAATATGAATGATGATGATTGCGATAGCCATATGATTTCGGGGACCGTTTGGGCCTGAAAAACCCCGATAAAAACCTCACCCACAAAAACTGTCCCTATCGGGGATCGAACCCAGGCCCGCTGCGTGACAAGGCAGTACGCTAGCTCCAGACCACGGCGGTGAACATATTGAACATTCTTGTAAGCTGCTTTTTTTAAATAATTTAAATTTAAATTTAATTATGAATTATTCATAATCAATTTACATCAGAAAAAAGGATCAATTCATCACTAATATGATTTTTATTATATACTTTTTAAAATTGTGATTGAGCCCACATACAATTACGCAAAGTACTTAGAGGCGTTTTATTTGAATCCATATTTTTTGCTATGGGCTTGTTTTCTCTCTATGCTGATGTTGCTCCAGTTTTTTTTTTTCGGTTTGTCCTCTTCGTCAACTTGCACTTATGAACCTTAATTGTAAATACAGGGTGTTGCAAAAAAAACAGCGACGACGGAGGTGAGGTGGTATATTGAGATATGCTGATAATTTTTAATAAGGTACCCATGTCCGGAAATGAAGCGTTTTTCACACTATGACTAATTAATTATGTCTCAAGATCAGTGTTAGTTCGAAGGATTTGAAGACTCATTACTTGAAAAAAACACCGACAACGGAGGTGAGGTAGTGTATTGAGTGAGATATGCTGATCATATTTTAATAAGGTACTCATGTCCGGAAATGATGCGTTTTCACATTTTGAGTAACTAACTTCTCAAGAGTTCCTTTAGTTGGATTTCAAGACTCAATATTGTCACAGTCACATCAAGTTTTCAAAATATCCATCTCCATATGTAGAGCGTACATCGGCATATTTGGACGTGTGCGCCATTCATTACATTTTTTTTATGTCAGATATGTAGTTATCTGCATTATCGACATATTCCGTGCGAATACAATGTGACGTCATCATGTACGCTTCTTGAGCCACAACAAACACAGTATTAGTGAATTGTTTCTGTTAATAATTTTATTTTCAATTTGTTTCTGAGAGATGGTAGTCTCTGACATAGGGTGGAAGGGAATTCCATGTTCTATCAAGAGAAGCTGTAAAAGATTTGGAATAATAGGTAGTGTAATGAGGAGGGATATAAAGGACAATGTGCTGAAGGGATCGGGTATCTAATTTAAGTGTATCAGAGAGTCTAGTGAAGCAGTGTGATAAATAATAAAGGTGATCGTGTGTGTATGTTTTTATAGAGAAGACATAGTGAATTATGTTTAATTTGTCCATAAAATTTTAACCTCCGTTTTATAATATTACAACGCAAGTCTGTATATACTTTTGCATTTTTTCACTGTATTTTCGATATCTTATACTTACATACTCACTGGCACTATCGAACCCGTAGGTTCATGGCTGCGCGGACATAAGCTCTCCATACATCCCTAGTTTTATATATTTTCAGTTTAACGTTTTTTGAAAGGAGTTGGGACATCAAAAGTCTCTGCAATGCATAATAGCACGCATTTCCAGAATTGAGCCTATGTTTAATTTCTTTGTGCATCTCGTTCCTATTTGTGATTATTGTTCCTAGGTATTTGAATTCAGCCATTTCCTCAAAATTTCCCTCATTTGTCATTAGCTGTCCATTTGCATTATGTAATGCATTTCTACATGTGACCATACATTTAGTTTTATTTATGTATTTAGTTTCGATATCTTATATATATTATAAATATAAAGTATTTGCAGATAAAAAATGTTAGTTTACGTAAAATATACCTACGTGATAACTTATTTATGTATCTTACAATATTAACGTAATATAAAATATGTAATAAAATCTGGGACGGCCTCTTATTCCACTGAGTCTCTCATCTGCAATAGATCATTTGGACTATACTTCAAATGAAATTTTTCCACTCCTCTAGTTTCACAACTGTGTTGTTTTTTAATGTTAGTTAATGACAGGAGAAATAATACACGCTAATTGCTGTTGGGTAATTGTAAAGAAAGGTGGCATTAGGAGCACGCAATATATGTGTATATATATATATATATATATATATATATATATATATATATATATATTTTATATTTATTATTATGATCCATGTATTTATAACATTATAAATAAAAACCATTCAAGGAATACTTATTTTGCAGTACTATTATGTAACCTACATTAAGAGAGCAGAAAATATTACAAGTATTTGAGAATAATGTTCTTAGGAAAACTTTTGAACCAAAGAGAGATGGCCAGGCAAGCAAATGGAGGTACTTAACAGTGAGGTACATGATATTTATGGGTAACTGGGTATAATAAAACAGTTGGGCATGACATGTAGCATGCGTGAGGATTGGAAGAGGGGCTTGGAAACTCCTTGTATGAAAACGAAAGTTAAAGTGCCCAGTAAGTAGGCCAAGAATGAGGTGCGAGAATAACCTTGATTTGAGGGAAGTAGATTATACCAGCAAGTGATTAGAAAAAATAGCTCGTCTGTCCTTGTGATGGTGTGTTAGGTATTGTCGACCGGTCTCTTGTCGCTCACAGACATCTATTAAATGTAGGGGATTCACCTCATCTCATCCCTCTATCCGATCCCTGAGTTGGACACGAATTCAGATTATTATTATTATTATTATTATTATTATTATTATTATTATTATTATTATTATTATTATTATTATTATTATTATTATTGCTGTCCCGCGCCGTAGCCTAGTGGTTAAGGCAAGAAGCCTTGGCACAGAGCTACGGGACTTGCGCTGGTTCCGAGTCTCCATGGAGAAAGAAATTTTCTCATGGAATTTCGACTAGTATGGGACCGGTGCCCACCCAGTATCGCGAGGCATTTGGGTAGCTACAATAAGTAGCGACTCCAGGTTGAGAAGACCAGCTATAACGGCTAGGGGACCCGACATGTTGACCACAAGTCTTCCCTACACTGGCTAATGATCGACTACCTATGTGATTAACACATGTGGAGGTGAGGCCAGCAGCCGGCTGGTACGTCAAGGGCCTTCTAGGCCTGTCGCGCTTGGAGTAAAGAGTGAATTATTATTATTATTATTATTATTATTATTATTATTATTATTATTATTATTATTATTATTATTATTGATATTATTATTAGACTCCCTCCATGGTATCTTTACCTTGTCGTGGTGGAGTGGCTTGTGTGCTTAAATGATCCTGAGAGCTATGCCGGCGGTAGCATTGCTGCCGATAGGGTTACCCATGCCGGACTGGTCGAAGGTGATAAGCCAGACGAAATAAGTACCTTGGTCGAAAGAGTGACGATCTTTCACCGTAAAAATACAACCGTCAAGAAATGCGGACATGGGTTCTACTGGGGTAAAATTTTCCGGAGGTCAAATAGTCCCCCATTCGGTTTTCCGGGCGGGGACTACTTCAGGGAACCCATGCCAAAGGCTCAAACACAGGGACATGTTCCTAGGAACATGGAATGTTAGGACTTTATACAATAGCGGGGCACTAGAGATATTAACGCGGGAATTGGATAAATCGCCCTTGGATATAGTCGCTTTACAGGAAGTTAGGTGGCCAGGAGAAGGTAGTCAGGAATCAGGAAGCTTTTCATTATACTATGGGGGTGCAGAAAGACCTGCATTTGGAACGGGTTTTTTAGTCAGAAGGAGGATCCTATCCGCTATCCGAGATATTAAGTTTGTTAGTGATAGGATATCATACATAATTCTAAAGGGTAAACGACATGATTTTATAATTGTAAATGTACATGCCCCCACAGAAGATAAAGATGACAAGATCAAGGATGAGTTCTATGAAGAATTAGAATGCTTATTTGATAGCCTTTCACGATATCATATGAAAATTGTCTTAGGAGATTTTAATGCAAAAGTGGGGCGGGAAGATATATTCAAACCAACAATAGGCAAATTCAGTCTTCATGAAGATAGTAACGACAACGGGGTTAGATTAGTCACATTTGCCACATCAAAGAATCTCATTGTTAAGAGCACAACATTTCAGCATAAGGATATTCATAAATACACCTGGACGTCCCCAGATGGAGAAACTCGGAACCAGATAGATCATGTATTAGTGGATAAACGCTGGCACAGTTAGCATCATTGATGTTAGATCAGTTAGAGGGACAGACTGCAATTCAGATCATCATCTGGTCAGGGTGAAAATCAGACAACGGCTATCGCTTATGAGAGGAACAAACGCTAAAGATGATTCTGTAAAATATGAATTAAAAAACTTGAAAAATGATGAAATGCGGCAAGAATACCAAATCAAAATTGCTAATAGATTTGAAGTACTGGAATCTTCTGATGACAATGTGGCAAACGAAGAAGAAACTGATATAAATAAAGAATGGGAGGCTATAAGAGATACTATTAAATTGTCAGCATCAGAAAGCATTGGTTGTTTAAAAAAGAGGCAAAACAAGAAATGGTTTGATGAGGAATGTGCCGACATTGTAAAGAAAAGAAAGCTAGCAAAAATTAAATGGTTACACGAGCCAAATGAGGTAAATTTAGAGCAATTGGGTAGTGTTAGACGGGAAACCACCAAGTTACTAAAGAGTAAAAAGAGGGAATATTTGAGAGAGAAGATTAATGATCTTGAAATGAATGCAAAAAATAGGAACATTAGAGAATTATATCAGGGAATTAGTATAGAGAAGAAAGGGTTTCAGGCTAGAACAAACATAATTCGGAATGAAAATGGGGATATGATTGCAGATTCCAAGAGTATATTAAATAGATGGAAAAGTTATTTTAATCAGCTATTAAATGTACATACAGAACAGGACATTGAGGAGGATAAGTTACAGACAGCAGAAATGCTAGTCGCAGAGCCAAGTGCATTAGAGGTTGAAATGGCGATTGAAAAATTGAAGATGTATAAAGCATCAGGTTCAGATGAGATCCCAGCAGAACTGATAAAATCAGGGGGAGAAAAATTGATGGACAAGATACGCTGGTTGCTTAGTATGATTTGGGAAAAAGAAGCTCTTCCAGATGAATGGAAGGAATCAATTATCATACCAATTTATAAGAAAGGAGATAAAACTGATTGCAACAACTACAGGGGCATCTCATTACTTTCAACTTCGTACAAAATTCTAACAAATATATTAGTAAGCAGACTTACTCCCTATATTGATGACATTCTAGGAGATCATCAATGTGGATTTAGAAGAAAAGGTCTACAACAGATCAGATTTTTAGTATAAGACAGATTTTAGAAAAGAAATGGGAATATAATGGTACTGTACATCAACTATATGTAGACTTCAAAAAAGCATATGATTCAATTAAGAGGGAGAAGTTATATAGTATCCTGCTGGAGTTTGGAATTCCTAAAAAGTTAGTTAGACTTATACGAATGTGTCTAAATGGCTCAACGAGTAGGGTGCGTGTAGGCAAACAGTTTTCAGACACTTTTGAAATCCAGAATGGGTTAAAGCAAGGAGATGCACTATCTCCTCTACTATTTAATTTTGTACTAGAGCATGCCATTAAATCTTTAGAGAATGAGGAAGGCTTACAACTCAATGGTATTAATAAGCTGTTAGTTTATGCTGATGATGTAGTACTACTGGCCGATAGCGAGGAGATACTAAAGGCCAACACGCACACACTATTGAGTAACACTAAGAAATTAGGACTGGAAGTAAATATCAGTAAAACTAAATATATGGTCACACGTAGAAATACATTATATAATGGAAATGGACAGCTAATGACAAATGAGGGAAATTTTGAGGAAGTGGCTGAATTCAAATACCTAGGAACAATAATCACAAATAGGAATGAGATGCACAAAGAAATTAAACATAGGCTCAATTCTGGAAATGCATGCTATTATGCATTGCAGAGACTTTTGATGTCCCAACTCCTTTCAAAAAACGTTAAGCTGAAAATATATAAAACTATTGTTCTACCAGTTATATTATATGGGTGCGAAACATGGACTCTTACTTTAAGGGAGGAAAGGAGATTACGAGTATTTGAGAATAAAGTTCTTAGGAAAATTTTTGGACCAAAGAGAGATGAACAGACAGGTGAATGGAGAAGACTACATAACAATGAACTACATGGTCTTTATAGGAAGCCAGATATAATAAGAACAGTTAAGTCCCGTAGACTGCGATGGGCAGGACATGTTGCACGTATGGGGAATGAAAGACGTGCATGGAAACTTCTTGTAGGAAAGCCAGAAGGAAAACGCCCAGTTGGTAGACCAAGAATGAGGTGGGAGAACAACATTAACTATGATTTGAGGGAAGTAGATTATACAGGGAATGATTGGAAAACATTAGCTCAGGATAGGGATGTATGGAGAGCTTATGTCCGTGCGGCCATGAACCTGCGGGTTCGATAGTGCCAGTGAGTAAGTAAGTAAGTATTATTATTAGACTATTATTATTATTATTATTATTATTATTATTACTGTTATTATTATTATTATTATTATTATTATTATTATTATTATTATTATTATTATTATAAATTAAGTCTTCTAGACTGCGATGGGGAGAACATGTGACACGAATCGGGAATGAAGAGGGACATGGAAGCTTCTTGTAGGAAAATCAGAGGGAAATCGCCGAATTGACAGACCAAGAATGAGGTGGGAGAATTATATTAACCATGATTTGAAAGAAGTAGATTATACGGCGGATGATTGAAAATCATTATCTCACAATAGGGATATATTGAGAATTTATTTCCGCGCTGCCTCAACCTACAGGTTCGATAGTGCCAGGGAGAGTTAGTTTAGTTGATCATCATCATCGTTATTATAGAAATAGTTTTTTTTTTCAGAGTAGAACAGCAAAGCTTTATCAGTTGACAATTTTACAAAAAAATCAAAGCTTAAAAGCATAAGCATTCTAATTATATATATATATATATATATATATATATATATATATATATATATAGCTATATATATATATATATATATATCCATAGTAATTCTGCCCGAAGGCAGGTCCTTTACTGCAATCATAGCATTTTCATGCTATGCTTGCAGCTTTACTAGGGAATTGTGTAGGTGTGGTAGCTTCCCGTTGCTTTCCACACCGGTGAAGGATGATGATGATAATGCTAATGGTAAGGATGATAATGATAAGGATGATGGCCATATGATTTCGGGGACCGTTTGGACCTTAACGTTTTCCTGACATTTGTCTTACAGGTGAGGAAAAACCCCGATAAAAACCTCACCCAGAAAAACTGCCCCGACCGGGGATCGAACCCGGGCCCGCTGCGTGACAAGGCAGCACGCTACCTCGAGACCACAGCGGTGGATATATATATTACAAAATTATGGCAGTGACTGTCTTATCATATGCAAGTGAAAATTGGACTCTTAACCGTTCAGACAAGAAAAATAGAAATGCAGAAATGAAGTTATTAAGTTCAGAAGCAGGTGTGACCATTCTGGACAAAAAAAAAAAGAAATGTTAGAAAAGGCCTAAATGTTTTAATTTAACAAATATAATTGACAATATGAGAAACAACTGGTACGAACATGTTAAAAGAATACGTACTCGAAGAGATGGAAATCATGAAAGCAGCTCACAACGACAGCCTGATAAACGAAAACGAACCCAATACATGCAACCCCCTCTACCAGATCTTCAGTGAAACACCAGTTTTGAATCCTGCCGATGATGGGACAAGTCCCGAAAGCGCTACAGTTAAATGATAATTAAGTTGAGGAGACGGACCTTTCAGGTGAATATTCTATAATTTTATATTAATTTTAAAAGAATACCTACAGATAGAATCACCCAGCTGTTATTAAAGTACAAACCAATAGGACATAGAAGTGTTGGACACCCATTTACTAGATAGGAAGGTTCATTAAAATCCCACTTGATGCGAAAGCGGTCAGAAGGCCTAATTTCATGAAGTAGAAGAAGACAAATGGACGGATGGGGTTCGTTAGTCCTGCAAGACAACCCATCTAGGAGAGACAACTCCAAAATAAAACTGGGCAGGGTAAGCTCTGGAGCCGGATAAAGGCAATTGGCCTAGGGAGGAAACCCCGAATAATAAATGCGCCATGAAAACGGGCTAGCAATCCACTTCAAGGTGTATCTTACACATTGCTCGCAGTACCAAGGATCAAGCCTCGGATCAAAGACCGACTTGCAAAAGAGCTAACGAAGGTAGACCAATGAAAAAGAGAAGAACAAGAGGAAGATCAGCCAAGAGATGGATAGACAGTGAATGCACATCCAATACGTCTTCCTCCGAGGATTGATTTTGGAAATAAACAGGATGAAAATCCTACAAATTATGTTTAAGAAGAAGAAGAATATAACATTTGTTTTACATGGGCCTATTAGTCATACAGTAGGCCTACATAATCTAAGGACATCTATTACCTTTTGATAAACAACTTAAGGCTAAAAAACATTATTTTCAAGGTAATATGGCTCATGAGTTAGAGCACATTATAGAATGAAATCATAGCTCTTTTGTCGTTTAGAATTCCTTACCCTATAATTACAGTGATAGCGAGATAACAACATGACTCATTCTTTTAACTTAGCGATTGCTCGAAGTTAAGTAGCTAGGTTTACCTGTGAGTGACAAAGACTTTAAAAAGATGAAAACAAAAAGCAATATATAAACATCTATAACGGCGTTTAACAGCCCATAATACGGGCTTTAGTCTCTCCTTTGTTAGCAGTTACTGGACCAAGTTATTTCCCTAAAGATGTCATTATTGATATTCGGTCAACATACCGACCCAGTCGGTGAATTTTTCAACCGAAGTCTAAACCTCGACCCCGTTTTCCGATTTTTTAATGTTTCCATAACAACCATAAAGGTAGCTTGCTGCCTTGTGACGCAACGGGCCCGGGTTCCATTCCTGTCGGGACAGGCTCCTGGATGAGGTTTTTTCCAGCGTTTTTCCTCACCATAAGGCAAATGTCAGGAAGCCTAGGGTCCAACGGTCCCCAAAAATAATCCGGCCATGATGATTATCCTTATCATTATCATCATCATTTCACCGGTGTGGAAAGCAACGCGAAGCTATCACACCTACAATTCCCTAGTAAAGCTGCAAAGCATAGCATAGGAATGCTATGATTGCAGTGAAGGACCTGCCCTAGGGCAAAACACTATAGAATAGAATAGACATCTACAATGGCATAACAGCCCAACGTTGGGCCTTAGCCTCTCCTTTGTTAGGAGTTACTAGACCAAGTTAATATTTATTTCCCTACAGATGTCATGAATGGTATGTGGACAACATACCGACACAATGAGACATCTAGTAGGCAACTGGGGTATTACTAGGATGAAGATGATCGGTAGTAAACTTTGCTTAAGGGCCTCTTTATTCAGGTTTAAGGTTCTTTTGCGAGCTTGAAAATCTTCAGACTCGGGACCCCTCCTGGAAGACTTGCTCCTTGGATTTTTCTATCTTAAAAAATCCATCGACCTTAGCACAATTGGAACCCGCGGTCTTCCAGTTTGTAGCGTATTGCCTTAAACAGCTAGTTAGTCCCGGTGGGGTCAGGTTTCTTAAACGGATCCAAACTTCTGGCGACACGATGGCCCTGGGACTGACTCAGCCTCTAACTGAAATGAGTATTAGACGTTTGTTCTGGGTGTAAAGGCGGTTTTAACGCAGGGTTGACATCAAAATTGAAAATACATACGAATGGTTCAGATGAAAAGTAGACGAAGTCATATTTTACTTTTTTTTAAATGCAGGAATAACACTTTCTAGGGCTCGCAGGTATACCTCGACGGTATTCAGATTACCCAGACGCTTACACAGCGTGAAATGTAGTTTCATGTATTGGGTCAATAATTTCTTTCATTGGAGTAGTAATATTTATTTTCATTATGTGAGAAAGAATGGTTACTAACCGAGGATATTCCACAATACTGTGTTTCTCCTTGAACCCAGAGGTTCCTGTCTAAAGCATCTTCTTCCCTCAATCTTTACCTTCCATACTCCTCTTTACTCCATCCATCCATCCATCCATCGTTCTCTAGACCTGCCTCTTCCACTTCTTCCATTAGCTTTCCAATTAATGATCTTCTTTGGTATTCTTTCTTCTTCAATTCTTATGAAGTGTCGATACCATTTCAAACGTTTTTCTTCTATTCTTCCAATTTTTCTTTTCAACTTGCATAATTTCCCTTATTGTGCTGTTTCTGACCTTATCCCTTCTTGAAATTCTTGTCGATCGCCTCTTTTGAAAAAAAAAATGTTAAAAGTTAAAATAACGTATTTAATTGCAGTTGAAGTTCACAATTGCCCTGAAGAATTATTGATATTTTAATTCCAAATTTACATATAATTAGAATTTTCAATTTTTGAACTTGGTCCATTTTTGCTCTGAACCTCTCATATATCATCATCATCCTGCCAGGTATTAGTCCTAGAAGAACTGTTACGGTCTGAGAAAGCGGTTTTCGTGCCATCTTTTCATAGGTCGACCAAGTGACCGTTTCCCATTTGGACAGTCGTTCATTATTGCCTTGGGGATCGTGGATCTAGCCATTCTTGAGAAATGTTCCTTCCAGTTTAGCTGATATCTGGAGATGTAGTCCAGTATTGGTGACACATTAAGTTCTTGAAGGATTTCTACATTTTTCTTTCGATCCCATTTGGTGTAGCCAGCTGTTCGGCGCATAAATTTCATCTCACAAGCTGTTAGTCTGCTTTCATCTCTCGTCCTTATAGTCCACGCTTCACTCCCATAACATAGGACTGGTTGAGCCATTATTTGATAAAGACGAGTACGAGTTGATTTTTGCACTAATGAGGTTTTAAAACTCTATTAATGATTCCCATTGATTTGTTGAATTTCACAATTTTCTCTGGTAAATCCAAATTTTCAACAAAACAGAGTTTATATCCCAAATAAGTAAACTCATTAACTCTCTCTAAAATTGTGTTATTTCAACAAATTTTGCTTGGTATTGGGGATTTTCCACAAAAGGCCATTATTTTAGTTTTATTTGTAGATATTTCCATTGAATATTTCTGGGCTATCAAATTTAAATTATGTACTGACCATTGTAAATCATCTTCAGATGTTGCTAGTCCCCAGAATCTCGTTTGTTAAAACAGGTTGCACCACGAGAAGGTGAGGTTGAGAATTGAGTAGGAGAGGTTATATGAGACACTTCACTACTCCTTGCAATCCCCCTCTCATATATATATGTATGTGTGTGTGTGTGTGTGTGTGTGCGTGCGTGCGTGTGTGTATGAAGAAAAAAGGTTATACAGGGGATGATTGGAACATATTAGCTCAAGATAGGATGTATGGAGAGCTTATGTTCGTGCGGTCATGAACCTACGAGTTCGATAGTTCCAGTGAATTCGTTATGTGTATGTGCGCACGCACATGAGTGTCTGTTAACGCTTTAGCGGCAGCAATTGTTTTACCAAATCTTGGTACATAGCAGTCAATTAAAAAAAAAGTCGAATTCGTTAACCAGGAAAAGCGGACTTAGGAATGAGAGTTCACCTCAAGCGAAAATTTAAAAATTACTCTGTTTGCCGCAATTTTCTATTTTTTAAATAAACCCGGCATATCATTGGACTAACTATTATTGAAAACACTATTCTTCTTCTTCCTCTACGCATAAAAGCTGGCAGCTTGTTGCGTGTTCATTCTACCAGTTATATTATTTGGGTGCGAAACATGGACTCTTACTTTAAGGGAGGAAAGGAGATTGCGAGTATTTGAGAATAAAGTACTTAGGAACATTTTTGGACCAAAGAGAGATGAACAGACTCGTGAATGGAGAATACTACATAACAATGAACTCCAAATGAATATAAGCCTGTTAAACAAGGAAAAATTATGCATAGTAATAAACATGAAAATAAACTAAAAATGGGGGCAAAATGATAAGAAATATAATTAGAAGTTAACGGAAATGTACATGGTCTTTACAGGAAGCCAGACATATAATAACAGTTAAGTCTCGTAGACTGCGATGGGCCGGACATGTTGCGCGTATGGGGAATGAAAGACGTGCATGGAAGCTTCTTGTAGGAAAGCCAGAGGGAAAACGCCCAGTTGGTAGACTAAGAATGAGGTGGGAGAATAACATTAACTACGATTTGAGGGAAGCAGATTGTACAGGAAATGATTGGAAAGCATTAACTCAGGATAGGGGTATATGGAGAGCTTATGTCCGCGCAACCTTGAACCTATGGGTTCGATACTGCCAGTGAGTAAGTAAGTAACTATATCATCGGAATAAAACGAAACAAATAAATAATAGTTTTAAAAAACTAAAAGAACACGCTTTATTAGAAAACTAAAAAATGAATAATAATTTTAATTTCCAATACGCTTGGGATAAAATTAAACTGGTTAACAAAAAAATCATCTCCAACACATATAGAATAAAACTAGAGTTATCAACAAAAAGAAAATAATTTTACCATCAAAAGCGTGGGGTGCTCTATATCAATTAATAGCCTATATTTGATAATAAACAGATATAGGTAAAAGTAAGCTCTCTAAGAAAACGTAAAAATCATAAAAAAAGCACCCCACGCTTTTGATGGTAAAATTATTTTCTTTTTGTTGATAACTCTAGTTTTATTCTATACGTGTTGGAGATGATTTTTTTGTCAACCACTTTAATTTTATCCCAAGCGTATTGGAAATTAAAATTATTTTTCATTTTTTAATTTTCTAAAAAAGCGTGTTCTTTTAGTTTTTTAAAACTATTATTTATTTTTTATTTTTTAGTTTTAATATTCTACAGAATAAGATAAAAATGTAAATATCTTTAAATTTGATACTACTGTAATATGAGCTAAAAGTAATAAATAATAATAATAATAATAATAATAAATATGAAATTATTGTATTGTCACGGGTCCTTTACAAGTATACAACATTTCAAGTCGATCCAATTATTTTAAGTGGCTGAAAAACGCGTTGAAATATTCAGTTACATAGATAGATAGATACAGGTCAAGCTAATATAAAGCATGTAAAAAATAACCCTCCCAGCCGGATTTGGACCAGCGACGTATGGATTATTGAAATTATATACTACTAAGAGTTCATTGCTCTACAAACTGAGCTCTTACAACGATTGACTAAAAAGTCGACAAGTCCGCAACCTATTATACCAGTTTTCATTTTTTTGATTTTCGGATGATTCTGGGCATGATTTTAGAAACAAACTATGAAATTATTGTATTGTCACGGGTCCTCTACACGTATACAAAGTTTCAAGTCGATCCAATGTTTCTAAGTGGGTGAAAATCGCGTTGAAAGATTCCGTTACATTGATACAAAAACACTTTTTTTTTCTGATGATTATGGCCAGGAGTTTAGAAAATAAATTTGAAATTATTGTATTGTCACGGGTCCTCTACAAGTATACAAAGTTTCAAGTCGATCCAATGATTTTAAGTGGGTGAAAATCGCGTTGAAAATTCCGTTAGCCTACATAGATAGATAGATAGATAGATAGATAGATAGATAGATAGATAGATAGATAGATAGATAGATAGATAGATAGATAGATAGATAGATAGATAGATAGATAGATAGATAGATAGATAGATAGATAGATGCAGGTCAAGCTAATATAAAGCGTGTAAAAAAAAAAGGCAACATCAGACCATTAGGAGTCCATGTTTGTCTGAAAGCTTAATTTGAAAATCGCTCTAGCGACCGCCATGTTTGTTTTCTGGCAACGTACCGTATCTGGATACATGCT
Source organism: Diploptera punctata (assembly GCA_030220185.1). NCBI lineage: Eukaryota > Metazoa > Arthropoda > Insecta > Blattodea > Blaberidae > Diploptera > Diploptera punctata. Next base: position 1,225,740 of record JASPKZ010010285.1, on the reverse strand, counting down.
ATTCATTTGACAAAATAAATAAACTAACAAAATCGGACCATAAATTAGTTTACGGAGGTCCTGCGGGACATACTTTTCAAGTTTTAATCTCCGTGAAACACGACTTCCATTTTTTAAAATAATCCCCCCCTCCCCCGAACAAACCTTTGTTCTGAAAACATATCCACTCGAAAGATAATTTCGAACTTGTTCCGCATTGAACCCATAACTATTTTGTCCAAAGAAGGTTTGATATTTCGAGATTAGTCTTCTTGGAGATATAGGGCTTTGCAAATTAACCTTTTCTCTATCGAGTGTAGATATGTGTATTAAAAAATAACTGACACTTTTTTTTAAAGATGATTAGAATAAATAACATTGAAATTAGTTTCTTTTAAGCTGACTGGACTCTTTAACAAGAATGAGTCATAATTTAAAACTGATAGTATTGTTGTACAATGTATTAAAAGGGCTCTTGTCGTCCCAACTCCTTTCAAAAACGTTGAACTCAAAATCGATAAAATTGTTATTCTTCCAGTTATATTATACGGATGCGAAACAGGACTCTTACTTTAAGGGAGGAAAGAAGGTTACTAGTATTTGAGAATTAAGTTCTCAGGAAAATTTTTGGCCAAAAAGAGGTGAACAGACAGGCGAATACAGAAAACTGCATAATAGTGAGCTACATGGTATGTGTAGAGAGTCACAGTTAAGTCTCGTAGACGGCGATGGGAAGGACATGTGGCACGAATGGGGAATGAAAGAGGTGCATGGAAGCTTCTTGTAGGAAAACCAGAGGGAAAACGCCCAGTTGGTATATCAAGAATGGGGCGGGAGAAACAAATTATCCATGATTTGAGGGAAGTAGATTATGCAAGGGATGATTGCAAAACATTTAGCTCAGGATAGGGATGTATGGAGAACTTATGTCCGCTACCGGTTCGATAGAGCCAGTGAGTTAGTTATTGTTGTAAATTTCGAGTTTAATGACAAGTTTATATTAAAGTAATGTTTACTTTTATAACAAATAATTTGGAATAAAGCCAGTATACAACAGTACAACATCCAACTCATAGAGCTTCCGGATAAAAGCTAGGACATCTTAGCAATTCCGTGTGAACACTTCCCTGAGGCATATTAAACTGTATGAAATAATAATTTTGTCGTGTTGCTAGCCAGAGACGAGTTCTGCTTCTCCCTAGAATCAGCTGATGCAACCAACTGTATGGTTGCTTCAACAACCAATCAGAAGCCGCGTAGATCCCCTACCCGCATTAATATTATCGCCTTCCCCCTCTTCGACCTCAAACAGATGATCGCAACTCCTTTCCTTTGTTCCGCGAGGTTTCGTTAGTTCGGTTTAGGCAACGGTATGGGTAGGTAGTCTATGTACAGATACCAGAGAGACGATGTGCTTTTGTGATTGTTACCGTTGCCATGCCACTTTCATTGTTGTGCAGTGACAGTTGAATTGAAAAAAGCAGGCACAACATAAAAAAATATTTAACGTGTGTTTTGTGTAATGAACACTTGTTGCAAATTAAATTATTTTAATAACGGTATTACTAGTTTAGAAACTTGGACCGAAGGGTGTTGCGGCTGTTGTGGCAATTGCTATTGTTGTGAGGACGTTTCGTTAGGGCGTCAAGATTCCTGTCGCAGAGCCCTTTGTAGGCGCAGCTGCTGCCAGCGCCACAGCGGCAAATACCCCGGAAACTATGGGGCAACTCGGAGGTGTAAGTACCAATTCTCTAATTTACAGTATAAAATTGTAACCATTAACGTATTCCACTAACAGATAATGTAAGAGACAAGGGTTCGCTTTACCCCAGCTAACCGCAAAAGGAAGAGGTAAGGTGGGTAGCCTTAACTGTGGATCAACTTTATTGAAAAAAAAAACTTTAAGTTGGCTAACTGGGGGGCCAGGATCAATTTGGACACCAAATAATAAGAAAATCTCCACTTTTTTCTTATCCTGTAGATTAAAAACATATTAGCAATAACCGATTATATGGTACAAAGAGTATGACTTCCTGGAAATTTTATGGAAATGTGCAAAAAAAGTTAAGCATGTGTTTGATTACTAATTTAAGTTTCATTTTCTGGAATTTCTACATGAGCAATTTTCAAAATCTCGGCAAAGTCTATGCTTTTCTCAAAATATAAATAAGTAATCATGAACACAAAAATGTATAAGTGAAGTTGCCACTTTTTTTTTTGTATGATGTAAACTTACAACATTGTTTCATGAATTTTAATACAACTTAGAATAAAGTAGGACTAAATCTTTCCATGATATCCTTCTTACCGGTAACAATGTTAGGATGCGCTGTAATAACAATAATAATTTAAAAAGCATTTTAATTAACTTTTGAATAGTTAATTTGTGAAAATCTTTGTTCAATTATATTGGGGTACTGGTACACCGATTCAAGCATGTAGAGACATGTTTCGCCGGCCGGCAGAAGCGTGGTTATGAGTTGGCCATTTCAACAGGCGCTCGCAATCTGATCTCATGGTCTAGAACCCCCAGTGGTTTTTACTTATCTCCAGACATGGTACTTATTTGCTATGATAACAGTGATGATTTCCTAGATTTCTTGATATTTTTCTCATTAATTTTTTTGTTTATCCAGAAGTGTCAATTTTTAAATATTTTTTCTAGTTCACCTTTGAGATAGCGCATGGTTATCTTAAAATCTGCGTATTTAATTGCATTTTCACAATGTAATTCACAATAATGCATGTAGGCCTACCATGTACTACTTCATAAAAATGATTATGCATATCTGGTATTTTTTTCATTTGATAAAATGTAAGTACCTATTAATATTTCAGCATTCAACATGGATTTTGATCGATTACAAGTCAACAATAATTATAAAATATTTAAATTAAGTTTACTTTAATGTAAATCTAATGTTTTTAAAATTAGTTTTTGTCAAATAAAATTTTATGATAGAGTCGTGATTTAATTACCAGAGAATTGAGTTTTGTAATTGTTCCCTTTATTTCATTTTTTTAAATATTCAGTTTTTATAAATATGAGCAACGAATCTTGTTATATAACTTCATTATCTAGTAATAAAATCACGATTCCATCAAAATTTTATTCATCACAAAAAAACCCAATTATGAAAAACAGATTTACAATCGAAGTAGGCCTATATAAAAAAGTACTACTACCGGTCTACGAATATGAAAACTATCCATTGTCGAAATCTCTAAATTCTCTTCTGTGAGCGAAAACTGTAGATTAATCTCTAAACGAATTTTCTATTGACGAAAATATTGTGAAGTTTTCTACAGACCATACAGATAGAATTTGCAAGTTGTCTTGGAGAAAAAAATAATTTAACGAAATCAAATTATTTCTTTATGAATACACAAATTAAATCTACATTTAATGTTAGAGTTGTAATTTTGAGAATAATAAATTAAAGCCATAAGAGTTCTAAAGCTTTCTTTTATTAATGCCATTAATTTAATTTGTTTATGTGTAATTTAGTATTAACGAAGTTAAACTGTAGAATATTACGATGTTGATGTTTTTGTATCGGAGAGTAGAATGTGGCATTGAGGCCGGCTTCATCAGATAGAAGTGAAGAACAAACAACTCTTTTGATGACCCCTACCCTTCAGCTGTCTCTAAGAGAATTTAATGTGAAATCAGCTATATTTTTAGTTTAGGTAATTTAAAAATATTTCTTGTATTTTAGAATAATTAAAAACTTAAGAAAATTGTATCGAAAGCTGCACAATTCACCGTTTAACGTGTTTGAAGTGTCACTTTCTATCCGAATAAAACTAAGTAGAAAGTATTAACAGCCCGCTGGTGATTAAATTAGTTAAAGTGGTGAAAACACTTCTCTCTTTTTTGGTTTGATGAGTCAGAAAAAATCGTTAGAGTATCCTTGTTATTTTGGACGAAACCCAAACGTTTAAAAAATTTCCAGCCTTGCACGTATAAAATTAACACCAAGATGTTTTGTACGTTAAATATGTGTATCCTTTAAAGTGTAGACCTGTCTTACAGTTCAAGGTAGGTTTTCACCATACTCTCAACGAATAAACAAATAAATAAAAATAAAATTTAAAAATAAATAAATCAATAGATAGAGAAACTAAAAAAAAAAGTTCATGGAGATTGGTTTAGAATATTGGTTTTAGAAGATACATAATTTGTTTAAATCTGAGATATATACAGTAGCGCCAAATTTTTAATGACGCGGGTTGCTCTCAAGTTGTAATACACGATTCTGTACCGGCATCCATATTTTCTACAATTACATATTTTCACATATCCTCGTTAACTTGTATTCATGAATAAGAGTGTTAATTAATATACAGTACATTTTAACAACACGATGGCTTCAAAATCTTGCTTATTTATTGATGATCAAACATATTAGAACCATCCTTATATATACAGGTATAAATTCAGCCTTGCGTATGTTTGTGATTTATAGATTTCTGAACCAAGCAACAGATCCTTATGAAAGTTTGTACATACAGGTTTTCAGGTACGGCAAGTATTTAGTCGTTATCTATTAAGACTGATAAAATTCATTGTTTAAAACCGTTGAGGTGGATAGTCATAAAATAAGTTAAAATTTACCTTCTTAGGTCAGAGCCGTCGTTCTCAACTTATAAAATATCTATGCTTTTTTTGTCTGAAGGCCTTTCAGAATCTCCATTCCATCTTCAGCAGGTATTTCTTCGCTACATTACTTGATGTTCTCGGTGCTGGTCTAATGTATTGTCGTGACATGTATAAACATTACATTAGTCACAACAACACTACATTACGACCAGCACCGAGAATATCAAGTAATGTAGCGAATAAATACCTGCTGAAGATGGAATGGAGATTCTGAAAGGCCTTCAGACAAAAAAGCATAGATATATTTATAAGTTGAGGACGACGGCTCTGACCTAATAAGGTAGATTTTAACTTATTTTATGACTAACTATTATTCTCTAAAACCATTAGGTGTAGGAGTTCACCTGAAACAAAAATTTAGAAATCCCTCTAGCGGTCGCAATTTTTGATGTTTCACAACGAAACTAAGTATATGATATTAAAATAAACAGAGGTACATATTATATAAAATCAGCAAAATCCGATCATTATAAATGTAGATTTTATTTGAAATCCGAAATTTAAAAATTGATTGCAACAACAGCCATTGGTTTGTCGCAATGTATACCATACAATTTGAGTAACCCGTAATTTTCTCTTAACGTATTCAGCTTAAAATAAAAACATATTACATGTATTTAGGCGTAGCAGCGCACGCCTATTATTCGCTAGTTGTATGTAGGTATATGGATTATGGCATCCATAGGTTGAATGCCGTATTTACTAAGGCTCTCCACCGGACACCCAGTTCCCTAAGGTCTATCCGAATATTATCCTATGCCAAGGTTTTCCAAATGATATTTCTCCCCAATAAAAATGTTGAGAGCTTGCCCAAGTTTCCATAATAGAAAAATTGAGAATCTATCCATCTTAAACCTAATAACACTAGCAATAATATGAGAACGATACAATTTATGGAATTTCTCATTGTGAACTTTCCTCCAAATACCTCCAAATTGCTGTGTACTGAAGAAGCTTATATTATTGGGGGTTCAATCCCCTTCTCCGATAGCACTGAGCATTCTTTTCAAATAATCTTATTCATAAGTAACATGTGTATTGCAAAGTTTATAATGTTGCAGGATAAATCTATTTTATACGCCGGAATTTCAGTAAACCTACTAATGTAGTACACGCATCTACTTTAATGCGTGATTTTCATGGCGAAAATCAATACAGAAGACTTGCTTTTGTACTAGGGACGGTTAGTGTAAACCGATGTTAGTTGACATACATGAACTAACGGGACAATTTTAATATTATCGATAACGGAACAGACCTCTCTAATTATTATTATTATTATTATTATTATTATTATTATTATTATATTAATGTAACTTATGTAAACTGACAAGTTAATTATTTAAACTGGTGAAAAATTCTAGTTTAAACAAGAATTTACATAGCCTTTCGTTGTAAAAAAAATGTTTTTATAGGAATTAATTTATTAAGGTTTTGTGAAAAATGCAGCCATTTTCACATTAATGGCTTTTAAGAGATGTAAGATTAAATTTATACATCGAAATTCGATAAATATTTATGTTAATGGGAATTCTCCTTACCTTCCTTCACTATTTTAATCTCTCTTTTTCTGGAGATAAATCGAAAATCTGCGAATCATTAGTTCAAATCTAATGTTCTTGCGACCCCAGCGGTGTGAGTGGAGGCGACGATTCTAATCGCTTTGCGCCACAGAGCCGCCTTTTTAATCTTAAATCACGCATGAATCGCATCCTACAACCCGTAGGTTCATGTGCGTGCGGACATAAGCTTTACATACATCCCTATTCTGTGTTAATGTTCCAATAATCCTCTATATAATATTCCTTCAAATCACGATTAATGTAATCCTCCCATCTCATCCTTGGTCTATCAACTGGGCGTTTTCCCTCTTGTTTTTGTACAAGAAGCTTCCATGTCCCTCTTTTATTATACATTCGTGCCACATGTCCTGCCAATCGCAGTCTACGAGACTTAACTGTTCTTATTTTATTTGGTTTCCTATAAAGATCATGTAGCTCACAATTATGTAGTCTTCTCCATTCGCCTGTCTGCTCATCTATATTTGTTCCAAAAAAATTCCTATGAACTTTATTCTCAAATACTTGTAATCTTTTCTCCTCCCTTAAAGTAGGAGTCCATGTTTCGTATCCATATGATATAACTGGGAGAATAACTATTTTATATGTTTTCAGTTTAATTTTTTTAGGGAAGTTGGGGCGACAAGAATTCGTGTAATAGATAATAGCTCTCCTACGACAGCAGAAAATTAATAGACGGATCTAAACTTTTAAAACAGATACAATAGAATGTTTAATCAGAAAGTCGTTTCAGGGAACTTGAAAACCATCCAGAAAATAAATAGGCTATGATTCTGGGATTAAACTCGATATTTATGGTGTCATGGAAATCGATGCTAAGGAGAATTCAGTATTTAACATAATTGAATGACACGAGGAAAATTAAGGTAGAAGTTGTGGATTATTAACACTATCAGTATAGGAAGTAACACAGTGAATCAGTGTTGAGTCAGCTGTGGGGAAAGACTTTGCAATCCAAGGACACACACCGGGAGCTTCGCGAATCGGTAGCGACTTAGCAAATCGCCCTAGGGGATAAAACCACAGGAACATTTGTCCGAGCTGTTATATAGCTTCTTGTTTGTGACGAGCTCAGTGTGTCTGCACCTTGAAGACGGACTAACAAGATCGAAGTAGGACAGACAAATATTTGTTGGTTAACTAAAGGAAGACAGTAGAGGTGATTTGGAGGTCATAAACACCTAGAATAATAATTCTCATATAAATATTTACCGAATGTAACATCACGACGTAGGCCTACAGTATAATATAAATAATTATTTTTGTAATAATATGTTTTAAAAGCGAGTCCGCCGCTACGGCCTCGAGGTAGCGTGCTGCCTTGTCACGCACCGGGCCTGAGTTCAAGTCTCGGTCGGGACAAGTTTCCTAGGTGAAGTTTTTTAGGGGGGTTTCCTCACCTTTAAGACAAATGTCAGGAAACTTTAAGGTTCAAACTGTCCTCGAACTTCATATGGCAATCATCATCATTCTTATTAGCCTTACATGAAGTTTAGGCTTAAGCACTCTCTTGCCTGATGCATTTAGGGATCGTAATTAGTGGGCTAATACATAAACATATTGTGGATCCTATACTTTAATAATAATCAGGTTTATTTTGTTTAGCAAATATTAAAGTAAAATTATGGAATATTCACCTGAAAGGCCCGTCTCCTCAACTTAATTAGTTATTTAACTGTAGCGCTTTACTAGTGTTTCACTGAAGATCTGGTAGAGCGGGTTACATGTACTGGGTTCGTTTTCGTTTATCAGATGGTCGTTGTTGTGAACTGCTTTCATGAATCTTATAAAAGTTGATTAGCAAATATTGCATACGAGCGGTATCGTCATAATCATCAACTCTCATATCAACGGGGCAGTGTAACTCCGCCTTCCAGGAGCCCCAACGTCGGAAATGGGTTACAATTACGCCAATTGCAGAAGAGTACAACAGAACCTGGGGCATTGAATAAAGAAGTTTTGTAAGCAATATTATCTGATTAATGCACTATCATTTGTCTTAACTAGTGCTTAGATCATGTATTAGTCATAGGTTTGTAGAATATATTAAATTTGATATTCTTCGTATCCTTTGAAAATATTTTATCTTTAACCATTTCATCAAAAGTATCAATCTATGAAATTTCTTTTAAACTCGGAGAGCTTCTTTTTTTAAAAAAAAAACTTGGAAGATATTAGAATTAAGCCATTAACCCTTAAATTGGCACAACACAAATTTCTTCTATTAGTTATTTGAATGTGGCGGACCGCAGTGAAAACGGAATCTTGTGTAACTGTTATTATTAGGTATATTGTATAATTAGATACATTTAAATGGATTCTCTTTCATTTAATTAAATAGATATAAAACTTAAAAGTTTTATGTGATTTTCATATTTATTAAAATATAAATTAGTAACAGCTGTTTCGGTACTTAGTACCTTCTTCAGACATGATTACAAATTAATGAATTTTCTTTTTGTTCGTTTTCTTCTGATTTATTTAAAATATTAAATTAATTAAACCAACAGATGTATCCAAGAGGATACATTACACATTTAAGGGTTAAAAGGTTTTAATTATACAGGTTTCAACATAATTATAGGCTAATAGTATGTGTTTTTAGGTACATAGTCGCCTACAAGACTAATCGCGACAAAACGATTCCGGCCCTTAATCAGATTCTTTGAATTATTACACATTTGGGATGTTGGACCATCTCCACCAGAGAAAGCCAGTTCTTTTTAATTTTTCTCATCCGAAAAATCCCATTAATTTGGGTCAAAACTCAGATCCTGAGACTTTCATCTCAGTTGTAGGCCATTGAAACTAGCCTAATGATCATTGCAATAAACACCAGTATTTTCATTGTAGTGAACTGTGTATAAGACTGGGATATCCAAACTCCATGGTTATGCAGATCCCCCAAATTGCTCAGAATGATTGTTTCTCCATTAGGCATAGTGGTTAAGTTTATAAAATATATTATTTATTTATTTTATTGGTGGAATAAAGACATAAGGTATTCTCTTCCACTTCACCAGAGTTATTATACATATAACAATTATGAATTTTCTACAAATTTGAATAAATGATATTATTATGTAAGTATGTGCTACACAATATAGAATTGTTAAGAAAAAGAAAGAAAACAAAATAATAATCTATAATTTGATTAAGTGATTGGCTTGGTAAAGAAAGTTTAAAAATAAAGGAATAATAAAAGTATACATGGAACATGGTTATATAGTATATTGTCTAAGGAAATGTGTAGTGAGTTTTTAACTGTTTTTAAGTCGGGCAGTCCTTTATATACGAGTGGAGGGAATTCTAGAATCGGGTGGATGAAACAAGGAATGATTAGGAATGTAGGAAAACAGCTAGTGTTGAATTTTCTCTCGATCGTGTGTTTAAGTTATGGTGGGAAGATATCGAATGGAAGCGAGTGGAAATATAATGGAGTGATGAGGTGGACAAAGAGACAAATAAAATATATAGTGGATCCGTAAACTTGCATTTTTTAAATTGCTATTTTAAGAGTGAAAAGCTAATTGAGCTAAATGCCAAAGTAGTAGTTCATAGATATTCAACAAAAACCATTTAAATTGAAAACTAAAATAAATATTTTAGCTTAAAAAAATGTCTTTACATTGTTATGACATACTTTTGTTTTAATAATTTATTTAATAGTTTGCTGAGGAAGAAAAAAATGTATACATTTACAAATTATGAAAAGAGCTATGTGCCATTTGTTAGAACTTATTAACTAACTCACTGACACTGTTGAACCCATAGGTTCATGGCCGCGCGTACATCTCTCCATACATCCCTATCCTGAGCCAATGTTTTCCAATCATCCCCTGTATAATCTACTTCCCTCAAATCATAGTTAATGTTATTCTCCCACCTCATTCTTGGTTTACCAACTGGGCGTTTTTCCTCTGGTTTTTCTACAAAAAGCTTCCATACATGCCAATCTCTATTAATTGAATGAATTCCAATACTTTCTGGATCAGTTTAGTCAAATCAAGAACTGAATCAGCGGTAAGAGTCTTGATTTTCAGCATGAATAAAGTCAGTTATGGACTGCAAACCAATTTTTTCCCCTCCGGTAGTTGAACATTATATAGGCAAGGGAAATTCAAATTTTTCTTCTTTTGGAGGAGAAGATAAAACTCGTCACAAACGTTTGTGCCACCTCAAATCCTGCCGGTGTCCATGGATTGTTAAAGGGCGTAAAAATCCTAGCATGATTTCCTTCGGAAAGATTGGGTCCCGTGCCATAGATTCAGGTAACGTAAAATATCTTCAAAATAAGACCCATGTACAATTCCCAGCCCTCTCGCGCCCAAATCTGAATGCCGATGTTAATTATCTGAGCTGTTAAAGAGGGCCATTAAATACAAATAGGCCTATTAACCTAAAAAGAAATTCAGGTTTGAAAGTTTCTCGTGTTTGAAAGTTTATCCTTTGTAAAAATCGTATGTGGGTCTATAACCTCAATCACTGGCACCAAGAAACTTAGGAAACAAATTAAACATATGTAAGATTTATTAAGAATGACAATTATTGCAATCTAGTGACAAAATTACTCTTTAGTTGGTAAGATAAGTGAATTTGTCTGCCATCTAGCGGCTGAACTAAATCAAGTCACTTCTTTATCGATTGTATACTTTCAAAATAATCCAATATCGTAATGTTTATAATAATAAAATGGTGTTTGATGCGTAAGAGGGTTTTTCTTTATTGAACATTCGTTTTTACGATACACTAAAACATTGCATTTCCATTCTAAAAACATTAATCTTTAATTATAAATGTATTATTTAAAGATTTATAAATCACAAAAATAAATAATTATATTAATATATTAAAAGGCGGCTCCGTGGCGCAAGAGGTTAGACGCTCGCCTTTCACCGCGGGGGTCCCGAGATCGAGTATCGGTCACTTCAAATTTGTTTCATGTGGGCGAAACGGAGCTTGGGCAGGTTTTACTCGGGGTTTTCTCCAGTTTTCCCCCGCCACAATTTCATTCCACCATTTATCCATACTCATTTAATCAATTTCGTTTAATTTCATTCATCTGCCCCTGTGAGATGCGTCAGGCGTGATCGGTCGGCACCCTTGTCATTCATAGACCTCTATATAAGGGGCTTCATCTCATCCCTCGACCCGACCCTGAGATGGACATGAGTTGAAGATTTTATAATCAATTTAAATATTTATAAAATTAAGCTGTATGCAAATACAATCATCTATTATTTAACGTATTGTTATTTATTGTAAATGATAATGTATCATTACTAAGGCCCCTTCGCCCTCTGTCCACATTTTGGTGCTGCAGGGCATCTGACTATGGACTGGACGGCCTTGATTTGATCCTGGGCAACGAATGACTTGAGTTTTACTTCACTTGGATCACGTTCTGCCTCATAAAAAACTTTCTGGGTCAATTTTAGAGTGTAGGGCTAGTCCCTTATATAATTTCGTGTCTTTGACAAAATTGAGTCAATATCCCCACGGGACTTTTAACGGGTATCCATATGTTTGTTGGATCATCTAATCCTGTTATAATAATAATAATAATAATAATAATAATAATAATAATAATAATAATAATAATAATAATAATAATAATAATAATAATAATAATAATAATAATAATAATAATAATAATAATAATGATAATTATAATGATGATAATGATAATAATAATAATAATAATAATAATATTATTAGTATTATTAATATTAATATTGTTATTATTATTAATATTAATATTGTTATTATTAATATTATTATTATTATTATTAATCAGAAAGCTCCAAGTGCGACAGGCCATGAAGGCCCCTAGGCCTACCAGCCGGCTGCTGGCCTCACGTCCATCACAGAGGTAGACGATCATAAGCCAGTGTAGGGTTGACATGTGGTCAGCATGTCGGGTCCCCCAGCCGTTATAGCTGGTCTTCTCAACCTGGAATCGCTACTTATTGTAGCTACCCAAATGCTTCACGATTCTGGGTGGGCACCGGTCCCATACTGGCCGAAATTCCGTGAGAAAAATGTCTTCCCCCATGGGGACTCGAACCAGCGCAAGTCCCGTATCTCTGCGCCAAGGTTCTTTCAACAAAAATGTATAATTTTGTTCCAGTTCTCTCGATACAATCTTCATCTCTAAGAACTTCATCCAGTTATTTCTTTTATATCTTCTTCCCAAGTAGCATGTAGTCTTCGTTTTCTCTAGTGGTTTCGAAAATAAGATTTATATATGTATTCAATTGATTTTTTCATTTCCCTACGTGTCCATATCATCTTAATTGTCTTTCTTTTCTCTCTCTAACAGTATCCTTTGTATTTTTCCTTTTATTGTGATATTTATAATTTTGTCTTTTTTAGGTATTGTAGCAGCACACCTTAAATAGCCCCCCCCATCTCTGCTATTATCAGCTTTTTATGTTTTTTTTGCCCGAGTGCCCACGTTTGTTTCATGTAGCGAAATAATAATAATAATAATAATTATTATTATTATTATTATTATTATTATTATTATTATTATTATTATTATTATTATTATTATTATTATTATTATTATTAGCGAAATAATAATAATAATAATAATTATTATTATTATTAATATTATTTAGGCGGTTCCGTGGCGCAAGCGCTGGGGTCCTGAGATCGAGTCCCGGTCACTCCATGTGGGTTTCGTGATGGACGAAACGGAGCTTGGGCAGGTTTTACTCGGGGTTTCTCTCGGTTTTCCCTGCCACAAATTTCATTCCACCATTTTTCCATAATCATCTTATCCATTTCGCTTCATTTCGTTCATCCGCCCCTGTGACGGTGCGTCAGGAGCGGCCGGCCGGCACCCTTGTAGTTCACATACATCTATAAATTTAGAGGCTTCATCTTATCTCATCCCTCGACCCGATCTTGCGTTGGACACGAGCTCATAATATTATTATTATTATTATTATTATTATTATTATTATTATTATTATTATATACATGGGTGTGTTTAGTCTTTTTGGTCTTGCATTAAAAGCTTCAAAATATACAAGTTTTATTAATATGGGGTCTGGTTGAACCGGTTACAAGTAAAAATAGATACTCCGTTGGACCGTGACACCAAAAGCCAAGCTATTTGCGATGTCCTCCACTATAATATCCCTGTTATTGTGGTTTTATTTTGTTGCAATAGCAATCTAAAATATTATAGGTTCTTCGGTCCATACATCATCAATTTAACCATGTTTTTGTAAGAAGAAACGCTTTCTAAAACCATTTGAAAGTATCAGAAATTATATGGTTTCAAATGATTTAGTTACAGTCACTTCTGGTTTTCAATTTATTCTACACTATTCACATGGTTTTGCTATGAATAGTTGTATCATTATATCTATGTCTGTTACAGAAGCTTATGACAGTGTAGTCCTGCATGTCGAAATAAACGGTCGTGCTCAACTTTACTGCAGCAAATCTGCAAACATTTTGAATAAAAAACCTTATAACTTGCCTTGTTTATTGTTCTAAAGTTTCAATTATTGGTAATTTAAATAATAAAACAATTCTGTCGTGTTATTTCGAATAACAATATAACTTTTTTTATTTTCAAGGAACAAGTCCTCCGGGAGGGACTTTAAGGCGTGGGTCTCGAGTCTTTCCAGGATTAGGTCAATGCGACCTGTTCCAGTCGTTTCCTTGGCCGTTCCAAAGATCTTTTTCCATGTGGTTTGTAGGTGTTGATCTTTTTGGGTAATCTTGTATTGTCCATTCTGTCTAAATGTTCTTTCCATTGGTATGTGTGCTCTTCTTAGTTTACCGACTATTGAAAATATATCCAGTTCATTCTGAAGATTTTCAGCTCGTAAAAGAACCACGAATAAAAAGGCTTCTACAAAATTTACCAACCATTTCCCATCCAGTAACCTTAGTTACCCACCAGATATCTCATCTGGACGCTAGGCCGATCCCCTTATCACTCGCTGACATCTATAGGTAAATGTGCGTAACTAAATTAAATTGATCAATAAGTTTCCATTAGGGAGTGCCCTTATCTCGGCACAGGGAAGGAAAGGGATTAAGAAGAAGAAGAATCAAAATGCTTCTTACTTAATTTTTCAGTTGAGAAATATAAATAATGAAAGTAATTACGGTATTTTTACCCTTATCAATTTAAAAGTTCTGTTTCATAATTACATGTGTTATTATAACGAATTGAAGAAATACAATGTACAAGATTTTCGAATCTCAAAATGAAAGCTATGATATTATAAAATTAGAGGGCTTTATAAAATTTCGTATTGTTCCTGTGGAAAATTGGTAGCTTGGAGAAGAGCACTGTAACGTAGATAATATAGTCTCGAACATCTTGATACGTCCGGCCAAAACAAAATAATCATACACCGTGCTTTTAAAGGAAGCGGTGCATGACCAATGATCTATATTCACACACATTTTGACGGTGCGTGACCATTGTGCTCCCGACTGTGTGTCTTGGCCTATGACGGGAAAGAAACAATGTGCTGTGATCTCTTGACTAGCATGTGATACCCATCTTTCCGCCACTGATCATTTTATTAACTATTTTATCAAATAAGCGTAGATTTCAATCAGTATTCTATTGTTATTTCAATTCTTAGTTGTATATACTTTATTTTATTCAACAAGTTTGAAATGTATACATCTTCCTGTACCTTATTTTATTCCTCCATTCATCTCTATCCTTCCAGTCACCATCTTATAGTCCCCTGCCCTTAATTAAATTCATAATTCCTCTATCCATTAGGTTTCCTTTTTCTTTCTTCCCATTTGGAACCCACTCCAATCTAACTAGCAGTCTAACTTCATTCATCCTCTCAACTTGTTGTGTACATATATATATATATATATATATATATATATATATCGGTACTTTAATTTGAGGTATCAGGTGTTCGTTTACTTTCCCCCAATATTATTCTAGTAAGGACATTTAAGCATTGTACACTTCGATGGGCAGGGCATGTGTCACGAATGGGAAATGGAAGAGGTACATAAGAAACTATTGTGGGAAATCCAGTTTGAAAGCATCGTTTGACTAACATATGATACTCATATTTTCGCCTTTATTAACTATTTTATCAGATAGGCGTAGATTTCAATCAACATTCTATTTATTTCAATTCTTGTATATATTTTGGTATTTTAATTTGAGGTATCAGGTATTCGTTTATTTTTTTTTCAAATATTAATCTAGGCACAATAAGAAAAATAATTACTAAGTCCCGTAGATTGCGATACAACTGTTTGATTCCCCATTCGTATCACATGCCTTGTCCATCACAGTTTACGAGACTTAACTGTTCTTATTATATCTGATTTGCTATAAATAATTTTATTTTCAATTCGTAACCTTTTCTGCTCCCTTTAAGTAAGAGCCAATGTTTCGCATCCATATAATATAACTGGGAGAATAAGTTTTATATATTTTTCAGTTTACGCTCGCCTTTTGCCGCTGGGGTATCGAGATCGAGTCTCGGTCACTCTATGTGGTTTCGTGGTGAATGAAACGGAGCTTGGGCAGGTTTTTGTCGGGGGTTTCTCCCGTTTTTCCCTGTCACAATTTCATTCACCATTTCTCCATACTTATCCGTTTCGTTTCATTCGTCTGCCCTGTGATGGTGCGTCAGGCGTGGTCGGCCGGCACCCTTGTCAATCACATACCTCTACATAGGGAGCTTCATCTCATCTTATTCCTCTACCCGACCCCGAGGTGGATACAAGTTGAGGTTATTTATTTATTTATTTTTTTTGAGAAGTTGGGACGGCAAGAGTCTCTATAATGAACAAGGAAATGAAATTGAAAAGAAAGTACCAATAGATTTATTACAATTGAACCTTGCAGTATAAGTTTTTGTGGGCCCTTTATCATACTCGATGACCTCGACTCACCGAACCTCCGCCCCCCCTCAGGACCCTACAGTGAGTGGAACCCTTAGATTGAAAAACACTGGGTTATATCTTATTTATCATATTATTCTTCAAGATATGGGCCTGTTTGGTACGTTCCGCTTCCCGTCTTTCCAACGTCGTTCCGGTCTTCCTACATTTCTTCGGCCTTCGGGTCTATAATAAATCATCTGTTTTCATAAACAATTATTTGGCATTCTTTGTACATGTTCAAAACATTTATATTTATTTGTGAATATTCTCTCGTTTATATTATGTATGTCCACCGCTGTGGTCTCAAGGTAGTGGGCTGCCTTGTCACGCATCGGGCCCGGGTTCGATCCCCGGTCGGGGCAGTTTTTGTGGGTGAGGTTTTTATCGGGGGTTTTCCTCATCTGTAAGACAAATGCCAGGAAAACTTTAAGGCCCAAACGGTCCCCGAAATCATATGGTCATCATCATCATCCTTCACCGTAGAAAGCGGGAAGCTACCACACCTACAATTCCCTAGTAAAGCTGCAAGGATAGCACGAAAATGCTATGATTGCAGTGAAGGACCTGCCTTCGGGCAGAATTACTATGAATGGATATTATATACTTGTGATTCATCTCTGATATCTTGACTTCCCTTTTGATCTCTTATATAGGATATTCAAAGAAAAAAGTTCTTAAGACAGGAATTTGTTGAATTTTGACAATGCATGTACTACTATTGTATTGATATTTGCAAGTCTCTGTTGGGTAAATAATGCCTGTGACTCTGCCGGAAATGTAATATTATTCCTCATAATGTAACCGCTCCATGCATATGAATGACCGCGTGTGAGAAAGTTGCTAAAACACTGTAATTATTACCTTTCAAAGCGGTCACTTGGTAAACATGGCCTGGTTAATATTATTGGCCTCACTTCAACATAATCTTATTTGTACTCTGACTAGCAAATATTGGCAACATTTTCATTGAAAGGTCCCTGACATCTTATTAATGTTTATGATAATTAGCTCCCAGTTCTTAATCTGATTTCGCAAGAAATAAATTTTTAAAATTGTAGGACAGCTTGGCTTTAGCAATTTCACAAACATTTAAAGTAGATTTACAGATAATCCTTTTTTTATCGCTTTGCCAAAACACAGGTCCTAGTTCTTTTATTGTCAATATTCATATTATGGTAATATTGAAGTTCGAATTTATAGAATACTCGTCTGATTTAACTTTGCAAACAATTTGTAGAACGACACAGGTGTGCTCATCTCTCACTCGCACAGTGTTGTCCGTGTTTCTTCACCAGATGTTAAAAGGATAAGGGAAGACGAAAACTGACAACAGGGTGGGTTGGTTCTTTTGTAACCTGGGAAAGCAGTCAAGGATCTACCCTTATATCTCCATCTCCCTCTTTGCCAAGTTAAACCAGATATACAATAGCTATATAATAATCGGTGTGCACTACCAGATAGATACTTTTTTCTGGGACAATTAACATATATACACATATTGCCATAGGTACTAAGGGGCCGGAGCTAAAAAAAAAGAAAAATGCACCGGTGCACTAAAAATTCGCTAAACTATAACAAATACACCAAATGAAGGTACACAGAATTGAATATTAAAAAGAACTGTACAAAAAAGTCCGCGACAGAATATGTCTTTTACGGATAACTCACAATAACCATTTTTATCTTTCAGCTCATTGATGCCAACAAGATCGGTATAAGTAGTTAACCAGGCAACGCCGGGTAATCACGTTTATCTAAAAATAATTAATATATAAATTTATAATTAATTGTCTTTTTTACTTATTCAACTAAAATTTTAAGAAATATAAAACAGTACCTTCTCTGTCAACTTCAACAATCAGCAGTGTAGTCTTATAGGAGGCCTTTCGAAAACTTAAGTTTCATCTTCTGCTTTCAGTTTGGTACTGTTTCGTAATGTATTTTAAAAATCTTATTTAAAAATATTTATTCAACTAAAAGTGAAAACATATTTAATTTATTTAGGCGTAGCAGGGCAAGCCGGGTATTAGCTAGTAATGGATAAAGTATGTTTAGAGGAAGGAAAAAAGTGACTTATATTTCGCGCCCTGTAAACTGGCGGATAGTGACCGTTACTTGTTTGTCGTCTTATAGCCTTCCTCTACATTCCAACCTCTAGTATAGACCTGAAAGAAAACGTTGTCTCTCTTTGTATATGTATTGAGGTAGTTCCTGTCGTGTGCTGTACGCGCGATAATTTTGCAGTCAGTTATAAGTTTAGCTTTTACTTGTAATAAATTCTAAGTTCAAATTCGCATTTGAAATTCCTCTTCAAGAAATAATAGATGAATCGATATTTTAGGTCAGTTAGTAGTGCCAATTCTCCTCTTGTTTCTCCAAATATAACACTGACGTCACGGACCCGCTAGTTTAGAGTACGCGAGGTATAAACCATTACAATCGCCTTTGCCTTCTTAGGAAAATTGGTTTATATTAGGAAAATCATCAAATACGTTAAAAGTTTTCAAAAGAAAACAATTTGAATTGTTTCACAGGTTTACCTCAGATTTGTTATTTCTGTAAATAGACTATAAATGCGATGTTATCGAAGATTTTTAAGCATTAATAAAAGTGGAATTAAAAATTAAAATCAGTAAACTTGAAAAAAAAAGTATGACCACACACAGTAATTGATGTCCACAGCTTACTGGAATGTGCATAAACATTCTGGATGCGTTATCATCAAAATCGTCAAGCGTCTAAAAATAAAACTAATAAAATTAATTATTTAGGTATCAAGGGATTAAGATATATCTTTATCCGTAAGGGACATAATCTCTCGAATGAATAAACTCTTTAGACTAATTCTTCGATATAACGTTAATCAACATGTTATTATCTTATTTTTGTTATATTTAATTTTTATTTTTTATTTTATATGTTCGAATGATTGATGCCTCTATTATCAGTAACAAATTTTAGAAAACTTATTTGTATATATTGCTGCATTTTAACTTCCTGGATAGTTTTAGGAACTTTTAATTCATATATAGTGAAAGGCAAAACTTAAAATATTTTCTTTCAAGCATTCCCTTTCCACTAGCTAAACCCAACTCACAGCCTCATAAGCACGTGTCGAAAACATTGTTCAAAAAGTTGCTGTCTTTCCCAGTATACAAACAAATACTGACAGCAACTGAGGAAATATACTTCTCCTTTTCTGACCTTTGCACTTACGTGCGTGTAATAGTTTTGCTACTACATAGATTAAATCGTTTATCTACAATAGGGCCTCCCATGTCTCTCCATAGGGCTCTCAATGCTAACAAATCGTCTGGCATTCTAAAAACATGTTGATTCCATTTTATCTTGTAATATTGTGGAGACTGCGATGGGCAGGATATGTGGCACGAATGGGGAATGAAAGAGGGGCATGAAAGCTTCTTGTAGGAAAGCCAGAGGGAAAACGTCCGGTGGTGGACCAAGAATGAAAAAAACTAAACTCCGTGGCGCGACAGCCAGCTGCTAGCCTCACATCCACATGTGTTAATCAGAGGTAGACTATCATCCAGCCAGTATAAGGGTGACATGTGGTCAGCATGTCGGGTCCCCAGCCGTTATAGCTAGTTTTCTCAACCTGGAGCCGCTACTTATTGTACCTATCCAAATGCCTCACGATGTTGGGTGGATACAGATCCCATACTGGCCGAACTACCATGAGAAAATTTCTTTCTCCATGAAAACCCGAACCAGCGCAAATCCCATAACTCTTCGCCACTCGGCTACGGTGCGGAACAGATGGTAGAATATTAACTATGATTTGAGGGAAGTAAATTATACAGGGGATGATTGGAAAACATTAGCTGAGGATAGGGATATATAGAGAGCTTATGTCCTCGCGTCGTGAATCTATGGGTTCATAGAACAAGTGAGTTATTTTTTCGTTTACTACCTCTTTGCTCTCGAGGTAGCGTGCTGCCTTGTCATGCAGTGGACTCGGTTCGATTCCTGGTCGGGACAGGCTCCTGGGTGAAGTTTTTTTTCGGGGTTTTTCCTCGCCTGTAAGACATGTCAGGAAGCTTAGGGTCCATCAGTCCCCGAAAATCATCCGGCCATCATCATCCATCACCGGTGTGGAAAGCAACGGGAAGCTACCACACCTATAATTCCTTAGTAAAGCTACAAAGCATAGCATGAAAATGCTATGATTGCAGTGAAAGACCTGCCCTCGGGCAGAATTACTAGAATAGACCTCATGTACTTCCCATTTATTCATAAGGTTTTAGTTGTATTGTTAATTGCGAAACTGCGTCTATTTAATATTTATTTGTATTTTAAGGTTCTAATTTTAATAAATAATGGGAAAGGCAGCTATTTGTCCTGGAGTGTGGTCAATAAAGGATACGGAGAACGTTATGTTCGGACCCTTTTGAAATTCGAGCTAAACTCGAGAAGCCATAAAAACTAATTCAGCGGGATTATTTAAGCAACGGATGGTTACAGCACATGCACACCTGGATATCATTTGTGCTTGTAATGAATGGGGTAGAAGTTAATTTCATTCAAGAGTTTCCTAGGAGCCCTTGGAAGCCAGCTGTTACCAATTTCCCTGACTTGTGACAGCAGTTAACGGCATCATCAGCTGTTTCCTAAGGATCAATACCGCGACGTGACCTACGAGAACAATGGGCCCCACTCTTTTTATAGTGAAATATTTGCATTGAGCTATTCATGAGATAGAATTTGCATATTTTTGACAGATTATCAATCTGCACATCATCAATTTTAGACCATCAATTAAAACACCGTATTTTTTAAACTCTCTGCTTAATGGAATGAGATATATTGTCCAGGTATATGGGCACATACATGCATGATTTTGGTCTATTATTTTTTGTAAAATTAAAAAATTAAAGAATATGCTTTTAGATGTGTAATACTATATATCGGATGGAGTTAGAGATCAGGCGTTTATTTTTCTTTTCATGATATATATATATATATATGTGTGTGTGTGTATATATATATATATATATATATATGTATATATGTAAAAGAAAATTAAACATGAAAAGAATAAATAAATAAAGGCCTGAACGGAATTTGAACCCGAGACCCCTAACTTTATACGTTAGTGCTGTACCGACTGTGTCATTCAGGCATCCTAGTACAAACATTTATTTTTCTTCTATTCTATAGTAAATTTGCCCGAGGACAGGTCTTTCACTGCAATCACAGCATTTCCATGCTATGCTTTGCAGCTTTATTAGGGAATTATAGGTGTGGTAGCTTCCCATTGCTTTCCACACCGGAGAAGGATGATGATGACCGGATGATTTTCGGGGACCGTTGGACCCTAAGCTTCCTGACATTGTCTTACAGGTGAGGAAAAACCCTGAAAAAACCTCACCCAGGAGCCTGTCCCGACCGGGGATCGAACCCGGGCTACCTCGAAACCACAGCAGTGGACTTAATTTTTCTTCTTTAGATAATATAATTTAAAGGAATAAAAATAAATATTTGTGCTAGGATGCCTGAGTGGTACAGTTGGTAATGCACTAACATATAAAATTAGAGAACTTGGGTTTAAATCCCGGTTCAGGTGTTTATTTTTCTTCTTATGTCATATTTGGCCTTCATTGCTAAATGTTAAAATTTAATTATAACATCAATATATATATATATATATATATATATATATATATATATATACACATACATACATACATACATACATTGGATGATAGCATCTTTTTTAAGCTAACACACGAAAGAAAATATAGTAACTGTATAAAACACATGAGAAAACATCAGGTACATTATAATTGTATAAATCGGTGCTGGTGGACTTAGCGAATCCTGGTTTCCAGGCTCATGGGTTCAAACCTGACTGCGGTTAATGGATTTTTTTTCAGGGAATGAAAATCCCGAGATTGTTTCCTTCAGAAGGACATGAGTCCCATGCTCTATGTAGATTTACAACATGCAAAATAATCTCAAATCTCTAATAAGAACTGAGCTATTAAATAGCTTTGTTAAATATAATACTTGTACCTTTTAAAATTATATTAGTTTCAACTAACTATCTAGAGTTGTTTTGTTCGCTATATTTTATTGCAATTCTGAAATTATATTTGATGGGCGGCGGACTTAAGAAACTTAAATTTTACAGTCCTGGTCCAACTTTGATCTTGTGATCTTTGAAACCAAAGGGAGTGCATTATTTAACGAGATATTCAGACTAGAAATTTAATTTAAAAATAAATATTTGAATAAAGGACTACCACTAATGAAATAAAGAATAATGTTTTGTGAACAATTCTATAGACCTACAGTAACAATTGCTGGGTTCTAACTATTCTTTAGGGGGGGGGGGTTTGCGGGCTGTGATAACTTATATGGTATTTTTAAGTTAAGATGGAGGTAAAGTTAATTTAGATGGTCAATCTGATGAATAGTTCATTGATATCAGCACAGCAATCAACTCAAAAGTCATGGATTCAAACCTGGTTCATTTTAAGTTCCTAAAAACCAAAACAAACTAAAAATAACACCCACATATCAACTTTCCAATATTAAAAGTAGTTAATATTATTCGTTTTTAAACATCTTAATGATGGACAAATTATATTTGAAAAGAAAAAAGCCGCGATTTGCAAAAATCGTAGCAACGGCTCGTAGCATTTGGGATTAGGGAATTAACTATGTGTAAGAGAAAAATATGCATTTAGATTGGAGGCCTAGGTGGCTCAGATGGAAGAGCATTGACATAGAAAGTCAAAGGTCCTGAGTTCAAACCCCAGTCTAGGCGTATATTTTTCTTTTCAAATATAATTAAAAGTAGTATCTTGCATTAAACAAACTATAAATATATGAAAAAATATTATTTATACAGCTGCATCAGAATTAACGGTGTTGATAAAAATAACATATTTTGTATCTTCCATGCTTGTGTTTCTTAAGATAGTTGAAGCAGGATGAAGCTAAAAGTTAACACAAATAATTTAATTGTTTCAGACTCATATGCTGTTCATCGATGCGTTTCTTCAAAACAATCGTCTAGATCACGTTACTCAGGTGATGGGATATCATCCAACATACTTGGACATCTTTCTGCGTACCCAAAATTTCATCCTTCGTGGGGATGGACCCCTGCCATACGATTATCGCCATTTCATAGCAATTATGGTGAGTTGTAAATATATTAATAAAAAACTGCATTGTTAAACTTAGAGAAAAATAAACATGACAATGACAATGTCTTGATAAAGATATGAAAATTTTATTAATTATATGCTGTAATTTGTTATTTTTGTTGTTATTATTATTATTATTATTATTATTATTATTATTATTGTTATTGTTGTTATTATTTATTATTATTATGTATTTTTGGTGACCACCTCTTGCAGTTTCTACATTAATAATAAAAATTGTTTTGCAAAATTATATATTATTATAAGTAATAAAAATAAAATGTATATCATAAAATTGTTAAAAGCATCATTACTTATGGAGCAGAACTTATGGCCATTAACAACAAAAACAAGTAAGTATCTTTTGGCAACAGAAATTGATTTTAAATGAAGGCTGCAAGAATTTCAAGAAGAGAATTAGAAACTCAGTTATAAGGGAGAAAATGAAGATTGAATACACTATTTTAGATTATATTAAAACTCAGCGATTAAGATGGTACGGACATGTCCAGCGAATGGAAAAGGATCGGCTACCAAAATGTGTTTTGGAATGGAAACCTGCGGGAAGATGAAGCAGAGGAAGACCTAAAACCTCCTGAAGTCACGGAATATATTTATACATGAAGGAGAAATATCTACAACCAGAAGATTGGATGGATTGACAAATTATCATTATTACTTCATGCAAACTTTTTTGTTCTTTTTGCTCTTTCATAGTTCCTTGTAGTCAATAGTAAAGACTATAACCTATATAGTATTTTCACATATAAAATCAATATCATTTTATTGACTCTTTTTTTGATATAGATTTCATGTTATAATTATTTCATAATAATAATAACAATAATAATAATAATAATATTATTATTGTTATTATCATTAAAGAAAAAATCTTAAATTATATGAAATGGAGGTTTAAGGACCACATTTCTTAGAGAAAGTAGTAGCCAGCTATTTTTAAATTTGTACGTTTACTTTCTACAGTTCCACATTGCTCCAAGCATCTTACTCAGCTGCAGAAGTGCTTGATTCTTTAATAACTTCAAGAATTATAATAATTTGTAATCGTAATAATAAAAATTAATAAATTTATCATGAGCAACTGGAATTTTCTTAAGGTTTATTTTCTAATTATTTTTGTTTAATAATATTTGCCATAGATTGATTAGTAGATTTATAATGATAGTTATTCATAAATTTTATTCTCATTTGTATCAATTATTTTAATAATTGTGTTAATAATGCACACTCATTGGCTACACAATGAAAGTTCCCTCTTACAATGAAGTTAATTGTGAAATAGCTGAAAGCAGTTCCTCTAGTTCACCCTTTCACAATCACCCAAATTACTCAATATAATTAGGATGTCAACCACTTAATAGGAACAATGTATCACACTGTGTAAAAATTATTTTGATTGTAAAAGTTTTACAAGATGCTAATCATATTTTTGCACAATCTAGTCTCTAGTAAATGACACGATCATCAAAGGTATATAATTATCATAATAATGGAATACTCCCACATTCTGCTTTCTATGCAGTTCTAGTAACAATGTAAAGTGAAACATTTTATTCACATAATCTTTACGTAATTATGAAACACTCTGGAATATTTATTTGCATATTTATGTGTAAATTAGGTGGCTTTTGAATATTTAAAGTTGTGTTGGCATACGTGCAATGATTTGTAGAGAGATCCCACAGAATTAGGCAATCTTAATGGGTTATCTTCTGATCTTCCACTCACCTTAACAAATAATGTCCTTTGTAGTTTTATTCCAAGGCAATCCTTACTAAAAGTTTCAGATACACTTCTCTTAAAATATTACATTTCTCATATTATTGCATAATAAAGATTTGTTCATACATTGAACATTGTAAATGAGCTTAATGTATTTTGTTAATAAAACATTTAATTATTTAGTTAATTAAATATATCCCAGCCTTCAGTTTATCACTAAATCATAAACTGAATAGAATCCTGACCAAGGTTGATGGAAATTTTCATAAAATTCAAAGATGACATCTTTCTCTGGAGAAGTAAATTAAAAGCTAATGATTGTGATTAAGCAATCTTAATGGGTTATCTTCTGATCTTCCACTCACCTTAACAAATGTAGTCTTATTCCAGTCAATCTCAGACACTTCTCTTAAAATATTACTTTTTCATACTAGTGCATAATAAAGATGTGTTCAAACGTTGAACATTGTACTCTAGCTTAGTGTATTCTATTAATAAAACATTGTATTATTTAGTTAATTAAATATATCCAGCCTTCAGTTTACCACTGAATCATAGGCTGACTGAATCCTGACCAAGGTTCATGGAAATTTTCAGAAAATTCAAAGATGACATCTTTCTCTGGGGAAGGAAGTTAAAAGCTAATGATTGTGATTAGGAACCCTTGAATGTGAAAATCCTCAGATATAGCAGTCAATCCCCTTTCATAATAAGAGCTCTTGTATCACAATTAGTATTTGAAATAGCCATATCAAACAAGTAATGTAATAATAGAAAATGAAGTGAGATAACTTATGGAAAAGCATGTGCAGTTCAATTCTCAGAGCCAATCCATCTGTGACTTGATAATCAACTGGTTTGAAAATTGGATATTTTTGAATGCAACCCCTAGGCCTAATTTCTCATAGTCCATTTACGTAATATATTGTGTTGCAGTTAAAAGAAAATATAAATGTGTAGCTAGTAATCAATTTTTACCCTTAGAAAGTTAGTATACAAGATTCTGTTTAAAAAGGTTCTAAAAAGGAATCCTTATTTTTTTGTTTAAAATACCAATTATTATTTGGGTATTTTCTTCAAACCAAAAACATTTATTGGCTACATTATTGAGTTTGGAATTGATTGTACTGTCACTTTTTTATAGTTATAATAATAATAATAATAATAATAAATCATTATTGTGTGTATATATATATATATATGAGATTAAGAAATTTTTCTTGAGTTTTCTGCGACATGGATTCAAGTTCGGCTCTGCAATATAACATATATATGTACTATAAATAATTTATTCCCACCATGTTAAATTATACTATTTTTAAAATTAATCTTGAGAATTAGCTGTAATTTTTCTTGGCACAGACACATTCATGCCAGAAAGAGATACAAAAACCTGGCTCAATACTTTACATTCCAAGCTACATATGTTGTAAAAACAGTTATTAATTTTAATGCCTTAAAATTTTCAAGGATGGTGCTCTTATAAGGAACCATTTTCGTTAAAATATAAAAAATAAATTCTAAAATAAAACTAAAGTTGAATTTTAAAATAGATTTCATCAGTTATCTGAAAAAAATCAAGTAATAGTTATAAGGTTCTTCTTCATGAAAAATTGTTTGCTATTTTAATGTACCAAAGGAGTTTGATGATTCTAGAATTCATAATGTTTAATGATGACATCCATGTTAATGAGTGTATGAAACGGATTTTTAATCCTGTGTATATTAATGAGCCTTGAACTACATTCAACAAGTCTTATCTCATTACTGATAGTGTTAACAGAATTCTGCATTTTGTCACAGTGCCATTACTAGCTATACATATTACATAATCAATATTTAAAAATTTAAAGTAAAATTTAATGCATTAAAATTATAAATTTATTTTATAAAGTTAACGAGTCTCTAAAGTAAAGATAGTATAGATATTTATACAAATTGTCGGCAGTTGTTCATATGGAATCGGTTAACATTTCAATTAACATGTTGTAGTAAGTTAGTTAATTACAGTATTTTATTTAACATTGCTCTTTAATAATGAGGTGTTTATCATTGCAATTGAAATTGGCATGAAAGGGTCAGATTTTGCTTAGGGGTCATTTGTTTCAAGCTTGAGGTTCTTATAGATACTGTATTCTATGACATGGAACTGATGCCTTTACTGTCCATAGATAAAAAGAAAGCAAGCAGCAGGAATGCCTTATGCATCTATTCCATCATGAGGGATTGTACTAATTAAACTTTTTAGTCTCTGAATGGACATGTAGTTCTGAGTCTGAAGGACAATCTCAGCAGAATATGCCCAAAATAAAGCACACAGATACATGGCATGTGACTGTTCCTGTATTAGTAGGCATGTTTGGTATTGTGATACATGCATTTTTTCCTGATTTTCTCATATTGAATTTTCATTCTTCTGATCAGCAGATTGTACTTCCTTTCTCAGAGAAGCCATATTCAGAATTTTTACTCACTAGTTGGGTTTGAATTTGCAGACCTAGACAAGCATATGGTAACTGCTAACTCACCAGGACTGACATAAATAATTTTATCCACCATAGCAATGCATGAGTATTAAGATGTTACAGTACTGTTGGGGCTATAAATAACTGAGAAGAATTTTATGCCTTAGGAATAATAACCAATATGGAAGTGTCAGCCACAATGGACTAGTAGTTATTTACCTTGCCTCTGGTTACAAGGCTTGTGGGTTCAAACCTGCCAGGGTTCTTGGTTTTTTTAGGTTTGAAAATCCAAGGAGCAAGTCTTTAAGTAATTGTCCCCGAGTCTGAAGATTTTCAGGCTCGTAAAAGAACTGCAAGCCTCAATAACTTATTCTAGTAATACCTTGGTGGTATGTTGACTGCATACCATTCATGACATTTCTAGGAAAATGAGTGTAACTAAATTAGCTTGATCTACAGTCAGATTCAATACAGGAAGTTACTGTATGTTTGGAATAGGGAACTGGGTTGCCATTTTTACAGTATTTTCTTGAGAGAAATCCTTACATAAAACAGAAGTATGCAACACAGCAAGTATACAGATGTAAGTTGTAGCCTCTTAAAAAAAAAACAGTTACCACTAGTCACTGAGCTCGTGCGGACCTGTACTATCCTGAGTGAAAGTGTCGACTCTCATATTTACTATAAAACTAGTTTGCATGCCATAAAAGAAAAACTATGGTTTTTAAATGTATAGTACATAGATTTGGTAAAAGTACTGCTAATCTTGCTCCTCCACCCTTCCCTAAACAAACAAATACCATTATTATGAATTTGGCAACATCTATCCCCTATACGTAGAGGGACACAGGCGTAGTCCATAAGGTCTGTAGTGACTTCCTGAGATGAATTAGAGTGTAGGAACTTCCAACAAAAGAGACTAAGGTTCAACATTGGACCGTTATGCCATATATGTGATATAAAATAGATAATATGTGATGGAAGTGAATAGTGACTTCTGAAAGAATGGTATTTTCCTTTTCTCTATTCAGCTATAATGAAAATGGGTTGAATGAAGGAAAAATAATGTGTTGTTTTCAAAGACCACTGTTAACTTGGAATTTTCCACATGGGATCTCATCATTATCTTGCTCCAAGGTGAAAAATTATTAGAGTGTTTAAACTGCTGTTCATATGAATTAGAAATAAAAACAGATAAATTAAAGAAATTAACATTTTAGAGAAAAGCATAATTTCATCAGTATAGAGGAAAAGGAAGTTTTTGGATGATTTCAGCTCTTATATTAGGCCCCTTAGGTCACTTTTGTGCATGATTAAAGATAGAAGAATGGTGAAATTTGTTTATTTATTTGAAATTTTAACAATTTTCAGGCTGCAGGACGTCATCAGTGCAGCTATCTGATAAATCTGCAGAAACAAGAGTTCTTACTGCAAGGTGGAGATCATACCTGGCTCAAAGGGCTTTCACGTATTCCTCAGAAACTGCGAGACCTGTATGATATCAACAAAATCCTTGCACACCGACCTTGGCTTCTCAATAAGTCACATATTGAGGTACAATATTTTTCTTGTATGCATGCTTGACTGTTTGCTTTCTTTCACAATTATTGTACATTCTCTTTTTATACATTAAAGTCTATGTATTTTGGTTATTCATTTATAGATTTTAAAAGAAATTTAATGACACTTATTTTGGAATATATAAAAATTATAAACTCGTCAGTCCGTAGGTATCATATATGATCAAGCAATGGTTTGTAACATTTGGCGCTTGGGAATTAACAATGTATAAGAGAGAAATTTGCGTTTAGATTAGATATTTTTTCTTTTAAGACATGTTTCAAAGTATGTTTGCTACATCTTCATTTGGTACATACTGATATTTTCCTAAGTTGTCAGCCCTGGATCTCGACTTCTGCTCCCTCTTTCTGTGATCAAAAAAATTTACATACAGAAGAACAAGGAGAGAATTATGAATTTTGAAATTCCCGAGGAGAGGAACCTAATTAGCAAGTTCTTTGGACCACAGAAAGAGGGAGCAGGAGTCGAGATCCAGGGCCAACAACTTGGGAAGAAGCAGTCTGTACCAACTGAAGATGGAGCAAACATACTTTGAAACATATGTCTTAAAAAAAAATTACGAGGTAACAAGAATACAGACCAAACTTATTTATTAAATAAAACTTTTTTTTTTAACGTATTAAATTTGGGAATTTTTAACATATGAGGTTTTCTTAATAAAAATCGAATGAATCGTGAATTCTTCTTACCTCATATATCTATGTTTTTTTAAACACAGAACTGCAGTATCGCAAAATACATAATTCACATCTTCAACTGTTTTCACAACTCAGCTGTATGACACTATGAGTCATAATGTCGGTTGAAAATGAGAGCAATGTTTCTCTTGAAAACTAGTTCCCGTGTTTAAGGAAATATGAGATAAGATCTAAAAATGGCTCAGTGATTTATGGACATACCTAGTGTTTGGATGGACCAAGTTTGTCTTGGTCAATAAATGATGACCTTTGCTCCTAAGTTCAATTCCCATACTTTTGAATGTGATAATTTAGATAAAATGTATTATTTACACTGGAGATTAATGCAATACAATAGAGAAGGATAAGAGCATGAGTCACCTTGAATATTAAGTGATACATAAAAAGCCTTCATGTAATTGTAATTCATCCAGAGTAATATCCTTGAACTACCATTGAATAGTGCGATAAACACAATCCACTCAAGAATGCAGTAGTTTCTGATAATATTCTCTTGAAGAAAATTTTGTAATAGCATAATTAAAATTTGCATTATATCCCATAAATAC
This sequence comes from Diploptera punctata, assembly GCA_030220185.1. Classification (NCBI taxonomy): domain Eukaryota; kingdom Metazoa; phylum Arthropoda; class Insecta; order Blattodea; family Blaberidae; genus Diploptera; species Diploptera punctata. The sequence goes on along the minus strand of JASPKZ010010285.1, from coordinate 1,195,405 downwards.
TGGTATTAATAGTGAGTGGAGAACATATTTTTAAGGACTCACTTCATATAATTTCAAATGACTGAAGAGGGACAAGATATTGTCTGAAACCTGCTGGTATCAAAGAAATTTGAAATTATGAGGTGAGTCGTTGAAAATATGTTCTCCACTCACTATTAATGTTATAACCTCATAATGTTTACTTTCCAATATTAATTTAAATATAAATACTGGTATGTTTATGTGTGTGTGTATATGTATGTATTATTTTTAATAGGAGCTATATGTAATTAGTATTTAATACACCTCTCCCTTTTTTTTCATTGTCATCCCTCATACAATATATTAATACTACATACTAAACATATTTTGGTGGTATGTTTAGTTTAACATATTCCAGTGCTGAACAAGTTTATTTTTTTAAAAGAAAAACAGGAATTCAGTGTGCAGTCCATTACACCATTCAAAATTCGATACAACCATCAACTTTTCTTTTCCCTTATATGATTTATTAAGTTTAAAAGTAATATAAAATTCTCATTAGAAATACTTCTGATTAGAAGTTGTTTGAAAGCGTTGTTAATAGCCATGGCTATCTACCTTTAGACGTAAGAGAACTGTATAAGAGGAAAGAAAATTTGACAGTTGTGTCGGGATTGAATGGCATAATGGACTGAACACTGATGCTTAGAGTCAAAGGTCCGAGGTTCGATTCTTGGTTCAAGCATTAATTTTTCTTTAATAATGTACACTTATGATCATACTACACTCCTCTCTGTACACAATACAATTGCACATAATGTATGTAAAGTGGCTGCAAAGTGGTACGTAAATTGAAGAGAGTCCATGATAACACCATCCATCCATCTGCCTAGTGCTGAACCCAAAGCATGAAAAATGTAATAGAGGCAACTCCATTTTAAATAAAAAAAATTGGGAGCAAGGGAATTATCTTGGATTAGGTAAGAATGGTCATCAGAAAATATTTGGTAATTTACTAGAATCGGATTCTGCTGTTAGTAATTAAACTCAAAAAATATATATTTTTTTTAAAGGAATTCACACTATGAGGTATTATTTATTTAGGTAAACTTTTATCATTAATTAAATTAATATTGAGAAGCTACAGCTATTACTATGATAGAAATAAATAAATTAATGAACACAATTAAATTATAGTAAATCAAAATTTGATTTACAAAACTTATCACTCACCTCATATCTTCTTTTTATACTAGTTTGAGAACTTTCTTCTTCAGTTCCATCATCAGTAATTTCACGACCGTTGTTCTGTCATCTTGAAGACCCGCCTCTCACTTCCTCTGTTGGTAGACTGAAAAATCTCAAAATGACGTAATTTTCCCCAGGAATTTGAAAATACATAAATTTTTTCCTTTTTGTTTTTTTGAATATAGATTTATTCCCAACAGTGAGTTCTTTTGGTTTTTGGGAAAAAATCTACAATAAAAAAAAAGAAAAGGAGAAATTAATGAATTTTGACATTCCCAGGAAAAATTATTTTATTTTGAGGTTTTTCGTCTATCAGCAGAGAGAGAGTGAGAGGCAGCTCTTCAAGATGACAGAACAAAGGTCACAAAATCACTGATGATGGAACTGAAGAAGAAAGTTTTGAAACTAGCTTAAAAAGAAGAAGAATGAGATGAGTGATAAAAGTTTACCTAAATAAACTAAAAAAACTAACAATAATGACTCAGCCTTGAAATATTCAGAAACTTCCTGATCATTGAATAATTCCAGCAGGAGGAATGTTTGAAGGTTAGGATGACTTATTTTTGTTAGCTTGTTAGTTTAATTGCTATGAACAGAAACCAATTCTAGTAAATTACTAGTATTTTATGAAATTGTTTGTTATAAAGTTTAAGAATATTTTTTAATATATTATTGAATATTTTTATTTGCAGAAGCTAACCAAAGGAAAAGATAGCTGGTCATTAGCAGAAGTCGTTCATGCCATTGTCATTCTGGCACATTTCCATGCATTATCAAGCTTTGTATTTGGCTGTGGAGTGAATGAGGAATTGGATCAAGATGGAGGTCACCATAATGGTTCGACAGATTCCATTCCTCCTCTCGGTTCTTCTCCAAGATCAGTACCAAGCCCAACTCCACCTGTCAGCACTGCTCCATCGAGTAGAGTTGGTAAGTATTTCATATGTGATTTTTTTTGGGAATTAGCAATATAAAATATTATTTATTTAAGTAAAATTTTAACACCTCACCTCATGCGTTTCTTCTTAGACAGGTTATGGGGACCTTCTTAGGTTCCATCAACTGAGGATGGAACCAAAGAAGATTCTGAAATCAGTATAAGAAGAAGAATATGAAATAAGGTGATAAATTTTACTTAAATATATCGTGTGTGTTTTTATAATCTTCTTCTTTAAGCCCTTGTTTCCCTCAACAAGATTTAGGCTCTCTCCCCCTACAGGGAAGAAATTGAACCATACTAATTTATACTACAAACACTGAATCTCTGGCCCTGACGTCTTCACGACAGTGTTGCTGATATGGATATTCCATTCAGTGGGAGGGGCCGCTTTATGTATGCAGTTAGCAGACATACAGCTGACATCTCAGCAATTTCAAACCTTACTATAGCTGCATCAAGAGCAGTGATTGGTTGTGGCAGATGTTCACTCTCACATCAACCATTTCCTTATTGGCAGTAGAGGGCGAGTTCTCCCTTTACCCCTCGTATAACCTAAACTTCAAAGCCGGAGATGTAGCAACTGGGATATAGTTACAATTCTTTTCGTAATCTAACATCTGAAATTATATTTGAAGAGAAAAAATATGCCTAGACTAGTCCTAGATTCAAACCCCAGTTTAGGTGTATATTTTTCTCTTCAAATATGTCATATATGTTTTATTTTCAAAATTGATAGGAAGTAACTTGTAAAATATTTTATATAAGAAGCTGAACTGGTTGTTGTTACATACCTCACCACATATTTTGATATCTTACCTGGAACTTATTTTGAAGGACATTGTCTTCATTTTCAACAAAAACTGATTATGATTTAAATTTTTTTGATGTCATGTGTGTTCAATTTTATCATCTAAGCTGCTATAACAATGTCAAGAAGATAAAAATCACTTAGATTTCTTTCATTTTGGAGAATTAAAATATACCAGTATTAAAGTTTTTATATAATCCATGATCTTATAAAGCATTCATATCTGACCTTCTCCCATAAGCTTTAGTAGGCTTATATTATAGCTTGGAAAATCTGTTTCAGTTTACAAACAGTTACCCAGATTTCTAATGTGAACAAAAATTGCTTTACAGATTGTTTTGAATTATATTCCACTAATGAAAACTACTTTTTTACACTAAGTGACAGAATGTGTAGTTTTACATAAAAATACAAAAATATATAATTCTCATCAAATATGTAAAAATATGACTGACAGAATATGTAGTTTTTACATTAAAGATATTAAAGAAATGTAATTATAATCAAATATATCAAAATATATAATGATAAATTTTCATATATGATATTAAGTTTCTAATTAGTCGGCTGTAGTGGACTAGTGGTTATGCTCCTTGCTTCTGGTCTCGAGGATCACAGGTTCAAACCCAGCCGGGGTTGATGGATTTCTTTTTAGGATGGAAAAATCCAAGGAGCAAGTCCTCCGGGAGGGACTTTGAGCCATGTCGTGAGTTTGAAGATTTTCAGGCTCGTAAAGATCATTAAGCCTGAATAAAAAGGCTCTAAGCAAAATTTACTGACCTCAAAATACTGGTAATACCTTCGTTGCCTGCTAGATGTCTCATTGACTCGGTGCATTGATTGCAGGCCAATCTTGACATCTATGGACAAATAAGGTAACTGGTGACTCCTGAAAAGGCTATTGCTCAACATTGGACTAAGCCATTTTAGATAGAAGTTTCTAATTCGTGGACATTTATCATTTGCATCTATGTATAAGCAAAAGGAAAGAACATATAATTACATACAAATCGTAGCTTTAGAAAATAATGAAAGTAAGAAGACTTTTAAGATTTCTCTAAAATGTATTTTCTAGTTAATAAATGTGAATTTAATGACTTGAAATGTTTAATTTAATTTTCTCTACAGGAGAGCCTTGGTTGGCGTCAATGTCACCAGAGCAAGAGGTTGGCGTTGACATGCTAATGCAGCGAATGAAGAGCTTGTCAGAGAGATCAGAAGAATTCTCCCAAGAAGAGAAAGCCAAGAGGTTTGAACACATTGAAAACCAGAGTGTCGAGTTATCACCTGGACTTGAGCCACTCATGCAGGTCAAGGCAGACATTGGTCACTTCGTTGACGATCCCACCTTCTTGTACCAAGACTTTGCTCGACGGGGTGAAGTTTCAGACATCCCCACCTTCAGGGTGCAGGTAAGTTTTATATAAAGAACTTATCAGTCTTATATTTTAAATGTTTTAATGGATGAATGCTTCATACAAGTTCAGAATACTCATGATTTTTTAATACCATTTTCTTCTTCTTCTTCCTTTCCAGGATTAAGTCAATGTGACCTGTTCCGGTATCAATTCCATCGTTTCCTTGACTATCCCAATAATCTTTCTTCCATGCAGTTTGTAGGTGTTGATCATTTTGAGTAATTTTACATTGTTCATTCTGTCTAAATATTTTTTCCATCAGTACTTGTGCTCTTCCAGTTTATCGAGTATTGAAAATATCTCCAGTTCATTTCCTATTAACTCATTATGTAATCTACCCATGCGTGTACATTATTTTATGGATCTTAAAAATTTCATTTCAGTAGTTTGAATGTGTGAGATCTTTTTTTTTGTAAGTACCCAAGATTCAGATCTATACAGACCCATTTTCTGGTAGATATTTTTAGCCAGGATATTTCTTTTTTAAAATTCTTGGGTAGACATATAGAGATTGTGAAAAAAAAAATTGTAATCTGAGCTAGAAAATTTGATAATTTTTTTCCCTGTGCCACAAAAAAAGAAAATATTAAGATTGTAGGTCGGTGTGATATATTTCATATATCATTGGGGATGAGCATATTTCTTGATGTAGTTCATGGTAACTCATTTTGAGATTCTTGGAATTTGAAGAGATGTAACTGAAATGGAGATATCTCTCTTTATGCACCCACCCAATAATTATGTTGTGTGATTATTTTTATGATTTTCTCCAGGATGGAAATTCCCATATTTATTATTATTATTATTATTATTATTATTATTATTATTATTATATTATTATTATTATTATTATTGATGTTGTTGTTGTCAGGCATGGAGCACTAGTGGTTGTTCCTTACCTCTAGTCCAAGGGTTGCAGGTTCAAATCCAGCCGGGGTCGATAGATTTTTTAGGATGGAGGAAGTCCTCTGGGAGGGACTTCAGTATGTGGGTCCCGAGTCTGAAGATTTTCAGGCTCGTAAAAGATCCTTAAGGCTGAATGAAAATGCCTCTAAGCAAAATTTACCAAAATTTCCCATCCTAGTACTACCTTGGTTTCATAGATGTCAGTATGAGGCAGAATGCTGACCATGGACCACTCAAATGACCTCTATACGAAAACAAGTGTAACTAAATTAGTATGGTTCAAATTCTTCCCTGTAGGGGGAGAGCGCCTAAATCTCTGTTATGGGAAACAAGGCTTACAAGATACAAGAAGACTATTATTATTATTGTTGTCATTACTATTATTATTATTATTATTATTATTAATTTGTATTAAAACTTTGTTTATTGATTTCTGATTTCAGGATTACTCATGGGACGACCATGGATACTCACTAGTCAATAGGTTATACAATGATGTCGGCAATTTACTGGATGAGAAATTCAAGACTGCTTATAATCTCACCTATTATACAATGGGTGGGCGTAAAGATGTAGATACTTCACGTTTTCGACGTGCCATCTGGAATTACATCCAGTGCATGTTTGGAATAAGGTAAGAAATCATATTCATATTTTTTAACACGCTTTATGTTTCATAACATTCTAATTGCAGATAAGAAATTTTATAAAATTACATTTTATTTTATGGAAATTTTTGTTCTGTTTTTGCAGGCATGATGATTATGACTACGGTGAAGTTAATCAACTTTTAGAACGTTCACTCAAAGCATTCATTAAGTCTGCATGCTGTTTTCCGGAGAGAGTAACAAAGAAGGACTATGATCGTGTTCTGCGAGAATTCAAGCACAGTGAAAAGGTAAATATGACGGTATACTTTTTTAATTAATTTATATGCTATTGGGCAGGTAACACAAATGACAAGACATCTAAGTGGCAGCCAGGGTTTGATTCTAAATAACTTAAATAGTGGATATTTTTCATTCATATCCAGACATGTACCAATGCCCTGAGATATTTTTTTAGCAACTGTACATTTTTGCTTCTGTCTGTTAAGAATGTGTGGAATCCTGTGGTCACAGCCCTCATGGGCATTCATATACCAACAGAGCATATTTATTTGACTTTTAAGAATTAACACTCTCACGTATTATTTATTTAATTAACATTTCATCACTTCACCTCATATTCTTCTACTTCTTAGACCAATTTCAGGACCTTATTCGGTTCCATCGTCGGTACTTTCACAATCATTGTTATGTTATGGTACTGTGAAGAACCTCGAAATCAAATTGTTTTCCCCAAAAATTTAGAAGTTCTTTAATTTCTCCTTTTTGTTTTTTAATATAAATTCTAGATTAAATAAAACAAAAAGGAAAAATTAATGAACAAAAATTATTTGATTTTGAGGTTCTTCAGTCTACCAACAGAGGCATCTCTTCAAGATGACATACCAGTGGTCATGAAAGTGCTGAAATGTCTCAAAACTGGTCTAAGAAGATGAAGAAGAAGAAGAATGAGGCGATGAGATAAAATGTTCCTTAAATGTAGTATATTTATTCATAGTTAAATATGGGAAATAACATTATGAGATTCTTAATTTGTAAATTAATGAGTCATTTTTTAACATCTTACCTCATATTTTATGTTTCTTCAAACACGGGAACTAGTTTTCGAGAGAAGGATCTCTCCCATTTTCAACCGACATTATGACTACCGGATTTTCATTGGAATCTCCATCAATAACGTTGTCATCTGGTGTTGATTTGATGAACTTTGAGATGAGGTCATGTTCATCAGGAATCTCGAAATTCATGGATCTAAATTTGTTCTTCTGAATATATATCTTCTCCCAAATTGTCAATTCTAAAGGTTTTTCCAAATGTTTTAAAAGTAGGGCTTCTTTTTCAATTTTATGATTCTCCAATAAATTGTGTGCTGCAATAGCCGATTTTTCAATTTCACCATTTTCTGAAGAAATATTAAAAATGGTGAAATTGAAAAATCGGCTATTGCAGCACATAAATTATTGGAGAATCATAAAATTGAAAAAGAAGCCCTACTTTTAAAACATTTGGAAAAACCTTTAGAATTGACAATTTGGGAGAAGATATATATTCAGAAGAACAAATTTAGATCCATGAATTTCAAGATTCCTGACGGAACATGACCTCATCTCCAAGTTCATCAAATCAACACCAGATGGCTACGTTATTGATGGAGATTCCAACGAAAATCCGGTAGTCATAATGTCGGTTGAAAATGGGAGAGATCCTTCTCTCGAAAACTAGTTCCTGTGTTTGAAGAAACATAAAATATGAGGTAAGATGTTAAAAAATGACTCATTAATTTATGTAGTATATTTACTTTATTCATCTGGATCCTTCATCCATACCTATATTTAAAAAACTAATTTGTCAATTTTTTTTTTGTTTTGTTTAGGTGCATGTAAGTCTAATGGTTCTCGAGGCACGTATGCAGGCTGAACTGCTGTATGCACTACGTGCTATCATGCGCTACATGACGTAGGTGGGCTATTGGTACAGCTGATTTGGTGCAACCAAACTTATACTTGCTGGTGTTAATGAAGTTGTTGGTGAACGAGGTGTTTTTGTGGTTTGACGAATGGACAGGTGAAGAGAGCAAGAAAATAAGTAAAGAAGGAAGATGGAGAAGATATTTCTACTATCACAATAATTAATTAATCAAAGTATCATATATAAAAAAATTAGAAGAAAAAATATACATGTATTATTACAAGAAAAAAAAGAATAAGTTTAAAGAACAAAATGTCAAATCTAGCCACTTAATGTTTAAAACCTTACTTTCCTAAGTAGACTTTTTCAGAGAGAATGGGTGATGAGAAATTGGAAATGGGGACAGTCTAATATTGTGTTCCCCCACCTGCCTAATTTGCTTCCCTCCAATATCCACGCCTGTTTCCTTCCCGTATATTCCTTATGCACTGCACAAAAAAAAATAACTCCACACAATTGACTGTGATCTGTTCCCAGTAGAAAGAAAAACTAATTGTGACTGTCAAACATGTGAATAAAGCCCAAATTTCTATACAGTTCATATTGAATTCTCAAGCTTAATGCATGTTTTAGTTGTTAATTGCTTAAATATGTGAAATGTTTTGCTTGAGTAGTTTCCATCCCAACTCATGCTGATACAACACAGGATACCATCGTTTTTAATAGATGTTAAATTAATGTTATAGTTTAGACAAAGAGTGAATTTGTAGCTTTGCATGATCACAATGGAAGACTCACTGATGATAGAAATTTGGGCTCTGTGTAGGACAGTTGTTTTTATTTCTTAATAAAAGTGTAATATATATTTTTTGTGAACCTTACAAGTTTCTTCGATGCTGCTTCTTAGTTTAAAGTGGTCTAGTTATGTAAATGAAATATCAAAATTATGAAGAGAGGAACAATTAATTAAATATATTAGCCTCTTTAAATGGAAAACAAATTGATTTAAGTAACATTGTGTTATATTGGAAATAGTAACAATTTAACTATGTAATATTATTGCTTCAATGAAGCTTTATATGTGAATATAGTTGAGATAATTAATAAATATTGTAGTTGAAGAGTATGTAGCTTTGCTCCATCTGTCATATGAATGCTTTGTGGAGATACAAGATGAAAGGTATTGTTTTATTAAAGGATGGAGCTTTCCTAAGACAGATGAGAATTTATACTGAATGTTGAGATTTGCATGCATGAAGATGATAATGGGCTTTTTGTTTTGAATTTATGGAATGCAATTGGAAAAGTTTAAATAACCACCAGCTCGTATTTTTCAAGATCTCCAATATACGAGTTCCCTTAACTTCTCTTTATGCTAGAAACAAATTACTAACAGATCTTTAGTCATGTGTTTTCAACCCTTCATCTCCTCATTCTTCACCAAAAATATGGAATATAATTTCCACAAAATAATTTTTAAATATCTTAAAATTGCTTCTTAGAAGCATAACAGAAAATTTTAAGTTTTTAATTGTTTTAGAACATTATAATAATATTAATGTAATAATTTTTAACTGAATGGATCAGAGAACTACCGCTTTCAAAAATTTAATATGCTTTCAAAAACTCTTTATGATTACTATTGCTTTGAAATTTAAGATTTATTGAAAGAAAGTTTAAATTATAATCTGGATAGGGAAGTAAACCAAGTACAACATTGCAAGTTATGTTTTAAGGATATAAAAAATGACAGCATTTGATTATCCATGGAATTGAGAGCGGTAGTATTAGCTCTCTATAGGTTTTCTTTTCCTCCCCCTCTCTTACCACTACTATTACTTGTGTGATCTCAGTATTACCTTTAGATTGAAACAAGATTTTACTTTGTAATAAAGGAAATTTGTTTTATTAACACATACACTTCATTTAAGTTAATTATATAAGCTTGAAGTGTTACATGAGAGAATTACCAAAATGCCTTGGTCACAAATGTAACTTGTTCATTATGTACATTTAATTTTTTTTGTTATAAAGATTAAATCTTTACAATTTTTTATTTGTAAAATGTTTATTTTTCCATATGCAACATAATATACATACAGAGCACAAATCATTTAGATAATTTCTATAATTACTACAAATATTTTATATTTACATACAGGGAATCTTTTCAAGAAAGAGAGTAGTCTCTCAAACTTGCTAAAGAAAACCATTGATTATCATGTATGACATGGCATAGATCTATACTATTTTCAGCATCAACGCTGTCGATAGCCCTGGTAATCTGCAGTCTTAACTCCCAATACAAGACCATACCCACCTATAATACTTTGGGCATTATTCTATTATTCCAGTCAGATACCATGGTCATAATTTGCTTGTAAGTCATAAATGATGAATGCAAAATTATCTTGGTAATTTGTGCTCATAGTATGTATCTAATGGGCCTACTAATTTAGGATGTTATTCTTTTTTTTTTGTGGAATGAATGTGCAGAATTGAAATATAAATGAAATGAAGTAGATAGTCGCAGGTACCATTTAAGTACAAAAATGTTTTTGAAGGTTGTTTGATAAAAGGATTGCTTTTATAATTAACAATGTTCTTAGTGCCAGTAAAACAATCAGGCTAATATTATAAGACTGTCTCATAGAAGCTTCCAAATTGAAAATCTCTTGACTCATAGAAGCTTCCAAATTGAAAATCTCTTGACTCATAGAAGCTTCCAAATTGAAAAAAAAAAACTTGCCCATGTAGATTTTTTAAAATCAAGAGTACATCTTTATGATAAATCTAAATTTAAAGAGATACATGTTATCTATTTATAAATTGAAAGTGACTAATGAAGTTGCAATAGAAAAAGAAATGCACAAGCTGAAATAATCTTTTTTTAAAGACAAAAGTGAACAATTCATGTTTTATGGGTTAAGAGTTTAATATTTAAATTAAACCTCATAGTGATTTTTCCTATAAAAGTTCAAAATAAGAATTTAATATGCATATACCTGCTGTCTCTCAAGAAAAAAGGGCCTTAGTAGTCTCATTCCATCTCTTTCATTACATCTTCTGGGAGAAGAGTGGCACTCTACTTTGGGGGTGCTTTTACAATGAAGGATTGTAGGAACTGGGTGGATTGATAATTATGGAGCCGTAATGAAAGTAAGTTATTAGTAAAGCTCCTGTGAAACTGCAACAAATTTAACAAGCTCAAAAGGGATTCTGTGCAGCTTTCAAAAAGAGAGTATTTTTAAAATCTTAACTATTGGTTTAAATATTTGAGAATAAATGTGAAATAATGATTAAGATCAAATATATTTCATATGTGTAAAATTTGTGATAATGTCTTTAAAAGATTTAAGCTTCTTGTGCCTTTACAGGTAATCATCCTAAATGAACTATAAATGTCATTAGGTATAAATGTCATGTTAACCAAAGATGCAAAATTTCTGATGAGCTGAAATTAATGTTGCCTTTAACATTCTAAAGCTAGCTACACTTGGCCTGATCTGATTGACCCTATAAAATCAGATGTTGCATTACACATGATCTGATTTGTTCAGATTATCAGTCAGTTGTGCACAACCTAGCAGAAATCTTAACACAGCTGCATGTTTCCTCTGACCTGACCATCTAACATATCAGACGTGCAGAGGGTCCTTCAGACAGGATTAATTAACAACCTGCATTTTTTTGCAGATACTGCAACCGTACATTTTAAGGTCAGAATCCTACGTTATGAAGTAGAAAAATTGCTCTTAAACTATTTGTACTGTGCTTTGCTACTGCATGAATTGCAGGCAGTTGCCCTTCCTTTGTAAGATTGTTTTTATGTTTTGTTATATAATTTTGAATGTTTCATTATTTTAATGTTAGGAATACAGACCTCACAAAAGATTGAAAGGAACTACTTCTGACATTTTTGAGCAAATGTTCTGAACGACATGTTACATTTATTCCTATTCATTGGAAAAGTATCAGTATGCATACAACTAAAGCTCTTAGGCCAATTCTGAGAAAGTGCAGTGCCATCCCCACTTTCTCGATAGTAGCAGAAAGCAAAATAATTGAGTTTTTATGGGTAAATTATGTAGATAGAAGATGGGAAGAAGTTGAATAATGGACATTATGAAAATATCAGAAGTTAGTTCTTTTGTTTTGTGGTCTGTAGTTGTATTAATTGTTAACGATGATAAAAAAATATACTGCCAACTTACATAAGTCATTGATTTTGCATTATTGATATTACTACTGCAGGTTTTATTGCAAAGTGTAAATAATGAACTAAACAAACCAAGGCAGGTATCTGATCTAAATGTGTTACATCAAGCTTGTTAGTAGTATTCTCAGTCAATTTAAAGTCACATTTAAGCATTGCTTTTATTTGTTAAAACACTAGCCATCTTGTATGATTTCAATTGAATTTGCATAGTGAAAGAAAAGTGTTCGGTGAAAAGAAAATGTCTATTGAATTTATTGAGCAGTGCTTTCTGTGTTGTTTTTGAAAATGAAATTTCTTGTGGTCCCATACCGATATTCAGTGTTGCTATATTATTGTGTATTGGGTTTAATGTTTTAGGCTCATTTGTAAATTATGTCAATTGCCATAAATCTTACTAACAAAGCATTTGCTCTGTGTTCGAAGATTAAGACCGTAACATTAAACAATGATCAAAAAAGTTTTTTTCTCCCATGCTTTGATGTTTGTGATTTAAAGATTATAAAAATAAAATTTAAAACAATTGAGACCACTTTGTAATAATGGATCATGCGCCAGTGAATATTAAAAATCTGTTGTGAGCAAGATTGATAAAAAGTTTTTCAAGTTAAGATTAAACAATACAACTGGGACAGTTTATGATGAGGCACTCAGTCTTTTTTCATTAAGATACGTGTAGTTTTTGGTATCTGTGATGTTTTCTTATTATAGACATTTAGTGAGATATTTTAATTATATGACAAGAATTAAATGCATGCATGCACTTCATTTTTGTGATGGACATAAAATCTCATGCTGTTTTGTGTTATATCTTCAAAATCATAACTGTATGAAAATTATGTCCTTGTATGAATGCCCTTCGTTTCAAATTCAAGAAGCACATGAAAACAAATGAATAAACTCTGATGTTTGAGGTTGATATGACTTACACGTCTGTCTACTTTTTGCGTGTAAAACTCACAAAGATCTGTAAAGTGCTTCTTGTTGCTTTTGGAATTAGGAGCATTTGAAGTGCTTGAAGGAGAATAATAGTTATCAAATTAAGTGTAATAACGATGGAAAAAGTCAAGACTTTTTTATGAATAGGCTATTAAAATTATTTTAAATTGAATAAATTGTTTTCATTTCAAAATATACCTTAACCACTCCAAAATCCTGTTATCACATAATATATTGTATAAGTTATATATGATGTGTATGTATATTCTTTTACCTTTTTTTATTTATAATATTCAATATATAATTTTAACAAAATAGCCATAAAATATAATATGAAAATTGACATGAAAAAACAGACAATGGCATTTTCATGGAAAATGCTCTGTACATAGCAACATTTTTATAGATTCAAAAATACAGGAAAGAGTAAATACTCCTGGCACGACAGGCCTAGAAGACCCTTAGCCTACGGTCTGGCTGCTGGCCTCACATCTACATGTGTCAATCACAGAGGTGGATGATCATCAGCCAATGTAGGGGTGACATGTGGTCAGCATGTCGAGTCTCCCAGTCGTTATAGCTGGTTTTCTCAACCTGGAGCCGCTACTTATTGTAGCTACCCAAATGCCTCACGATGCTGGGTGGGCACCGGTCCCATACTGGCCTAAATGCCATGAGAAAATTTCTTTCCCCATGGAGACTCGAACCAGCGCAAGTCCCGTAGCTCTGTGCCAAGGCTTCTTGCTTTGACCACTTGGCTACGGCGCAGGACGGAAAGAGTAAATACATTTATTAAATTTATATTGAGAAGCTAAAGCTATTACTATGATAGAAATAAGTAAATTAATGAACACAAATTATTGTAACTCAATGGTAAAGAGAAACATTTTTGCCTGAACCAGGAATCGAACCCTGAACCTTTAGCTTTCCATGTTAATGCTCTGTCCACTGAGCTAATTCAGGCTTCACTCCCATCCAAGCAGAAATCCTTCCTTTACCTTACTGGTCCCACATTCAATTGCAATGAATTATCATAAGTAATGCCACGAGTGATTTCCAAATTATCGATAAATTCACGACTCACGAAGTGAGGAGTGAATTTATCTAGAGAATTTGGAAATCAAGAGTGGCATTTGTTAGGACTATTTAACGAATAAAATAAAGCTGTTTACTCACAAATCATTATTTAACTACAGTTATTTAAAAATATTTTTATATTTAAAGTAAACGGTGATGTTTGAAAACTAATGAGAAACGATAGGTAGCCTACGCTTCTACTGCTTCTTTTGTTTATCACTGCAACCAGATCATACTATTTATTGCCAAAGGAACGCAATATTGTAAGAATGCTCTCTAGTGGAGAAAAAATGAAACACATCAATCTGTATATTAATTCATTTTTGATGTCGTATACATTTAAGAAAGTGCAAACAGTGGTTTCTTTTTTTTGGTGGTATAATCAATTGCTACAAATGTTGACATGTAAGCACTATTATATACAATCTGGTAGCCGTATTTGTTATAGGCTCAGTCACTGCAAAATAACGGTCAGACCTGTTCAGAATATTAAAAAGGAGGAGCTTTGCTTAATATATGATAATCCTAACGTTGATAATTATTTCGTGAAACACGTCTCTGATTGGTTGTAATACAGAAATCATTGAAACGTGATTGGTCATTGACTCCCATTTGGGGCATGAGTTAAATAGTCATTCACAAATACACAATGATTGGCTTCTACCTGAAGAAGACATGAAGGGACTCCACACAGCTATAGCATTATTTATTAAATTAATATTGAGAAGCTAAATGTATTATTATGATAGAAATAAGTAAATTAATGAACACAGTTAAATTATTGTAAATCAATGGTAAGGAAAAAATTTTTTGTCTGAACCGGGAATCGAACCCTGAACCTTTAGCTTTCCATGCCAATGCTCTGTCCACTGAGCTAATGGGAATGAAGCCTGAATTATTTCAGTGGACAGAGCATTAGCACGGAAAGCTAAAGGTTCGGGGTTCAATTCCCGGTTCAGGCAAACATTTTTCTCTTTACCATTGATTTACAATAATTTCAGTAAATACATTTACCTATCTTGGATATACATTAACATACTTGGGCAAAGAAGACATATCAAATAAAGTCATTAATTTTAATAAAAACATGCAAATAATAAATTCAGTAAGCAAACCTTTCACTTATCCCAAGAGATACCAGAGTATGGTTATACAAACCTTAGTAAGACCTGCACTCTACTACGGCAGTGAAGCATGGACTTTGAGGAAAGGAGGGGAGAGCAGGATAATGTCTAGTGAAATGAGATTCCTGAGATATACAGCAGGGTACACCAAGTGAGATTGCAAATACAATGATGATGTCTTTGAAGGAACTAGTATTAAGCACTACATAAATGCCAGAACAATTGGGTGAATCATTTGTGACGAATGAGTTCAGATAGAATTCCCAAAGCCATTTTTTTAAAAATACAATAGGAAGCAACATTAAGATTGGTCTGTATATTCTTAAAACCATAGGAGGTAAGAATACACAGACCCAAAGCCATGTTTCATTATATTATTTTTGGTCTGGACATCTTACCTCAATATTAATGTTGATTTGTTCTTGGACATGTTTCAAAACAATTCTGTTTTATCGTCAGCTTTCCCAGACTGGTTTTATTTATGTTGCATTATGTTGCACCACCTGGATGTCGATGTCAGCTCCATCCTGTGGTTGGCCAAAGAACCTCCAAACAAGGTCACCCTCCATCGGAATATCAAAATTCATAACTCTGTTTCTGTTCTTCTGAATATAAATTTTTTCCCAAATAGTCAGCTCTTTTGTATTTTCTAACTGTTTTAATAATTTAGTGTCTGAATTTATATTATGTTTTTCAGACCAAACATGAGCAGCAACTGCAGATTTTTAAATTTCTCCATTTTTAATATTTCTTATGTGTTCTTTGGTTCTAATTTTTAGGTTTCTTTTTGTTTTCCCTATATATATCTTTTCACAACCCATGCATTCAATTTGATATATTCCTGACTTTTTATTTTTATCAGTTTTTTCATTTTTGTTGGTTTTTATTAGTTTATTTAAACTGTAGTTATTTTTTGGTGCTAATTTAATATTAAACTTCTCAAATATATTTTGAAATTTATTATGTACCCAGGGGTGATATGTGAATTTCCTATATTAAAAATGGAGAAATTGAAAAATCTGCAGTTGCTGCTCATGTTTGGTCTGAAAAACATAATATAAATTCAGACACTAAATTATTAAAACAGTTAGAAAATACAAAAGAGCTGACTATTTGGGAAAAAATTTATATTCAGAAGAACAGAAACAGAGTTATGAATTTTGATATTCCGATGGAGTGTGACCTTGTTTGGAGGTTCTTTGGCCAACCACAGGATGGAGCTGACATCGACATCCAGGTGGTGCAACATAATGCAACATAAATAAAACCAGTCTGGGAAAGCTGACGATAAAACAGAATTGTTTTGAAACATGTCCAAGAACAAATCAACATTAATATTGAGGTAAGATGTCCAGACCAAAAATAATATAATTAAAATAACCTCAAAATATAACTTCCTAAAATTAAATATCCATGTTTCATTATTGTCCAACATGAAAGAGATCTCTTGGTCGTTCAAGGAAGCGCTAGATACAAAATTCACCAGTGAGATGGTAACAGGCTTATAGGCCTAAGACCTGTATGGATGAAGAAGAGTTAGTATGAAGCTCCTTGAGCTTCAATCAGAATAATTTGTATTTAATATTAACAGGTTTTGAAGTCTTGGAAGAGGATCTTCTTTATATCCTAATTGTGTAAAAACTTTCTGCTTAGGTGAAATATCTTTAATTAAACAAGAAAGTTAAATCAAGCAGCCGAGATGAAATTTTTAAGAAGAGTAAAAGGATGTACTAGAATGGACCAGATAAGAAACGATGATATTCGTGAAGAACTGCAGATCTACTCCATAAAGGAAAAAATATCTAATAACAAGAAACAGTGGAAAGAATGGAAGGGAGTAGATTACCAAAGAAAATCTGAGAGGAAGAAGATATATCGGACATCCTCGAAAGAGATTGTCTTAGATCTATTAGTGAAGACAGAACAGGCATTCAATGCCTAAACCAGGAAGTGAAGAAGATCCTTAATTATCATGAGTTAGGCTGTAACCTCATAGTGTTACTTTAAATATTAAATATCTTTATTATCCACCGCTGTGGTCTCGAGGTAGCATGCTGCCTTGTCACGCAGCGGGCCTGGGTTCAATTCCCGGTTAGGACAAGCTTCCTGGGTGAGGTTTTTTCAAGGTTTTTCCTCACCTGTAAGACAAATGTCAGGAAGCTTAGGGCCCAACGTTCCCCGAAATCATCCGGCCATCATCCTTATCATTATCATCACCATCCTTCACCAGTGTGGAAGGCAACAGGAAGCTACCACACCTATAATTCCCTAGTAAAGCTGCAAAGCATGGCATCAAAATGTTATAATTGCAGTGAAAGACCCACCCTCGGACAGAATTACTATGGATGATGGATATCTTTATTTTGAATGAAATCTGTTTATTCTTTGTATCCAGCCATAGTTGATGACACGAATCCATTGCATACTTACGCTATAAGTTGCAATGAGGCTGCATTTGAACATGCATCTTATGTGGGCATTTAAGGTGGGTGCCCACAAGGTTAAAAGAAAGAGATATAGGAAAGACAGAAATGAACCTTTTGGTCTCAAATACTCTAATACCATCAGATTCGAAGAAAACAAGGGAGACTGGATAGGAAAGTAAAAAAGAAAGCTGGTACTAGAAAAGGATGTATGTACGTAGCTAATGCTCTGGAGTTAACAACGAAGTTATTCTCCTTCTTACTTCCCAATACTTGAATGTCACATCTTGATAATTTTGAAGAGCCTCACAGTTTGTTAAATGTTCTCCGTCCATTTGCATACCTTGAGAACACAATATACACTCAAGGAACATTAATACACCAATTCTATGAAGATGTTTTCCTAAGCAAGGAAACAGGAAGAAATACCAGATTGTCTATAACCCAATAAGTTGACCAGTGCTAATTGGTGAGTATCCCTTCTCTTTGGTTCATATTGCATAAACAATATATTAACAATGTTTTTATTATTAATTTCATACATCTCAATGATGGATAAATCATATTTGAAGAGAAAAATTATACGCTCAGACCGGGACTTGAACCCGGGACCCTTGGTTTTCTAGTCCAAGTGCTCTACCATCTGAGCTACCTGAGCTAGTACCGATCTACAATTACAATGTATATAGAGAAAAATTTGCATTTAGATCGGTACTTGCTCAGGTAGCTCAGATGGTAGAGCACTTGGACTAGAAAACCAAGGGTCCCAGCTCCAAGTCCCGGTCTGAGCGTATAATTTTTCTCTTCAAATATAATATATTAACAAGTTTTTTCTTTTGAGTCTAGAGTTATCTTACCTCAATTTAATGTTGATTTGTTCTCAAACATGTTTCAATATATTCTTCTATGTCATCGTCAGCTATACTAGACCAATATTCAATTGAGGTAAGATAACTCTAGACTCAAAAAAACTTGATAAAAAGAACCTCAAAATATTACTTCCTAAAATAAATAATATGTTAAAATTTCATAGTTAAATATGGGAAATAACATGAGGTCCTTAATTTGTAAATTAATGAGTCATTTTTTTACATCTTACCTCATATTTCATGTTTTCTTTAAACATGGGAACTATGAGTCATAATGTCGGTTGAAAATGAGAGAGATGTTTCTCTTAAAAACTAGTTCCCATGTTTAAAGAAAACATGAAATATGAGGTAAGATGTAAAAATATGACTCATTAATTTACGAATATGTTAAAAGCTGCACTACAAGAGGGTAGGGATTGGAAGCTTTCAATCTATAAAGAATTAGAGGTCTCCTCCCTGTTAAAAACAGGTTCCCTTTGCAGCCTTAATGATATCTATTAAAATGATACTATTAAAAGACTGTTGGATTTATTGTTATGCAAAAAAAAAGTTATTAACATCAGCACCATGAGTTAATATCAATTATTACATGATTTTTATTAATTTATTGTTAAAATAAATGTACAAGAAATTTTAAAAAAATTGGATTTATTTATTTCCATTATCATTATTATTATTATTATTATTACAAATTTGGGGCATGCCGTAGCATAGTGGTTAAGGCACTGCGCTACAAGCCGGAAGGTCGAGGGTTCGAGTCCCGGTGGGGTCAGGATTTTTAAACTGACCCAAACCTTCTGGCGGCACTATGGCCCTGGGGTCGACTCAGCCTCTAACTGAAATGAGCACCAGATGCTTGTTCTGGGGTGAAGGCGGCCGTCACGCAGGGCTGAAAACCCGGCTGACATCAAGTGCCGATTGTCAAGAAAAAGTGGGAGCCTTAACCTCCTACTACCCCAAGGGCCTCCTGAGGCCTGTAGTGGGATCACAACAAAAAAGAAATTACATAAATTTAACAAGATTGACTATTAAGAAGAACCTCATAATGTTACTTCCTATTGTAATTTATTAATAAGATTGAGTATCATGGTAATCGGTGATTTCAATACAAGAATTGAAAATTTAAAGATACAAGTAACTTTGGAATTTGGTGAACATACCTGAATTAAATAAACTTAGACTATGTTTTTATTATTAATTTCATACATCTCAATGATGGATAAATCATATTTGAAGAGAAAAATTATACGCTCAGACCGGGACTTGAACCCGGGACCCTTGGTTTTCTAGTCCAAGTGCTCTTCCATCTGAGCTACCTGAGCAAGTACCGATCTAAACACAAATTTTTCTCTATATACGTTGTAATTCCCGCCGCGGCGGTACTTGCTCAGGTAGCTCAGATGGAAGAGCACTTGGACTAGAAAACCAAGGGTCCCGGGTTCAAGTCCCGGTCTGAGCGTATAATTTTTCTCTTCAAATATGAAAACTTAGACTAATTTTATTTCCCACTTTAACTTTGATTAAATTTATACTAATTTATTTTACATTGTACAATCAGATAAAAATAACATTTTTTTTTAAATCATAAAGATGGTCAAAATTTAAAGTGTGTTTAGCTTATAAACATGATCAAAGAGATAGATGTAAATTCTAAACTAATATGAATTCATTGATGAGAACAATTATCACAAAGATTGAAATCTAAGATTATTTTTTTTTTACATTATGATCCATGTCGAAGTTTGAAATCTCAAATTTTTTGGTATGGACGAAGTACTCGTAAATTTAAGTTCTCAAAATTAATGCAGAAACATTACAAAATCCAAGTTTAAATGCAATTAAACATGTTTTATAACGCAAGTACTCTCTGCTTTAATAATAAACTTTATTATATTGTCAGCAAAACTTCAGAAGGCGGCCGACATTTAAAACAGATGCATGTTTTCCAATTTTAGCAGACAGACAACACAAAAGTTTTGACAATTTATGACATGTTCATAATTTTTTAGCAAAGTTGATAATGGTAGAAAAAGATATAGCATATGCTACAAATATAATTTATAGTACTTGGATAAAATTAAAAATTTTAAGTGTGACTGCTGATATAGAATGATTGTAATGTTATTTTATGAAGAAGATGGTTCTGAAACATGGGGGATGGGAGCAAAGACAAAATCAGGGGTACTGGTGCATTTTTCTAGACCCCTCTGGTGACACTCTTGTTGTTGCAATTAGTTTTATCTCCTTTATTGTAAATTGGTAAGATAATCAATTCTTTACATTCATTTGGAAAACTATCTTTTTCCCAAAACAAACTAAGTGACCGGTACTGTACTCCCAGAGAATGAAAGTCCCAAGAAGGAATGTGGCTGAGCCAAATGCCATGTGAGTCTAGGTTATATTGTACACTTCGAAAATATAGTTTGGCATGCGCAGCAAGCATAAATAAAACCTAACATAACATATGAAACTAATACAGTAAAACTTGTTTAATTCGATACGTGAATAATGCAGAAATCTGTCCAAGTGAACAAATTTATTGGTCCCGACAAAATAATAGTCATTTTACATGTATTTATTTTGTATAAAACGGAATCCATCCAACATGGAAACAGAAGGATATTTCTACACAATTCATGAAAGAAAATGTTTATAAGTCGGAAAGATAGAGAGAGTAGTAAATTAGTTTCCACTTCATTGAATTCCTATTAGGCAAATTAACAATAAGTGATGATTCCTGCCATCGAGTGAAGTAGAGTTTCTGGAATTTTCTTTCAGCCTCACTGCACATCTGTTATGCCAAATACAGGTTCGTTTAACAAATATTTGACATGTGACATCTGTCTTACAAATAAACAGTGCACTGTAAAATCTTAAATTGGTTTAATATCTGAGACCGATTGTGTACGTATCTTTCACTGGTAGCATTTTGAATTTACTGGATAAAGATGGCTAAATCGCATTTATCATTGTCATCCATCCATAGTAATTCTGTGCGAGGGCAGGTCTTTCACTGCAATTATAGTATTTTCATGCTATGCTTTGCAGCTTTACTAGGGAAGTGAAAATGATAGAAGATAAATTAAAACAAATTCTCAGTACGCGAAATAATGACTAAATTTAAATGTGGAATAACCCAAGTTTATGAGATTTTAAATAATGAATGAATGGGCACAAGGAAATGTTAAAAAAAAAAAAAAAAAGGAAATGAAGAAATCAATGAGGTGTGGGAGTGTTTCAGAAGGCCACGATCAAAAAATCTCCAAATTTCCGGAACGATGCTCCAAAATCAAGCTCTAGCTGTTGCTATATCCCTAGGGAATAATGATTTTAAGGCATCTTCAGGTTGGCTGGACAGTTTTAAAAGATGACACAATGTAGTGTGGAATGAAATTTGCCTGGAATCAAAGGTTGTGGACAAAAGTATAGTTAGTGAGTGGAAACCGAAACTGCATACTTTAATTTTAAGGTACACACCTTTTTAATTCCATGGTGCGACAGGCCTAGAAGGCCCTTAGCCTGCCAGTAGGCTTCAGGCCTCATATCCACATGTGTGAATCACACAGGTAGATGATCATCTAGCCAGTGTAGGGGTGACATGTGGTCAGCATGTCGAGTCCCCCAGCCGTTATATCTGGTTTTCTCAACCTGGAAGCGCTACTTAATGTAGCTACCCAAATGTCTCATGATGCTGGGTGGGCACTGGTCCAATACTGGCCGAAATACCATGAGAAAATGAAGACTTGAACCAGCGCAAGTCCCGTAGCTCTGCACCAAGGTTTCCTGCCTGAACCACTCGGCTATGGCACGGGACAGATATGCACTTAAGAGACATTTTTAACGCTGGTGAAACGGGACTGCTTTTTTCACGCTTTACTGTCGAAGTTGCTCATACCTACTATACTTCACTTTCCAACAGCAGCAGAACTACAATTAATCCAATAAAAGGACATATATGGTGCTCTATAAACTAAGATTGTGTAATAATTTTTGTTTTTTTATAATGCAGAATGTTGTCTAATGTGGAAAAAAATATTGGTTCCATGCGATTCTGCTTTGAACAAGTTTTACTGTATAACATTTAAAACTAGTGTGACATCATATGAGTGAAATAGTAAAATGAACACAATAAACCTTGCTCAATAGTGGGATTCAGTATCAACTAATCTAATTTGTTATATATAGTACAATGGTACAACAATCACAACATAATCACTGGCCAATATTTTGAGGAATCCATCTGCATATAAATTGAACGACCCCCTCCCCATTCTGCATTATTCCATCATCCCCACGTGGGAACTTTCTTTTACTAGGAGTACAATATATCTTGTCTATCAATTTTCCTCCACCTGATTTTAGTCTAAACCTGATGCTTTATACACCTTTAATTTTTTTATCCTCATTTCAGCCTCTAATGCACATAACTCTGTGACTAATATTTCTGCTGTCTGCAATTCATTCACTTCAATATCCAATTTATTCTGCATGTACATTTAATAGATGATTAATAGCTGTAAGTCCACCGCTGTGGTCTCGAGGTAGCGTGCTGCCTTGTTACGCAGCAGGCCCGGGTTCGATCCCCGGTTGGGGCAGTTTTCCTGGGTGAGGTTTTTATCGGGATTTTTCCTCACCTGTAAGACAAATGTCAGGAAAACTTTATGGCCATCATCATCATCATCCTTCACCGGTGTGGAAAGCAACGGGAAGCTACCACACCTATAATTCCCTAGTAAAGCTGCAAGCATAGCATGAAAATGCTATGATTGCAGTGAAGGACCTGCCTTCGGGCAGAATACTATGGATGGAATAGCTGTAAAGAATATCTTATTGTCTCACATACCGTTAAGCATGGGTGAATACCTACATTTAAAATTGTAAGTATAAAAGATTTTCTTTTATATTACATCCAAAAATTTACAAAAGTTGTAATTCTATGTGACTGCAAAGCAGCCATTATCGCTATAACACGAGACACAACACCCAAAAGCATCAAAATTATCGAATGTCACAAAATGATAAAACAGTTATCCCGTCGACATAAAAAAGTTGTACTTCAATGGATTCCGGCCCATTGTGGAGTGACAGGCAATGAAATAATCGATTTTCTGGCCAAGAAGGGTAGCAAAATTGTTTCAAACCCAACTTATACTCCAGTTTCCTTTCACTCTGTCAAAAGAATTATCTCAAATAAATACATCAATAAACTTAGAGAAGAATACACCACCAAAACATCTGGAAAGGAATGGGAAAATCTACAAGCTTATGACATTACTACATTATAAAGAAAATCTGCAGTAGCAACACACAGACTGCTAACGGGACATGACTGCTTGAATAAACACCTACACAGAATTGGCATAACAGATTCACCTAAATGCCCTTTTTGCAATTTAAATGAAGATATGGAAAGAAACCATCTCCTCCGTTGTCCAGCTTTTGTAGAAGAGACCAGCCTTTCTGCTAAATATTGTAGTGCAAGAGAGCGAATGATTTCATTATCAAGTGCTCGACATTAGATACCAACCAACCAACCAACCAAAATTGTAAGTATAATTTGATTGGAATTGCATCACTATCTTTTTTTGTGAAAGTGCTGCCCCTTGGTATTTTGATATATTTTAATTGCAATTTAATATCACATTTTGTTTTAAAAATTGTGGTTGCAGTGTGTTCATGTTAACATTTGAATCTATTGGGTTTGGACCACAATGTGAATTGGTTTCATTATATGTATGTGTTATATTTTATATTGTTGTTTATGTATAAGTTGTAATCTGGACAAGTCCTAAAGGATCTATGATGCTCTAATGGATGATAAAATAAAATTACTTACTTACTCACTGGCACTATCGAACCCGTAGGTTCATGTCCACGCGGACATAAGCTCTCCATACATCCCTATCCTCAGCCAATGCTTTCCAATCATTCCCTTATAATCTACTTCCCTCAAATCATAGTTAATGTTGTTCTCCCACCTCATTCTTGGTCTACCAACTGGGCGTTTTCCTTCTGGCTTTCCTACAAGAAGTTTCCATGCATGTCTTTCATTCCCCATATGCGCAACATGTCCTGCCCATTGTAGTCTACGAGACTTAACTTTTCTTATTATATCTGGCTTCCTATAAAGACCATGTAGTTCATTGTTATGTAGTGTTCTCCATTCACCTGTCTGTTCATCTCTCTTTGGTCTAAAAATTTTCCTAAGAACTTTATTCTCAAATACTTGTAATCTCCTTTCCTCCCTTAAAGTAAGAGTCCATGTTTTGCACCCATATAATATAACTGGTAGAATAATAGTTTTATATATTTTTAGCTTAACATTTTTTGAAAGGAGTTGGGACATCAAAAGTCTCAGCGGATAAAATAAAATAAATTAATGTAATTTCCCTTATTGATGGTTTGTTAACAAATATTTTGACATTACAGAAATCCTAAACTTGTGTCCTATTTTTATGAGTAAATTATTAAATTATATTTTTTTTACATTTTTGCCCCATATTCTGGAGTTTAGCAAAAAGGTTTTGACAATGTATAAATGTGTGTAAACTTTTGTCATACATTTTATAAAGTAAGGATTGAGCATTATTGGTATAATGCTTGTATTAAAGAAACCAAGAAGAAGTATATAAAGTATATTTATTACAAGATCAAAGTATTAGACAACATTATGAAAGCAGAATGAATAAATATATATCAGAGATAGCGACGTCAGAAGATATAAATATTGAATGGGAAAATATATCAAATGTAATACATAAAACAGCAAATGAGATATTAGGAAAGAAAAATAGAATAAGAAATAGGAAGGGCTTGAGAACTTGGAATGCGAATATACAAAATGCAGTGAATGAAAAACAAAAGCATATCATATATACTTACGACTGAAAACAGAAGAATCTTATGAAGAATATAAAATGAAAAGGAGAATTGCTAAAAGCATTATAAGAAAAGCCCATCAGGAGTCATGGGATAAATTTATAAGCTCAGTAGAACATGATATGTATGGAAGACAAGAAATAGGTTATAAATTAGTGAAACATCTAAATCAGACTGAGAAAGATTCTGCCAGATTGAATATAATCCCAGAATAAGAATGGATCCAACATTATGAAAAACTTTGGAAAAAGGAGGAAATTGAAGGAAAAGAGAACAATGAGGAAGAAATAAAAGTGGAAAATATTGATGTAATAGACATAAATGAATTAGAAATGACTTTGAAAACCACTAAGAATAGGAAAGCAACAGGATTTGATAATATAAATATGGAGTTAGTCAAATATAGTGGAATATTGTGTAAACTCAAGAATGGAAAAATCATCTGAGAAGAATGGCAAGAAATAGACTTCCAAAATTGGCATTCGAATATACCCCAACTGGACATAGGGACCAAGGAAGACCAAAACATCGGTGGAAAGATCAAGACCATCTTCGCTAGGTTTACCGTACAGGCCACATGGCCTAAAACGAATTTGTTCATGATGATGATGATATTGTGTAAACTACGAATACTCCATCTAATTAATATATGTTGGCAGACCTATGGGATTCCAACCACTTGGAAAACAGCAATTGTGAAGAATATATTCAAAAGAGGAGACCGGAGAAATTGCGAGAATTACAGAGGGATTAGCTTAATGAATACTGGCTACAAAATATATACGAAAATAATAAATAATAGGTTGAGAAAAATAACAGAAGTAATAATAAGTGAAAATCAAAGTGGATTCAGAAAGGGAAGGTCATGTATAGACAATGTCTTTACACTGAAACAACTCATAGAAAAGAGAAGAGAACATAACTTAGAAACTCACATAGGATTTATAGATTTGGATAAGGCCTTCGATCGAGTAAACAGACAAAAATTATGGGAAATATTACGAATGAAAGGATACCCGCTGTGCCTTGTTGAAACAATAAAGAAATTATATGAAGACACAAATATAATTATAGATACTGGATTCAAAAGAACAGATGCAATCAAAACAAATACTGGATTATGACAAGGATGTAGTTTATCACCCACTTTGTTTAATATATATATAGACGATATTTTAAATAAATGGAAAGTTTTAGTAAATCCAGGAATAAGAATGGATAATAAAGTGTGCATAAATAATCTTCTATTTGCTGACGATGTAATCATAATACAGAAAAATGAAAATGACTTACAGAAATCAATGCATGCATTAAATGAAATATGTAAGTTATACGATCTAAAGATTTCTGTAAGGAAAACGAAGACCATGGCTTTTAGAGGAAGAGATCCAGTGAGATCCAAAATTATTTTAGAAAATCAAAGTATAGAACAGGTGTCTAGTTTCAAATATTTGGGCTGTGATGTTGGCTACAATGTGGAAAGAGATATTGACTCCAAAATAAATAAATTTCAGACGGTGTGTGGAACAATACAGAGAACATTCAAAAATAAAAATTAGAAAAGAAACAAAGATAAAAATGTATAATGTTATGGCGGTTCCCACAATATTGTATGGATGTGAAACTTGGGCTCCAGTGAAAAGACAGAAGGATAGAATACAGACGGCAGAGATGCGGTTCCTAAGACAGGTAAAAGGATGTACAAGACTTGATAGAATAAGGAATGAGGATATAAGAGAAGAATTGAAAGTACAGCCTTTATTGGATAAAGTCACGAATTACAGACAGAAATGGATTGATCACATGGATGGAATGAGTAAGGAGAGATATCCATTGTTAGCAAGAAATTATGAAGCAAGAGGAAGGCGTGATGTTGGAAGACCTAGAAGACGTTGGGCTCATGCATTATGAAGTCGGAACGGGCAATTGCCTAATCCCTGGAATGATGATGATGATGATGATGATGATGAAGATTATCAATACATTGGGGGCATTCAGTGGCCAAAATGTAAGCGCTTTATCTGCAGCATACTATTCAGCGGGCAATAAAGCGAGCGGACTTGCAGCTATTGCAGCAAAGTAAAAGTAGGCTGCAGACAGAAGAAACCGCTGCATCCATTGTGATTGGCTGGTTCATTCAGTTTAAACATGGTGTCCTTGTCTATAAACAATTTATGTTTGATGTACAAATTTTGTATTATTTACGTCTGGACATTAATATATGAGTTATTCAAGGTGGCTAACCCTTTTGACGAACATAAGTGATATATTAAGTAAAACTAAAGACAGTGATAATTTTAAGATTGTTATCAATATCAAGAATTTACGATTATAACCTTGTCAATTTTATTATTATGAAAATTATATCCCCAGATGATTCATTCGCTAATACCTGGTTCAAAGTTAATTATAATTTTTAATTTCAAGATATATAAAATAAATTAGAATCTTATGATTGTGTTCATGGGGTCATTTCTGGAAGTGCTACAGTGGTTGACCAACCAATTTTCTCTACAGATAAAATGAACATTTGTACTCTTCTTTAAATGTGTAACACAATAAGAAAATTGTGTAATGGACAAAGAGATGAACTGTGTATCTTATGTTTGTAATCTTTATGAAGTATTGGCCATAACTTGAATTGAAATATTACAATATTCTACATTTCTTATCTAAATTTGACCAGTGAAGATACAAATACTCAGTGTGATGTGCATTAATAAAATTAAATTACAGCTAGAGTTGGTTAATGTATTAACAGAAAAATTTACACTCAACATAGGATTTTAATCACAGCTGATCCATTATGTAATCTCCAACTTTGTATACTATGTCTTATCATTGAGATACTGAGAGCCATTACTTGAACCAGGTATGAATAATTTTCACTTTAATTCCCAATTTATCGTAAAATGAAATGTGGTCTTATATATTTAATTCAAATGCATGTAGTCTCTCTTATGGGATATTGCTATTCACTGTATACTACCATTAACCTTGGTAGAAAATATTTTTCATATACCGGTACTAAAAATGATTCAGTGAAATACTATTTAGTGTAACACTTAACTTTACTAAGAAAGTGGCATTGTTAATGTTAGAGATTATATTAAATTATGTCTGTAAGTATAGTGAGTGTAATTAACTGCTGTTATGACAGAATTTCAAATATATGGTTGGAAATTACATATAATTTTTTGGGTTTACTTTAGCCATAAAGATTACGGTAATTACTCTTATAAGTAATTAATATTTTCAGATGTTACAAAAAAGTTAAATTAATCAATTATTAAGAAAGCTATATTTAAATTATTATAACTTGATATTCTTCTTTGTTTTCATTCCTATTCCTTAACATATTTAAAATAAAGATGAAGTATGTTTGAGGTTGAAAAAATACAATGATGCCTTTCTTTATACAATTGTTTGGTTGCTGTACTTAGGCCATGTCTTGCACTACTTACATTCATTTTGCACATATGCCTATATTTCCTGTGTTTTCTAATGTAACCTCTAATCCTCGTAGATTTAAATATAGGCCTAAAAGTGTCAAAAGTTATGTAAGAAATGGCATGAATAAAATGGCTGAACAATTGAATAAAATTTGCCCTACAGCCCACCTGGCAATACTTTTAGTGTAGTTATTAAATATATATGTTATGTGATGATGAAGGAGCAAGATATGCATCACATAAGGAATTCGCAGGAGTGATATTTTAATATAATAAAATAATATCAAGTTGTGTCCAACTCAGGGTCAGATTGAGAGATTAGATTAAGCCCCTATATTTATAGAGGTCTGTAATTAACAAGGGTGCAGGCTGACTACATCTGATAAACGAAATGGATGAGATGAAAATGGGGAAAGGTGGAATGAAATTGTGGTAGGGGAAAATGAGAGAAATCCCGAAAGAACCTGCTGTAGCCCCGTTTCCTCCATTACAAAATCCACGTATAATGACTGAGACTCTAATAAAGTTAAAAAAACTACTCTTACTAAAACACAAATTAATAAGATTAATACATATTATAAATGAGGTTCTCGAGAAACCAGCGGTGAGAGGCGAGCGTCTAATCGCTTGCGTCACGGAGCCGCCTGATATATTAATAATTAAAAAAATACAAATTTTCTCCTTATAATAATATTTTATTTTAAACGATCTAGTCGTCAATTTCATAAATTACATATATCAAAATAAATAGTAAATTCTGTATATCCCTATTAGTATTATGATTAATTTCTATAGCATCGTATAGTAATATGAGTAATAAGCTAATGAACAAATTGAAATTTGGCGGTTCCGCTGCATGCAACAAACTCCTTAAATTTCCGCTGCAAATGTCAGCCGTTTTTGCTAGAGCGCTTTATTGCCCGCTGAATGCGCCCACAGAGAAGTTTCTCTATGGAATGCGCCCATTATCTGAGAAAACTTATGTTGATGTTGAAAGAGTTATGGTATTGCGCTTTTCCCTGAAAACCCCCGAAATTTTTTTTCCAAGGGTAATCGAAAATATACTCAGAAATAAATAATTAAATCTTTTCTGTAGGCTGTAATAAATTGAATTTGAATAGTATACAGTATTCAGTGGAAATAGATCTGGCCAAATTTCCCTAGAGCTGATAATAATGAATAATGAGTAAATGTGGCAACAGCAGGATGCTTTGAACCATAACTTCATGAGTAACTTTTCCTTAAATCATTGTAAGTATCTTTTTTGTATTAATTGTATCTTGATTTTTTGCTTTTGCTATTTGGCAAGAAACTATTTTGGTAGCAATGCATACGAAGAAAATGGCGGAGTGTATGTTTGTATTTTGTTGGTTAAGTGTGTTGAGGCTCGGGTCAGTTGAGGTGAAATAATGTTTTGATCGTAATTTAAGAATTTTTAAACATATAAATCTTCAACCTGTAAGACAGAGGTGTCGGTCTGACAATTAAGAGCAAATAATTGGAGGTTTTAATTTAGAATTGTATTTTTATTCCATTATGGCGGATAGCGGCAATACTAGGTAAAATTTGATGTATGAATTTATGTGCAATACTGGAAGTAGATAGCTCATGTAATTTAAATAGTCTAGGTTTATAATGATAGAATAAAAAATACATGTATGCAGGTTGATGTTATGAGATCTTTCCAAAAGAAAATTCGGGTGAACCTAACCTCTAAATTTTGAGTAATACTACCATTTGTCTTCTTCCATAAGTCGTTTTGACTATTAAGAAAGGGATCTCGGATAATTTGAACAATAGTATATCTAATTTTATGTATTTAAGTTTTTAAGATAGTTTGGTCATAATTTTATAATAATAGTAGGAAATGTGCATAAGAGTAGAGTAGGCACTCTGGATGTGGTCGGTTTTATGTCTCTCAGAATTCTACACTTACACTCTTATGCCACTGATGCACTAAACACTTGTAAACACGTTTTGTACTGTTTTAAACATTTTCCAATGATCTTCAAGCTTTCTTTACAATATTTTATATTTATATATTTACGTAAAACATGATCGGGGATAAATTACTGTCTTGCTACTTTCCCATGTTGTTCCAACGTTGCCACCATTTGAAAATAACTTAAAGCCATATTTAGTGTTAGTGTCGTAAAATTAGTTTGTAGTTCATTAAACAGTATGCATGTAAATTGCTTTGTTACGTTAGGAAATGGGAAGTTGGTTTACGTCCATTTTTTTAAGCATTTGGGAATAAATAATATGCATGTAACTGTTTTCTTTAGTTAGAAAATGGCAAGTTAGTTAACGTCCATTTTTTTTTTGCATTTGGAAATTTATTCCCAAAGTTGGTAACGCCGACTGCAGAGCCATCTACCGGAGGCTATATTAACCATTACAGCAATTCCCACAACTCGCGCATGCACATTGCGATTCTGTGGAACTTAGAAAAAATCGTCTGAGACATATAACCGACTTTTTCCGGCACTCCTCTGTGCTGAGATCCATCACAGTTTTTTGTGTTTTTCTTACATTTCAAAACGTGGTATTTGTCACATTTTAGTCTGCATAGTTTGCATACACATTTCTCGGATGTTATGTGAAAGGTGTTTATTATATTATTTTTAGTCTGAACATCTTACCTCAATATTAATGTTGATTTGTTCTTGAACATTAATATTGAGTTAAGATGTTCAGACTAAACATAATATAATTAAAATAACCTCAAAATATAACTTCCTAAAATTAAATATTAAAGGTGTTTATGTTATATAGTTTGTGATGGGAGCCGTGTACTGAGAGTCTGTTGACTGCACTCCTCATCTGTAAGTTTGCCCTTGTCCAATTTCTATCCGTCATCGTGCTGGCAATGTAGAATTCATCTTCTATATTGTTTTTTTTGTAGATATTCCATCATGAGACTCTGGTATGCCTGAGTGGATGGCAATAGCAGTGTGAAGTGCACTTCTTCTATTAGGAATGGTTCCTTCGTTAGTAAGTATGTGGGCCTGGATGGTGTGTACTTTGGGACACCTAAGACTTTCTTTAGAAATGTTGTTTTGACATGCTCAAGGGTGTGCATGTCTCTCTTCTTAAGATGCTCTCACATTATTTGTATTACATATGTGAGTATGGGAGTTATCTTCGCTCTGAATATTCTCATTGCTGTCTTCAGCGAGAGTGATTGAAGCTGTTTTATTTTATGCATTGCTATAATAGCTGCTATTGCTCTCTGTTTGATATGTATATTAAATGTGGTCCCTGATGTTTGTAGTGTGATTCCAAGATATTTGTATTGGTTTACTGTTTTTAACTTTTCCGATCCAAGTTGCAGTGTGTCTTTTCCTGAATATCATATGTACACTTTGTCGGTGTTTATTTTCAATCCATTTTTTTCGCCCCATGTTGATAGGCCATCTAGGCTTTACTGTAAGTTCCCTATTCTGTTTGATACTAGAACCATGTCGTCTGCGTAAATGTATAGTTTTGTGGTACTATCTTCTTTGGTAGTTGCTTCTATGACATCTGCTGTTGCTATGTTGAATAGTACTGGGCTTAGGGGATCTCCCTGGAGAACTCCGTTTGTCTGTAAGATTGGTTCAGATCTCTCCAGATTGATATCTATGATAATACTGTTGAATTGAAGTATGTTTGTGATGATTGTTGTGAGGTAGTTCCTTTGTCCGATCATTTTTCCCAATTTTTCTTTTATGGTGTTTCTTTATAGTGAGTTGAAGGCTTTTTTATAATTAATAAATACTGCATGTAGTTTTCTGTTCTGATGTTTTAGCGTGTCTGTGATGTCTGCGTGTAGATTCACTATAGCTTGTATTGTAGATGTGCCTTTTATGAAGCCGAATTGCTCATCAGTAATAAGGTGGTCTATTTTCTTAGCCTTTCTGTTATGATTCTTGTGAATCATTTGAATATTGCACTCTCAAGGGCTATGCCTCTATACGAATCTGGGGATGTCGTGTCTCCTTTTCCTTTATGTAGGGTCTTGATAATGGATATTCTTCATGTCTCTGGAATGACATTGTTTTCTATGCATTTATTGAAGAGTTTTGTCCATACTTCTGTGAGGACTTGTGCAGAGATAGCATAAATTAAGAATTATAAGTATAATTGACGATGAGGAGATGTTGACCTCCTTTAGGAGTCCGGTTCCTCACAGCTGTAGCTACACACATAGCTATGCAAGACTAATGTCCACAGCACTCATAATTTTATAAAAGCTAATAAAATAACTTTTCTTCTTCTTCTTCGTCAGGCTCTACGACTTCCAGTGGAATGTCTTGGCCTTCTCAACTAGTTTACGCCATTTCTTCCTATCTTGTGCAGTAGATTTCAAATAAAAAATCCCCATCTCTCTTAAATCTTCAATTACATCATCTTCCCATTGTTCTTTGGGTCTTCCTCTTGGTCTTGTTCCCTTTGGCTTCCAATTCAAAATATCATTTGGCAATCTTCCTTTTGGCATTCTTAGGGTCGTATGCAAATACATTAGTCTCTACTCAAATTACTTCCAATCACTGGTGAGCTGAGATCGAATTAACAGCCGCCTTACCAGTCATGTATGAATGTTGACGTTTTCGTAATATTGGCAACGAATTACCCAGAATTCTCAGCGATAAAACCACTTCCGTTATTTTTGTCTGCTATAGAGGAATGCATTTATGCTTGCATCCCGCAAATAATACCGTATACAAACACGTCTGCGACGCTCAATATTACGCCGATTATCCTGTTCTTCCAGTTGAATTCTTTGGTAGACTCTATCAAATTCCTCTTCTCCGCGTATACCGAAAACATGATCGAAGTCTTCAAGGTCCGACATCTTGGATAAGTTTCAAACTACATTGATTACCATCGGTTCCCTTCGGGATTTTCACTTAAGTTTATATCTTGAGCTACGATCTTAAGGTACCTTGTCAGGTAGCTTACAATTATTACTGCGTGAATAGATTTCTGAGTAAGAAAAATGTGTTCGGTTAAAACTTTATCAGCAGAGAACGCCTTTTACTGTCTAATGCGTTCAAACATTCGACCCTTAGTGTATGTCCAAACCATTGTAATCTTTTGGATTTGATGAAACTAACTATATTTTCTTTATTATTCTTGAGGTATAATTCATTATTCCTTCTTAACCTCCAAATTCCATTTTCCTTTACTGGACCTAACATTCTTTTAAATATTTTCCTCTCAAACGTTAATAGTCTTAATTTATCTGCTTCTTTTAGTATCCAGGTTTCAGCTCCATAACATATGATTGGTCTTATTATTGCTGTATATAATTTGAATTTAACATTTTTTATATTAATTTGCTTTTGAATATATCAAAATTAGCAAATATGCTTTATTCCCCTGCGATATTCTTATTTTAATTTCTTCTTCAACAGTATTATTATCGTTTAGTATTGTGCCAATTAACTTAAAGGAGTTAATTTGATCAATACAGTCACTATTTATAGTTAGCTCATTCAAATTTGTTTTATGTCTCATACATCTTAAATATTTTGTTTTATTTAGATTGATTACAAGCCCATATTTTATACTTTCGTTTTTCAATTTGTCAAAGGTTTCCAGTAGGGAATTTTTGTTCTTGCTGTTATTATTACACCATCAGCATATGCAAGACATTGTTTTAGTCTTGTTGAAATATTTCTTCTTAGATCAAGTTGTTTTAAGACCATATCCATTACTATACAGAATAATGTCGTAGATAAAGTATCTCCCTGTTTGACCCCAGAGTTTACATCAATTGCATCGCTGAGTGCATTGCTGCATTTTAATCTTACTTTGATATCTATCAAGGTTAAAGCTATTAATTTTATTAGTTTTTGAGGTATCTCATATTCACTTAGACTTTCAATTATTTTGTTTTGATGTACAGTATCAAAAGCTTGGGAGTCTTCAACAAATATATTATATAAATTAATATTGTATTCGTGACCTTTCTCAAAGATTTGTTTCATTACAAAGATATTGTCTATTGTTGATCTGTTTGGTCTGAATCCCGCTTGGGCCTCACTCATTTTCTTATCTATTATTTCTAAAAGTCTATTGTTTAATATAATTGCAAAAATCTTGTATGCTATGTTCAGAGAGTTATAGGTCTGTAATTATTGCATAACAGTTTATCTCCTTTCTTGAACACAGGACAGACAATTCCTTCATTCCGTTAACACATTTTAGTTCTTTGTTTAACAGGTTATTACTTATAATTCTAGGTCAGCTCAAGTTTAGAATACCTTGACCTATGATTTTCCGTACTATGTTCTTGTAATACTATCTTTTCCATCTTTACTGACATTTCATACTATTTTAAATGTTTTGCAACGATACTTCTAACATTTTTTTTACAATGATTAAATATTTATCTACTTACACAAATTGTCACTACAGAATCATTGTGTGCATGCAGGATGCTTAAAGAAACTTCTGCTAGATGGTGGAGATATCTGTGAAATCAGAATGACCAACATTAAAAAATATGAAAAATATATTTTAAGAAATGGTTGCTCCACTCACTTCATTTTGTTAGGTTCTGATGAGACCAGTTAGTGTACATCAGATTAGTTTACACTTCATTAAATAATATGCATGTAATTTATTTTGTTATTTCTTATAAATCATCATCATCAATGCAAGTATTAGGCTGCGTGGCCTGTTACGGTCTCAAAGAGGAATTTTCCATCCAGTGCTTTTTGGACGTCCCTGCGATCTTTTGCCTTGGGGCAGTAACGAAGCATGACTTTTGGAATTCTATGAGACGGCATTCGTTGAAGATGGGCTTTCCAGTTGTTCTGGTAGTTTTGTATATGGTAAAGAATGGGTTCTACATCCAACTCTTCCATAATTTTCTCATTTCTTTTATGGTCCCACTTTGTGTAGCCTGCTGTACGGCGCATAAATCGCATCTCATTTGCTGTTATTTGGCTTTCATCTCTTCTTCGTATTGTCCATGCTTCACTACCATATCTTAATACTGGTCTTGTGAGAACCCTATAAAGCCGTAATCTTGTGTTCTTCTGTACTAAAGATGGTTTCATTATACTGTTAATTATCCCCGTTGTTTTTCTAAAATTTGTGATTTTTCTTTTATATATCAGTTTCATCTTGAAATGTTAAATTATAACCCAAATAATTAAATTTGTTTACTCGTTCTAAAATTTCATCATCCAAAACAATTTTGCTAGGTATAGGGTATTTCTTATAAATATGTTTGATAATTTACTGTGAAGGGGTCATACTGATTTCACAAATGTACATCATCTAGCAGAAGTTTCTTTAAGCATTTGCATATACAACCATGATTATGTAGAACTGATAAAAATTCATTGGTCGAGGTAATCTAAATTTTTTTCTTCTAGGTCTAGTCAGATTGAGAAAGTGAGGTAATTTTATTCAGAATATTCAAGATCTAATTATTTCCTTGTACTCCTCTGCTTTAGTTATTTATATCTCTGTCCATGCTTGTCTTCTATCTTCAGTACAATGGAAGAAATTAATTAGGGCTGTTCTATGCCAGGCATAATGGCATTTGGTTTTAGTGAGAAAACTATTTTATATATTTATACGTTATATATAATTAGTGCACTGCTGTGGTCTCGAGGTAGCGTGCTGTCTTGTCATGCAGCGGGCCCGGGTTTGATTCCCAGTTGGGACAGGCCCTTGGGCGTGGTTTTTCTTCGGGTTTTTCTCACCTGTAAGACAATATCAGGAAGCTTAGGACCCATCAGTCCCCAAAAATCATCCGCCCATCATCTTCAACCTTCACCGGTGTGGAAAGCAACGGAAAGCTACCACACCTATAATTCCCTAGTAAAGCTGCAAAGAATAGCATGAAAATGCTATGATTGCAGTGAAAGACCTGCCCTCGGGCAGAATTACTACATAGATATATAATAATTATTAGGGACCTAATTTCATACAAATTTCTCTATTGTTAATTTAATATATACATAGGTATTATAAAAAACTAACAAAATACTGTAGAGGTGGAAATTTATTTAAAAGAGAGGCTTGCTTAGGATTTCAAGGTAAGACTATAATTTTCTTAACAGTAATTTATAAATGTTAACAGGAATGAACCTGAAGATATTACATCAAAGTCAACTGAAAGTAGTCTTCAAGGTGGTGATCAAGAAGAAAATCTTACACAACAGTCAGAAATGAAACCACCAGAGATTTCGTTGGAAGGTTCTTCTGATGAGAAGAAGCAGACTGGGAATGGCAACAATGTTAATAATGGCAATACTAACAGCAATGGAACATCAAAGTCGCTTCAGGTGGAGAGGGAAGGCAACTGTTATTGGTAATAAATCTAATATTTGTGATGTTTTCTCTATTTTGGAGTTATTTCTATTCCAGATGACATTTGTAAAAGTTACGGATAGAAATCAATGTGATAATTACTTGCAAGGGAAACACTTAACCCCTCTCGTCTCTCCGAGTCACATGAACATTTACCCTTACTTACTTACTTACTCTTCGGTTTTACAGCCCTTGGTGAGCTTTGGCCTCCTTCACAGCCTTCTTCCATTCCTCTCTTTGCTGTGCCAATCTTCTCCATCCTCTTATCCATATTTTTTTAAGACTTGCTCTACATCCTACACCCACTTCTCTCATGGTCTCTCTATTTTTTTAACCCCCTATAATATTGTCATGTAGTAGACTTTTGGGTAACCTGTTCTCCATTCTCTCTTCATGACCCAACCATCCTAGCCGTAAAGATTGTACATATCTCACAATATCTTCTCCTCCCATTATTTGTTAAATCTTTGTATTATGTCTTACTCTCCATACCTCATTTTCACAGATTGGTTCATATATCCTCCTTATAATTGGACGGCATTATGCATAAACCAGCTATGTGCCATTATGTAAGTTTCGAGAAAAATATGTTTAAATTTTAAGTCAGTCTTCCCAATTTGTTGTAGTGCCAAACAATACTGGATATTGCAAGTTATTTTCCTTTTGACAGTTATGCATTAACAATCCAAGAGTGGGAACATTTGGCGCTTAGTTGCATGAAGCAAAATTTAGATTAGGGTTTATGAACATCTAGTTTCATAACCATTTGTTGCAAAACATAGAATCTCTGATAGGACTGACAGCGTTTACATTTTTCATTTATAATAAGGCTATATTTAAAGAATTGACATTGAAAGTGTGCATACACTTACTTAATGAGCTAGTACACCAGATAGCATCAAAATATCAATTTAAAAAAAAAGGCATTTAGCTGGTTTACACATAACATTGTCCAACTTTTCTTTCATATATTCTCAGGGAATCTTTATCTTCCTTATTCATAACCCATACTTGAGCTGTGTATATTACTACTGGTTGTATTAAGGTTTTATATAGTTTTAATTTAGTTTCTTTCGTTAATAAACTTGATTTTGATGTTTTTATTATTCATTCATACATCTCAATGATAGATTTTATTATTTTGATTTAATATTTTAAATTAACATTTTCCAGAATTGGATATAGTTTTATTTTAGAAAGAAAAATGTAATGTTTAAGTTCTTAATAAAAATACTTCGAATAGAAGCCGCCAGATAGCGTTGTTGATAGCGGTGGCTATTGGCCTTCGGTTGAAAGGAGAATTGTTTAAGTGGAAAGAAATATCAGAAGTTCTAATGGTGTAATGGTTATCACACTGACGTAGAGTCAGAAATCCGGGATTCAACTCCCAGTTTGAGTGTAATTTTCTTTCTAAAATAAAACTATATTGATTTTATTAATTTCATATTTGCATAATAATCTCTATTTTCAATCATTATACTATTATTTATTTCTTCTGACGAAAATCCTTTGTTATTTTGAACTTTTATAGGAATAAATCACTATGAGGTTTAATTGCTTCATACCTCTCCTCATATCCAGTCTTCTAAGTACATCGTGATTTCAAAGTCTTCATCTTCAGTACTTTCTTCGATGTTTTTATTATTAATTTCATACATCTCAATGATGGATAAATCATATTTGAAGAGAAAAATTATACGCTCAGACTGGGACTTGAACCTGGGACCCTTGGTTTTCTAGTCCAAGTGCTCTACCATCTGAGCAACCTGAGCAAGTACCGATCTAAACGCAATTTTTCTCTATATACGTTGTAATTCCCGCCCATCAAATGCTTTGAAGCCTTTGCTTCTATCTTTGCAAATGGCGGCTCCTTTATTAACACATTCGGTACCAGGGACTGAGCAGGGCATTTAAACCCACAGGCCAGCCATTTAAATACCCCAGCTACCCTTTTCGCAGCACTTCAGAAAATGGACCATTATTCACAAACTATTAGTCCTAGAAAATTCAAATTTTGTACATACATAAAGGAGATATCCTAGTAGGATTTGATGGTGAAATAACTTGGGTGATTGACATCACATGGTATCGGCTTATCAATTTCAGGAAGTGGAAATTCATCTTCACTTTCACTTTATGCATCTTCTAATTCAGGTATCAGTTCATCACCTGAATCATTATTATACAAAATAATCACTAATTCTTCTTCAGTGAGATATTTTTCTTTTGCCATGATTTCACTCACGCACAAACAACAGAGCGATAACGGGAAACATATACGACTGCATTGGAGCCTGCAGGCAAGTTTGGGTGAACGAATTCCATGTGTTTGTTTTAAAAATAAAAGGGGATTCACCAAGGTTAAACGTGTCAAACGGGAATAGAAAATGTACATTTACATGCCATCTATGATCTCCAAGACATACTAAGCCAACACAATATTTAGGCACCGAATATAAATGCAGTTTGTTTGCGCCCGCTCTAAAACGAGTTAACTGACCAATGGCTGCATACACGATAGTCTCTTTAAACACCTTAACTGGTTTACGGTACTGAATGTGTTAAGAAGACATATTTAGGAATTATACATTACATTATAAATGCCAGTACAGCTTTTTTCAATGTTTTTATTATTAATTTCATACATCTCAATATATGATAGATGTATGAAATTAATAATAAAAAACATCGAAAAAAGCCGTACTGGCATTTATAATGTAATGTATAATTCCCAAATATGTCTTCTTAATAAAGGAGCCGCCATTTGCAAAGATAGAAGCAAAGGCTTCAAAGCATTTGGTGGGCGGGAATTACAATGTATATAGAGACAAATTTGCATTTAGATCGGTACTTGCTAAGGTAGCTCAGATGGTAGAGCACTTGGACTAGAAAACCAAGGGTCCCGGGTTCAAGTCCCGGTCTGAGCGTGTATTTTTCTCTTCAAATATGTTTCAGTACTTTCTTGTTGACTGATGTTATGTCGATCAGAAGAACTACTACTTCTTCCCTCTGTTGGTGGACCGATAAACCTCCGGACCCAATCAGAATCCGCGGGAATTTCGAAGTTCGTAAGTTTTTCTTTCTTGTTTTTTTTGAATGTGGATTTTTTCCCAAACTGTGAGTTTTTAGTTTTTTGTTTGTTTAATTAGACTGGCTTTTTATTCAATTAGATGTTTTTTGGATCAAGCATGATCAGCTACTGCTGACTTTTCCACTTCACCATTTTTGACATTTCTAAGATGTTCTTTCACCTTGTTTTCAAATTTCATTTTGTTTTTCCTATGTAAATTTTGTCACAATCCCTGCATTTGATCTGATAAATTTCTGATTTGTTTTCTTCTTCAATTTTTTTCATTTTTGTTGGTTTTAATTATCATATTTAGGCTGTATTCGTTCTTCAGTGCCAATCTTATATTAAGCTTATTGAAATTTTTTTTAAACTTGTGGTGTTTCAATGAATGGTAAGTGAATTTCTTGAATTCTATTTTTTCTTCTGTTTGTTTTATAAGTGTGCTTTTGTCTTTTAAACTTATTATTTTCTTATATGTTGTTTTGTTGTCAAATGCTGGGCCTTGGCAACCATATTTTTTTTCAAAGCCGTTTTCTGTTGCAACATTAATTATGTAATCTTTTTCTTTTTCATAATTTTCTTTGCTCATAGGTATATTTACTAATCTATGTGTCAAACTATTGAACACTGCCTCTTTGTGAGCAAAATGGTTGAATCCTGAAGTTCTAATATAGTTATTTATATGTGTATTCTTTCTGTATATTTCAAATTCTATCCTGTCTCCTCCATTTCTTGTTAAATTAGATCTAAAAATGGGATTTATCTTTCAATTTCAGTTTTCATGGTAAATTTTATAGTTCTACTCTGAATGTTCAAAAGCTTTAAGCATCCTCTATTTGTTTATGATTCACAACAGCAATTACATCATCACATATCTACTCCAAAATTTGAAAATTAAAGGGTTTCCACTCATTATTTTCTGCTCAAAACTTCCCACAAATAAATTAGCCAAAAGGGTGATGGGGATTTCCCCTAGAAAGTCCAAAACTTTGTTTGTAAAATTTCTCATTATATGTAAGAAACATTTGTTCAGTGCATAATTGGTTAAAATTATATATTCCTTTATGTTTTCTTTTTTCTAATTTATTTTTATTTAATCATTTTTCCAAAATTTCAATAGTGGTTTCTCTAGGGTTGCTGGGAAACTATATCAAATGACACTAATCTGTCTGTTGGTTCTAATTGTGTATTCTCTAATTTTTCTGTCAGTTGAAATGAGTTGTTAACCCATTACTGCCCAGCGTTACATAAATGTAACACCTGCATCTTTAAACAATAATACCTCAAACTCTTTGTTGGCAATGTAATATTTATGCAAATTGCACATTGTTGCGATCCCTTCAGTCTGGTGTTTGTTTTTCATTGTATCAGTTCAGTGTCAAACAGTGGATGCATATTTATGATTAATTTTCAGATTGCATAATTTATACTACACCATAGAAAAAGAATAAGTATAAATTCAATAATATATTAAATAATGAAGTTTATTATATACAAAAGTATTGAAACTTGAATACTATTATCATTTCTGGTACATTTAGTTGTTATGAATACTTAGAATTGGCACAGGATGATGTTGAAGTTTGCTGTAACATAAATGTTATGCTAGGAAGTAATGTAAGCAGATTTTTATATCAAATCCCAGTTTATGTTCCTCAGTATAATTTATAAAATGTTATTTTTTTCTTTTAAAATAATTTTGTCGAAAAAAAAAATTATTGTACGATGAGAGCATGATCAAATATTTTGCAAGATATGGGTTGAATAAGTTTATAAGAGGAAAACTCAAGTGTAAGTTTGGTGCTTGTCTAATTTTCCACAAGTTGTCTTTGATTTCAGGGTTGATGTCATTATTAGAAAAATGTATGAATCTCAAGATCTGTTCAAACCTATTCCTTCCCATTGCATTGCTCACTAATTTATTGTGAATGTCATCAATCATCATTATTCTCCCAATACATTCACTTAGAAGGTTGTACCCATTAAGAATGAGAATAGCTATAAAGCATCTAATTTCAGCTACTGATATGATAGGGTGGGATAGTTATTGTGCAATGCATATCTATTACATTCTTCTGTTATGAAGTCAGTAAGTTCGTGAGTGAGGAAAAGTTCTAAAGCTGTAGAATTTACAATCTTTGTTTATTTTTATGGAACTTACTAAGAACCTAGCATCAGGATTTATAGCCAAGAAGCTCTAAATACTTTATTTGGCGGGGAAAAATAATGATGTATAAGATATTTTTATTGCCCCTCCTGATTCTAATGTCTTGGCTGATGAAGATTCAGGAGAGGAAGACGCAGATGGGACTCGTAAAAAACCTCAGTGAAAACAACTCCTTGCTGAGGCTGAAGTACAAACTGCCGATGGAAGAGAAATATTACCTGAACCAGCTTAAAATGAAGCAACCTCCCTGCCATGTGCACCAGAAACACAAGTTCCTCCGGTATTGTATGTACATTGGATGGACAGTGATTTTCAAAATATCAATAGAGATTTTGACGCTAGTAATTTACCTTCACATGAAGAAAAAAATTGAACTGAAGCTTTCTTTGTATCTGAAAAAAATTGATTGTACGATGAGAGCATGATCAAATATTTTGCAAGATACGGGTTGAATAAGTTTATAAGGGGAAAACCCATTCAATTTGGATATAAAGTCTTATCTTAAGGATATCTCATTGACTTTGACATACATCAAGGTAATCAGCTGCCTGGACCATTGATATACAGAAAAAGTTTGGTAAAGCAAATGTCCTAAATGTGATGTGGGATTGTGTATTGATTGCTTTTCTGTGTATCTCACCCGATAAATGACTGAAATAATTTATTTCTTAATGTTAATTATGTGTATGATAAGTTATGTGGTGTGTTTAATGTTATTCATTTTTGCTCCCATATGTGCCTAGCATTACATATATGTCACGGTCATTTTTAGACAACTAATAAACACAACTTATTGTGGATAAACTAGTACATAAGTCAAGAAAAAACCAAAGAAAAATCAACAAAAATTAATTTGGGCACTAAAGGGTTAATTGAAAGGTTATCAAATCCTTCCATTTTCTTGTATTCACTACATAACCATTTGGATATTAGATATGTAGGTGACCCTATACTGTTAATAATGGGAAAAACAAAAAGAAATTTGAAAACAAGGGTGAAAGAACATCTTAGAAATGTAAAAAATGGTGAAGTGGAAAAGTCAGCAGTAGCTGCTCATGCTTGGTCCGAAAAACATTTAATTTAATAAAAAACTAGCCTAATTAAACAAATAGAAAAACAAAAAGAACTCATGGTTTGGGAAAAAATCCACATTCAAAAAAACAAGGAAGAAAAACTTACGAACTTTGAAATTCCTGCAGATTCTGACTGGATCTGGAGGTTTATCAGTCCACCAACAGAGGGAAGAAATAGTTCTTCCGATCGACATAACACCAGTCAACAAGAAAGTACTGAAGATGAAGCCGCCAAGGCTTTGAAATCGTGATCTACTTAGAAGACTGGATATGAGGAGGGTATGAAACATTTTAATTTATCTTAAATTAAACCTCATAGTGATTTATTCCTATAAAAGTTCCAATTAATTCTGTCCTTTTATATGAATTCCATGCCCTGAGGCAATGAACTTTTCCTATATTTTGGGACATAAAGGTGGCCATCAATCATGACAGACATCTCATGCCAATTGTTTAAAAGGTGGGTGCCTTAATCTCCTACTGCTC
Source organism: Diploptera punctata (assembly GCA_030220185.1). Lineage (NCBI taxonomy): Eukaryota > Metazoa > Arthropoda > Insecta > Blattodea > Blaberidae > Diploptera > Diploptera punctata. The sequence goes on along the minus strand of JASPKZ010010285.1, from coordinate 1,151,517 downwards.
CAACAGGTGGGATCACTTTATCTTTTACCTTTACCTTAGATAACATTATGAAAAATTTTCTACAACTACAAAATTATTTTGTGTTTTCAGTGGCAAGGATCGCAATTTGAACATTGTAGAGCTTCTTTGTGCCAACTGTTTGCGATGGTATCACGAATCATGTATAGGATACCAGTTGGGAAAATTGGTTCCATTCATGATGAATTATTTTTTTGTGTGTAAAAATTGTTCACCTACTGGACTTGAAAGTTTTAAGAAAAATCAAGCAGGTAAGTAACACATTTTAAATAATATTCTCATTTACAATTTGCTTGCAAGGAATCCAGAGATTCATTATCTCATATAAACCTGACGTTGATACTTATGATCTATTTATTTTCTATTCTAATATTGGAAAAAAACTTTATAACAAGGGTCATTCCATAAGTCATGGCAACTAATTTTTATCAGCCAATAAAGCTGCAAGAAACAAAATTCAGTATATACAAGTGAGAGTCACTAGAATGTCCTTCACAATGTGGTACAAATGTGGAATCCAGATACAGCAGCATATGTGTAAAGAACATTGAAATATGCATAAATAGAAATAATTTTTTACTTCTATTTCATGTGAAGAAAAAATAATACTCATATAACTAGAGCTAACTCCCTTCAAAATAATCCTCCAAGGCTGATACACATTTTTGCCAATGATGAGGATGGTGTTGAATACCATCAGCTGTTTGTGATGTGCCTATGTGCACCATTCTTCGTTGAAACACTTAAGATATCTTCCCTGTTTGCAAACTGCTTCACATGCAGCAGCATCTTCAATTATTATTTTGAAGTGTGTTAGTTCTGAGTTCTTTATGAATATTATTGTTGTCCTCACGTGTAATAGAAGTAAAACAATGATTTCTATTAAGTTATGTATATAGGAAATAACACTATGAGGTTTTTGAGTATTGTTTATTTTTTATTATTTCACTCACCTCATACTTCATAACTTCTTGCAGACCTAGGTTTCATCACACCATTTGTGACATTCTCAATGCTGTGTCACGTTCACAACTGACGTCCAACGGCCTTCTATCCTGCAGACTGACCTCCGTGCCATCTGATGGCTGACCGACGAATTTCCTAATCAATCTTCTCTCCTTATAACCGGGTATTTCAAAATTCATAGTTGTATTTTCATTCTTGCATATGTAAATTTTTTCCCAAATTGTGAGTTCCTTCGGTTTTTTTCCAATTGTTTAATTTAATATTTAATATAATATAATAATATTTAATAGTTTAACACACAGACTTGTGAATGTCCCCATGAGCAAAGAAAATTACAATAAAGAGAAAGAACACATCATAAAAATTGCGAAGGATAATGGTTTTCAAGAGAAGATGATACACAAGAAAATAAATAAATTTAAAGAACAAAAAATCACTAATGATAGTACTCTTCAGACAGATAAAAATATTGGCAAAAAATTCAAGAAGTTCACATACCATCCTTTAGTATTTGACAAGTTTCAAAAAATCTTCAACAAATTCAACATTAAATTAGCACTGAAAAATGATTACAGCTTGGGTAATTTAATAAAAACCAACAAAAATGAAAAGATTGAAGACTGCAAAAAATCGGGAATTTATCAAATTAATTGTAAAGATTGTGAAAAGATATACATAGGAAAAACAAAAAGGAATCTAAATACAAGATTAAAAGAACACCTCAGAAATGTTAAAAATTGAGAAACCGAAAAATCTGCAATAGCTGCACATGCCTGGTCAGAAAAACATAGAATAGAAACCAAAACAAAATTACTTTAACAATTGGAAAAACCGAAGGAACTCACAATTTGGGAAAAAATTTACATATGCAAGAATGAAAATACAACTATGAATTTTGAAATACCCGGTTATAAGGAGAGAGGACTGATTAGGAAATTCGTCGGTCAGCCATCAGATGGCGCGGAGGTCAGTCTGCAGGATAGAAGGCCGTTGGACGTCAGTTGTGAACGTGACACAGCATTGAGAATGTCACAAACGGTGTGATGAAACCTAGGTCTGCAAGAAGTTATGAAGTATGAGGTGAGTGAAATAATAAAAAATAAACAATGATTTCTATTTATGCATCTTTCAATGTCCTTTACACATATGCTACTGTATCTGGATTCCACTTTTGTACAACCATTGTGAAAGGACATTCCAATGACTCACACTTGTATATACTGAATTTTGTTTCCTGCAGCTTTATTTGCTGATAAAAAATAGTTGCCATGACTTATGGAATGACCCTCGTATATAGAATTGTCATGCAAGATTTTTTATAAGTCTTAAACTAAATATTGTCGTGCCCTATAGCCGAGTGGTGAAGGCAAAGATGCCTTTTTGCAGAGCTATGGGACTTGTGCTGGTTACCATGAGGGAAGAAATTTTTCTTGTGGAATTTCGGCCAGTATGGGACCAGTGCCTACCCAGTATCGTGAGGAATTTGGGTAGCTACAATAAGTAGCAGCTCCAGGTCAAAAAAACCAGCAATAATGGTTGCAGTCCCAACATGTTGACTATATGTCACCCCTAAACAAACTGGATGATTGTCTACCTCTGTGATTAACGCATGTGGATGTGAGACCAAGGGCCTTCCAGACCTGTTGTCCCATGGAGTTAAAAAACTGAATATTGTGCATGAATGAAGTTTAAAGAAATTACCAAAGAGATGACTTTATTGTAAAATGTTACATAGCTGGTAACAAGCTAATACTTTTCACAGCATTTCCACAGATGTGTGTGACGGCAATTGGTAACATGATGCAAGCAAGTGTAAAGGAAGGTTCTCCACGTACTATGTTTTCAAAGGATCGGGATATTATTCCTTTTATTGATTCTCATTGGGAAGGAATGACAACAATGCCACGAAGAGTTACACAATCTTGGCATTCAACGGTAAGGATTGAAACTTTGTTATTCTACTTCTTGAATTAATCTTCCAGTCAAAATTTAATATGTTGATATTTTGTTTACAAATACACTACAATTCTGATTTTGTTAAAAGTGTTTGACCTTAAAGACGAAAGAAAATCAATGCAAGGTGTGCTATTGTAGTGCAAACAAGTATCATTCATTCACCAATATACAAATAAATCTTGGAAATTGATTTTTTAGGAAATAGGTTAAGTAACATTATATCACCTCACCTCATGTTCTTCTTCTTAGACTGATTTCGGAACCTTATTCAGTTCTGTCCTCAATACTTTCACGATTGTTGTTATGTCATCTTGTTGTCTTGAAGAGCCACCTCCTGTTCCCTCTGTTGGTAGACTGAAGAACCTCAAAATTAAATTTTTTCCCCAGGAATTTCAAAGAAATTTGATTTTGATCCACACATGGTCAGAAAACATCAAATAAAAAAAAAGGCTAAATTAATAAAACAAATAGATAAACCTAAAGAGTTCAGAGTGTGGGAAAAATCTGTATTCAAAAAAATGAAAAGGAGAAATTAATGAACTTTGAAATTCCTGGAGAAAATTATTTGATCTCGAGGTTCTAACAGAAGGAGCAGGAGGTGGCTCTTCAAGACAACATAACAATGGTTAAGTTATGTAGATAGGAAATAACACTATGAGGTTTTTTAACAATGGTTGTGAAAGTATTGAGGATAGAATTGAATAATCCTTCTTCAGACATGTTAACAAATTATGAATTGTGTTATTATAGTATATATCAACTGATCTACGCAACAATACAACAATAATTTATTTAAATTTTTAAATTTAACAAAGGCGATTCATTCAAATCAAGTTGAGATTTTAACAGTTTAATACTACTTTTCAATTTATTTATTTTTACAGCCTCCAAAAGGTCCAACTTCTTACCCTTATCACAAACATGTAAAATTTCAAAATTTGGATCGAAACAATGATTAAATTGGAATAGGTGGTTAGCATATTTTGAATACCCTAAATTTCTGTTATGTGCTCTTTTATCTCTCGGATAAAGGAACAAATGAGAGCATATAACAGAAATTTAAAATATTCAAAATATGCTAATCACCTATTCCAATTTAATCATTGTTTCGATCCAAATTTTGAAATTTTACGTTTGTGATAAGGGTAAGAAGTTGGACCTTTTGGAGGCTGTAGAAATAAATAAATTGAAAAGTAGTAATAAACTGTTAAATTTTCAACTTGATTTGAATGAATCGCCTTTGTGAAATTTTAAAATTTAAATAAATTATTGTTGTATTGTTGCTTAGATCAGTTGATATGTACTATAATAACACAATTCATAATTTAACATGTCTGAAGAAGGTACAGTGTTCCGAAACAGCTGTCACAAAATATATCTTAATAAATATGAAAATCAAATAAAATAAGTTATATTTTTATATAATTAATAAATATGGATTTTCATCAAGTAAACACCAACTCAATTGATTAGGAAGAATTTAATATGTGTTAGGTATTCAGAAGAATATTCTGCAAACTTTAAATCGCAGTAGCTCCAAAATACTATATTACATGGATGTTTGTTTCAACACACTTAGGATGCACTGTGAAAGTTCACAGGCCTTCTTATTTTTCAGTAGAGCCAGTTCCTTTGTGAGTGATGAACCGGAGGGTATATTTATGTGACTATTTAACTCATGCCCCAAATGGGATTCAATGACCATTCACATTTCAATTATTTTTTTAATTACAACCAATTACAGTCGTGTTTCACCTTGAATTTATCAAACAAGTTTATCATATTATTAATATTGAGGTAAGATGTTCAGACTAAAAATAATATAATTAAAATAACTTCAAGATATAACTTCCTAAAATTAAATATTAAGTTTATCATATTAAAGAAAGCTTCTCTCTTTTAACATTCTGAATAGGTCATAGCATTATTTTGCAGTGTCTGACCCTCAAAGAAATACGGCTACCAGATTGTATATATAGTGCACGAATGTCAACTGATGGTGCTTGCGGGAGATAATATAAAAACATTTGTAGCAATTGATTATACCACAAAAAAAAACCACTGTTTGCACTTTCTTAAACAAATTATATCCCAGGAAATAACGTTGCAGAAAAATATAATTGACATATTTACATCATAGGACATCAGAAATTAATTAATACCTATAATGTTGGTTATAAATTTCTCCACTAGGGTGCATTCTTACAATATTGCGATCCTTTGGCAATAAATAATATGATCTGGTTGCAGTGATGAACAAGCGTAACAATCATTTCTCATTTGTTTTCAAACATCGCTTCTCATTTGTTTTCAAACATTGCTGTTTACATTAAATACATAATATTTTAAAATAACTATACTTAAATTTTATTCGTTAAATAGCACTCTTGATTTCCAAATTCTCTAGATAAATTAACTCCTCACTCCGTGAGTCGTGAATTTATCAACAATTTGGAAATCACTCGTGGCATTACTTATGATAATGTAATATGTTAAATGAAATGTATTGATATATTTAATTGCAGATTCATAGAGCTCTCACGAAGGACATTGGAACATTATTTGTTTGTGACGAGAGTTCTGGTGATCCTATATTTGGACTCTTGGCTCCAGAACTGACCCAGATTAAACCTAATTATGAGGCAATGATTCGAGGGGGACATCTCAAAGTTACTGACATGGGCATACAGCATGGTATGAAATTATGCTTTTTTTGTTTTTTAATATTTATAAAGTATAATATTAAAATAAATAAATACCTTGACAGATACCATCATCCTCAACTGGATTAAAATTTTTAAAAGTGTAGCCTTTCAGAAACTGGCTTACGTTTTCAGCAGATGGGTGTGTGCTACTAACTCTGACCCTTCTGCTGAAGGTGGAAGCCGGTTTCTGAAGGGCCTACAGTTTTAAAAATTTTAACCTAGTTGAGGATGATGGCACCTATCAAGGTATTTATTTATTTTAATATTTTAATATTTTATTTTATGACCATTCACCTTAACAAAATTATATTACGAATTTTATTAACATTGATTTTTAACATTTATTTTATAAAATATGTCATCTTCATTAGTCCAGTTGACATTTTTTTGGATAATATTAAAAATATCTTCTATTGACTATTATTCTGTTTTCTTTGAACACTGCTTTTTGACTTTTTATTCTTCCCCCTATATTAAATTTATTAGCTAGAAGGATTGGATATCATCCACCTCTGTGATTGATGCATATGGCTAGATGTGAGGCCAGCAGCTTGTAGATAGGTCAAGAGCTAATTGCCATGAAGTTTAGTTCAGATTTGATTAGAAAATCAATTTTGGAAGGGAGAAAAAATTATTATATCATACATTAATTTGAGGAAGTGGCTGAATACCTAGGAACAATAATCACAAATAGGAATGAGATGCACAAAGAAATTAAACATAGGCTCAATTCTGGAAATGCGTGCTATTATGCATTGCAGAGACTCTTCATGTCCCAACTCCTTTCAAAAAACGTTAAATTGAAAATATATAAAACTATTATTCTACCAGTTATATTATATGGGTGCGAAACATGGACTCTTACTTTAAGAGAGGAAAGCAGATTACAAGTATTTGAGAATGAAGTACTTAGGAAAATTTTTAGACCAAAGAGAGATGAAGAGACAGGTGAATGGAGAAGACTACATAACAATGAACTACATGGTCTTTATAGGAAGCCAGATATAATAAGAAAAGTTAAGTCTCATAGACTGCGATGGGCAGGACACGTTGCACATATGGGGAATGAAAGACGTGCATGGAAGCTTCTTGTAGGAAAGCCAGAGGGAAAACGTCCAGTTGGTACACCAAGAATAAGGTGGGAGAATAACATTAACTATGATTTGAGGGAAGTAGATTATACAGGGAATGATTGGAAAACATTAGCTCAGGATAGGGATGTATGGAGAGCTTATGTCCGCGCGGCCATGAACCTACGGGTTCGATAGTGCCAATGAGTAAGTAAGTAAGTACATTAATTTTGAGAAATAACATTATGAGGTTTTCAAGTTAATAACTAGTAAATAATGAGTTCATGATTAAGTATGGGAAATAATTATGAGGTTCTTAATTCGTAAATTAATGAGTCATTTTTACATCTTACCTCATATTTCATGTTTCTTTAAACATGGGAACTAGTTTTCAAGAGAAAATCTCTCTCATTTTCAACCGACATTATGACTATTGGCTTTTTGTTGGATCTCCATCAATAACGTTGCCATCTGGTGTTGATTTGATGAACTTTGAGTTGAGGTCACATTCATCAGGAATCTCAAAATTCGTGGATCTAAATTTGTTAAATAATGAGTTGCATCTCACCTCAAACTCCATGATCTTCAAGCCCACTATTGCAGTTTCAAGAGGCATCCCTCTCATCTTCTGCCGTCTTTATGACTCGTTAAAAAAAAGTCAGCAATATCTGCTAATGCTTGGTCTGAAAAACATCTAATTGATACAAAAGGTAGTCGAATTAAACAAATAGAAAAACAAAAAGAACTCATGATTTGAGAAAAAATCCACATTCATAAAAACAAGAAAGAAAGACTTATGAACTTTGAAATTCCCGGGGATTCTGATTTGATCCGGAGGTTCATCGGTCCACCAACAGAGGGAGAAAGAAGCAGTTCACCTGATCGACATAGCATCAGTCCACAAGAAATTACCGAAGATGAAGCTGCCTAAGCTTTGAAACCGGTATAATTAGAATACTGGATATGACTTGAGGTATAAAACATTTTAATTTAAATCTTATGCCTCTTGAAACTGCAGTATCGTGCTTGAAGATCACAGATTATGAGGCATGATTCATTATTTACTAGTTATTAAAACATCATTGTTGATTATTAAATTAATATTAAGAAGCTAAAGCTGTTACTATGATTGAAATAAGTATATTAAAGTACACAACTAAATTATTGTAATTAAATGGTAAAGAGAAAAATTTATGCCTGAACCGGGAATCGAACCCTGAACCTTCAGCTTTCCGTGCTGATGCTCTTAACCATTGAGCTAATTCAGGCTTCCTTCCCATCCAAGCATAAATCCTTCCTTTACCTTACTGTCTTGGTCCCACATTCAATGACAGTAAGGTAAAGGTAAAGGAAGGATTTATGCTTGGATGAGAAGGAAGCCTGAATTAGCTCAATAGTTAAGAGCATCAGCACGGAAAGCTGAAGGTTCAGGGTTCGATTCCCGGTTCAGGCATAAATTTTTCGTAATAATGAGTGGAGAACATATTTTTATCGACTCACCTCATATGATTTCAAATTTCTTTGATACCGACGGTTTCAGACAATATCATGTCCTTCTTCAGTCATGGCTTGAGTGGAAGCCATGACTGAAGAAGGACATGATATTGTCTGAAACCATTGGTATCAAAGAAATTTGAAATCTATTACGCGGGGCGGTCAGTTAAGCCCCGCCGTATTGATAGCGTGAAGACCACTATTGTTTAAGTGGTCTTTGGCCCGAGCGGTTGGCCTTGGTTTTGGAGGATGAGTTCCACATTTAAACATGTTAAAACACAGTAAACGAATAATTAATATAATTTATTAAAATCAAAACAAACATAGAGAAATATTAGATCAACAACATATAAAACAAGTTATTTAAAACAGCTGAAATCGCCACATTGTCAAACGTCAAAATATTAAAGTGTTAAAATTCAGTGAGAGAGAAAACAATCAGTTTAAAATATTCAACTTTGTTCGTTATTCTAAGTTCCTTGGACCATTTGGTCCCATATTTAATTCTAAGTCTGAAAATGACCAAAGAATGATAAAAAAGGAGTCATATTACCAATGTAGCTGCCACCCCCGCTGGGGGGACCGCAATCGGTCCCGCTGCTGTTCTGCCCTTCGGTAAAAAAATCGCGAATATTTATATGATAAATTTTAAGTTTCTAATTGGGGAAATTTGGGTGTGGAAAGTTCATGAACTAGTTGAAACCTTCATCTATGTCAAAATGGAAAGCTTGTTCTACTTTCACTTCGCGCAACTTACTTTATCTTTATCTAATGTGGTCATCTTTCTTGACCAAATAATTCTGGAATCTTTTGACATGGTTTTGATCCAGGATATAGAGATATGCCTTTTTACTAGCGTTTTTTATATTATGTGCGTATGAATTAATATGTTTTTCAGTGTGGATCATTTTTCCTTATTTTCTGATATAATACACATGTATATGTGTCTATCCTTTATCGCTTTTTTATATTATGTTATTATTATGGCAGTTAGGCCCTAGTGTTGGCATAACAAAATCATATGAGGTGATCGATAAAAATATGTTCTCCACTCATTATTAATGATATAACCTCATAATGTTTACTTCCCAATATTAATTTAAATATAAATTTTTCTCTTTACCATTTAATTACAATCATTGTTGATTTTCAGGTATATTTGATAATTCAATACCTGACAGGAATAACAGAGAATAAAATGCATTTAATATTTTTCAGGGACTGTAAAAGGTCGTAGTACAAAACGGAAGCTACCAGCTGGAGATCAAGGGCAGGGACCAGGAAAGAAGGGAAGAGGTGGAGGAGGGGATGTAACTGCACCAAAACTGCCAGCTCATGGATATCCTTTAGAACATCCTTACAATAAGGATGGATATCGTTATATTTTGGCTGAACCTGATCCTCATGCTCCATTTCGACAGGTCATTATTTAAGTTACAATTAAATCCCATTCAAACTCTTAAATGTCTGCAGTAATAGGGATCTAGGGTAGTCCAAAAAAAATTATCATAATGAATAGTAATCAAAAATATTTTAAAATCATTAGGAAGTAATATTATGAGGTTTAATTTAATAATTGAGTTTGTATTTTTTTAACATAGTCGGCCGCGGTGGACTAGTGGTTATGCTCCTTGCCTCTGGTCCTGAGGGTTGCGGGTTCAAACCTGGCTGTGATCGATGGATTTTTTAGGATGGAAAAATCCAAAGAGCAAGTCCCCTGGGAGGGACTTTAAGCCGTGGGTCCCGAGTCTGAAGATTTTCAGGCTCATAGAAAATCCTTAAGCCTGAATGAAAAGGCCTCTAAGCAAAATTTACCGAATTTTCCCGTCCTGGTACTACCTTGGTTTCCTAGATGTCAGTATGAGCGGAACGCTGACCATGGACCACTCAAAATGACATCTATATGAAAACAAGTATAACTAAAATTAGTATGGTTCAAATTCTTCCCTGTAGGGGGAGAGCGCCTAAATCTCTGTAAAGGGAAAACATTGGCTTTAAAAAAATTTTTTTTTAACATTCTTACCTCATATGATTGTTTAGTTGGACATATGAGGTAAGAATGTTAAAAAAATACAAATCCAGTTATTAAATCAAGAATATATTAAAATCTTAATATCTGTACCTAATGTATCCATTGTCCTTAACTAAAACAAACTTTTGTTTAAAAACCTTGTTAAACAGTTTAAATATGTAGACCTTTCAGAATCATATTCCATCTATGAACATCTTTATGTATCATTTCACATGCCGAAGATGGAAAATGGTTCTGAAAGGCCTACTTTTTTAATGTTTGACAAGGTTTTTAAACAGAAGTTTGTTTTAGTTGAGAACAACAGATACATCAGGTACAGATTTTTAAGATCTTAATATTTTTAACCCTTAAATTGGCATAACTGTTTCTCGAATCAGTTATTTAGATGTTTCTAACTGCAATGAAAACTAAATTATTTAAAACTATAAGTTGTTACTGTACATTATTATGTGATTTGACACAAATTTAAGTAATTTCTAGTCATTTGTTTTTCTATTGGCTTATAAACAATATTAAATAAATGAAGTCAATGTAATATATATTTAATTTTAGGAAGTTATATTTTGAGGTTATTTTAATTATATTATTTTTGGTCTGGACATCTTACCTCAATATTAATGTTGATTTGTTCTTGGACATTTTTAAAAAAATGGTACATAAAAGGATAGAAAAGTATAAAAAACAAAAAATGATAAACAGAAGTAATCTTGAAAAAGAAGAACCACCTATGAAAAAATATAAGAAATTCACATATCACCCCTGGGTACATAATAAATTTCAAAATTTATTTGAGAAGTTTAATATTAAATTAGCACCAAAAAATAACTACAGTTTAAATAAACTAATAAAACCAACAAAAATGAAAAAACTGATAAAAATAAAAAGTCAGGAATATATCAAATTGAATGCATGGGTTGTGAAAAGATATATATAGGGAAAACAAAAAGAAACCTAAAAATTAGAACCAAAGAACACATAAGAAATATTAAAAATGGAGAAATTGAAAAATCTGCAGTTGCTGCTCATGTTTGGTCTGAAAAACATAATATAAATTCAGACACTAAATTATTAAAACAGTTAGAAAATACAAAAGAGCTGACTATTTGGGAAAAAATTTATATTCAAAAGAACAGAAACAGAGTTATGAATTTTGATATTCCGATGGAGGGTGACCTTGTTTGGAGGTTCTTTGGCCAACCACAGGATGGAGCTGACATCGACATCCAGGTGGTGCAACATAAATAAAACTAGTCTGGGAAAGCTGACGATAAAACAGAATTGTTTTGAAACATGTCCAAGAACAAATCAACATTAATATTGAGGTAAGATGTCCAGACCAAAAATAATATAATAAGAAGTCAATGTATCTTACAGGATACATTGCCAATTTAATGGTTAGTCATATTACAGTGAGGTATTTTATATTTAAAGGAAGTGATGCTATGAGGGCTATTTTAATTATAGGAGCTAGAATATTCACGACTCATCTCATATTTGTAGATTTCTTGAAGACCAAGGTTTCAGTGCTTTATGCATCATTATCAATTCTTTCTAACTGTTAAATTGGTGGTTGGTGATCTTGTGGGTTGGTTTCTACTCCCTCTGTTGGTTGACCGATGAACTTCCAAATCAGTTTATTTTTCTTTGATGTTTTTTATTATTGATTTAACATTTCTCACTGAAAGATAAATTATATTCGAAGAGAAAAATTTTCGCCTAGACCGAGACTCGAATTTATTTTTCTTTCCCGGGAATTTCAGAATTCATTATTTTCTTTTTATTTTGTGGATGTAAATTTTCTCAAAATTATGAGTTCCCTTAGATTTATCTGTTTCAGTAATTTGGCTAGCTATTATGAAACGACAATAGAAAGTAACATTATGAGGTTCTTCGTACTAAATAAGTTTTGATTGTCTTCATCTTACCTCATATATGTTTTGTTTTCTTTTAAGATATGTTTCAAAGCAATCTTTGTTTTGAAATGTATGTCATACAAGAAACAACATATATGAGTTTAGATGAAGACAGACCAAACTCATTTATTAATTTGGCTTTTGTTTCGTTTCCATGTTTTTCGACCATGCATGTGCAGCTATTGCAGATTTTTCTATTTCCCCATTTTTAATATTTCTAAGGCGTTTTTTCAATGTTGTATTCAAGTTTTCCTTTTTGTTTTTCTTATATATTTTTTTTCACAATCTTTGCAATCAATTTGATACATCCCTGATTTGTTGCCTTCATCACTCTTTTCATTTTTGTTGGTTTTAATTAATCTGTTCAGGTTATAATCATTTTTCGGTATTAATTTAATGTTAAATTTGCTGAAAATTTTTTGAAACTTATTATATGCCAAAGGATGATAAGTAAATTTCTTGAATATTTTACTAATTTCTTTATATGTCTGAAGAATCTGAAAGTGCAAGTTTTGCAGTATTGAGAAAAAGTAGATTTGAAGTTGAAGTTGTATAAGAAAATCATAAGCAATTGAAAATGATAACCATCATACTCTTTTAATCAAAGTTACAGTGGGATGTAACACTCTGAGGCAATTTTCAATTTATAAATGAGTTGGATAAAATGTTTTTACATGTCACCTCATGAAGTTCTGTGTTTTCACAATTAAATTTCAAAGGCTATTTATCTCCATCTTCAATCAAACTCCAACTGTTGAAATTTTGTCATCTGGTGCCAATTTTATGAACTTGGAGATTAAATTTTGCCTGCCGGGAACTTCAGAATTCATGGTTCTATATTTATTCTTCTGAATGTATATCTTTTCCCAAATTGTTAATTCCCGGCAAGAAAAAATTAGTTCCAACTTTATAAAATTGGCACCAGATGGCAGTTCGGAATATGTTGGTAATGGTAAAATTTCAACAGTTGGAGTTTGACTGAAGATGAAGGCAAATGGCCTTTGAAACCATAATCGTGAAAACATGCAACTTTATAAGGGAGACGTAAAAAAATTTTATCCAACTCATTTATAATTTGATCATACTTTTATCTACTCCTAACGCATACACTTATATCCTTTTGCACTAAATAAAATTATGCTTCAATAATATAATTATACACCAAACTAATTTTTTTTGCGAAAAAATCGCTTACACCCGTTTACAACTAACAGACTCAATTGGAAGTTTGCTGTGTATGTATTTGTTAAATCTTTCTTAGATAGGATTGTCACTAGGGCTTGGAAGTTGAGGGGGAAAATCCTTTTTTCATTTTATGTCTGAAGATGAGACCCAACTTAATATATATACATTTTGGGTCATTGTAGGCCAGAAAATTAGTTTTCGGACACTTTTGAAATCCAGAATGGGTTGAAGCAAGGAGATGCACTATCTCCTCTACTATTTAATTTTGTACTAGAGCATGCCATCAAATCTATAGAGGATGAGGAAGGCTTACAACTCAATGGTATTAATAAGCTGTTAGTTTATGCTGATGATGTAGTTCTATTGGCCGATAGTGAGGAGATACTAAAGAACAACACGCACACACTATTGAGTAACACTAAGAAATTAGGACTGGAAGTAAATATCATTAAAACTAAATATATGGTCACACATAGAAATACATTATATAATGGAAATGGACAGCTAGCTAATGACAAATGAGGGAAATTTTGAGGAAGTGACTGAATTCAAATAGCCTACCTAGGAACAATAATCACAGATAGGAATGAGATGCACAAAGAAATTAAACATAGGCTCAATTCTGGAAATGCTTGCTATTATGTATATACAGAGACTCTTGACATCCCAACTCCTTTCAAAAAAGTTAAACTGAAAATATATAACACTATTATTCTACCCGTTATATTATATGGGTGCGTAACATGGACTCTTACTTTAAGGGAGGAAAGGAGATTACAAGTATTTGAGAATAAAGTATTTAGGAACATTTTTGGACCAAAGAGAGATGAAGAGACAGGTGAATGGAGAAGACTACATAACAATGAACTACATGGTCTTTATAGATATAATAAGAACAGTTAAGTCTCGTAGACTGCAATGGGCAGGACATGTTGCGCGTATGGGGAATGAAAGATGTGCATGGAAGCTTCTTGTAGGAAAGCCAGAGGGAAAACACCCAGTTGGTAGACCAAGATTGAGGTGGGAGAATAACATTAAGTATGATTTGAGGGAAGTTGATTATACAGGGAATGATTGGAAAGCATTAGCTGAGGATAGGGATGTATGGAGAGTTTATGTCTGTGCTGCCATGAACCAACGGGTTCGATAGTGCCAGTGAGTAAGTAAGTAAGCCAGAAAATGGTTGGTTTTATCTATCCTTTTTTCGACATTTTTGGCTTCTTATTCTTTTTTAGCCTTTTTGTAGGTCTTAGCTGTGGTCTCGAGGTAGCGTGCTGCCTTGTCACGCAGCGGGCCCGGGTTCGATCCCCGGTCGGGGCAGTTTTTCTGGGTGAGGTTTTTATCAGGGTTTTTCCTCACCTGTAAGACAAATGTCAGGAAAACTTTAAGGCCCAAACGGTCCCCAAAATCATATGGCCATCATCCTTATCATTATCATCCTTACCATTATTATTATCATCATCCTTCACCAGTGTGGAAAGCAACGGGAAGCTACCACACCTACACAATTCCCTAGTAAAGCTGCAAAAGCATAGCATGAAAATGCTATGATTGCAGTGAAGGACCTGCCTTCGGGCAGAATTACTATGGATGGAACTTCTTTCTATGCAACTTTATTTTCTTTTGACTGCTTCTATACCAATTATGTAATTCAAGAATTCGCAGAGCCCAGTCTCAATTCCAACTTCTTTTAAAAAACTACCTAGTTTACTTTCCAAAGACTTTTCACATTGAAAAAACTTTTGTTGAATCCTCACAAAAGTTAGTTTTAACCAGCCTACTGATCGCCTGATATCCATGCGGGTTCGCTGAATTTATTATAGGTGGAAAAAAATTGTTCATTCTAAATTATCCAAGAACTTTCTTTTTAATGAACATAGAATTCTTTTTTTCTAACTATGTTGAATTAAAAAAAATAAAGGATGAAAGAAGAAGCATTTTCAGTTATCATTTTTCGCAATGTATGTTGTATTTCACTAGAATTTTGTACTTTTGAAACGTTTTTATTATATTTATTAAAATGCAGTTGAAATTAAAATTATTATCTAATTTTAATTGCCTTTTTATGTCTTTTTTTGTTTTCAGTGTTTAGGTCTTTTTTTAGGATATCTTTAGGTGTTTTTAAAGGTCTTTTGTAGGCATTTTATAGGTCCTCAACTTCTGAGCCCAAATTATCACATTTCTAAATTTAATATTTGAACACATTGGTAAAAAGTTATTGTTTTGAATATATTGTTAATTATGAATTATTTTTATTTTTTTTAAAACCATAAAGTTTTGATGATTGTTACAGGAGTTTGATGAGAGTAGTGATTGGGCCGGAAAACCAATACCTGGATGGTTGTATCGAACTCTTAGTCCAAGTTCTGTACTTTTGGCTTTGCATGATCGAGCTCCTCAACTTCGAATTTCAGAAGATCGCTTAGCTGTTACAGGAGAGAAGGGATACTGCATGGTTAGAGCAACGCATGGTAAGTTTCATGTAGGGTTTGAAAATACAATAGGAAGAAACATTATGAGGTTTTACTTGTTAAATAAGTTTTGTCTATGTTATTCTTACCTCATATGGTTGTTTCTGTTAGACATATGTTTCAAGACAAGTTTGTCCCATCTTCAGTTGGTACAGCCTGATTTTTTCCAAAGTTGTTGGTCCTGGATCTCGACTCCTGCTCCCTCTTTCTGTGGTCCAAAGATAAAGGAATATATATCAGGAATATATGAAATTAAATGTGGAGATTGTGATAAGATAGACATAGGGGAAACAAAGAGAAATTTAACCATTAGAACCAAAGAACACATAAGAAATGTAAAAAAAGGGAAATAGAAAAATCTGCAGTAGCTGCTCACGTTTGGTCAGAAAAACACAAAATAGATTTAAACACCAAATTATTAAAACAGTTAGAAAATACAAATGAACTGACCATATGGGAAAAAATCTACATACAGAAGAACAAAGAGAGAATTATGAATTTTGAAATTCCCAGGGAGAGGAACCTAATTAGCAAGTTCTTTTGACCACAGAGAGAGGGAGCAGGAGTCGAGATCCAGGGCCAACAACTTGGGAAAACCAGTCTGTAACTACTGAAGATGAGGCTAACATGCCTTGAAACATATGTCAGCAGAAACAAGATATGAGGTAAGAAATAAATAGACAAAACTTTTTATTAAGGTGAATCTGTTGCATCTTATCTCATAAAAGTTGAGTTCTTTTAGGACATGTTTCAAAACACTTTTAAATTTTACCACTAGAGGGCAATCATATAATTTGATGAAACATGGTGTTCACTGGTGCAGAAAAGGCATTTTGTGTGCTGCAGTTTGTTAAATGTGAGTCTATAGAGATAGTTTAATGCCGATTTCGTACAAAATACCTCAAAGATACACCTACAGACAAAATAACTCATACATGGTACAACAATTTTGAACAGACTAGCAGTCTCAATGTTGATCAACGAACAGGACAGGTCACTTGTGTGCGATGTGGAAATCGTATGACCGTGTCTACGAGTTAGCAGTCACTCGGAGCCTGCAAAAGTTCCACAAACACAATGGATGCAGCAGGAAAGAACAATTGCAGATTCCTCTGAAGTAAAATGAATAGTAAGAAAAATTTGGAAATAATATTCTTTCTTCTGATACAAGTGTTTTTGCCATGTCTGTATGGTTACTGTTCTACAGACTGATGAAACCCTGGAAGGATTTTTGACTTGCCTTGTCTAAACATGAATTGGAAACCTTCACATCTCACTTTATAAAATATGTTTCATTCACGTGACATGTTTAATATTATATTACAGTACTGTTTTGGATTTTATGTGCCTTTTATGTAACCTGCACTTTGACACTTTGAAGCCATTTGTAGTAAAATTCTGATATCCCGTGGTTATGCTATAATGCCAGAAGTAAAACTTGACCCACTTCAACCATGGATATTGAGTTTCTACTATATAGTTTTGTGAAAAACTAATTTTTTTAAGTATCAATGATTTAAATTAATTTGATTGCAGCTGTAAGTCGAGGTTCATGGTATTGGGAAGCCACAATAGAAGAAATGCCAGAGAGTTCTGCCACACGACTAGGATGGGCACAAGAGTATGCAAATTTACAAGCACCTCTTGGTTATGACAAATTTGGTTACTCATGGAGATCAAGGTAAATTATTTGTCTTCATATTAATATCTCCTTAACTAACACTATCGAACCCTTAGATTCATGGCCATGCAGACATAAGCTCTCCATACATTCCTATCCTGAGACTTTGGCATGTATTCCCTGAAGTAGTCCCTGCCCGGAGAACCAAATGAGAGATTAATTAAAACATTTTATCTGTTCATTCTTACCTCTTAGAGTTGTTTTTGTCGAACTGTTTCAGAGCTTCTTAGCCCCATCGTCAGCGATTACAGGACTGAATTTTCTCATGTTGTTGGCCCTGATTCTTGATTCCTGCTCTTTTTGCCTCTGGTCCAATGAATTTACTATTACACATCCAAGTTAACTGTTCACGGGCTGAGGGGAAGAGTTTTAGTGCTAGTTATATTATTTTTGGTCTGGACATCTTACCTCAATATTAATGTTGATTTGTTCTTGGACATGTTTCAAAACAATTCTGTTTTGAATTTCAGAATTGTTTTGAAACATGTCCAAGAACAAATCAACATTAATATTGAGGTAAGATGTCCAGACCAAAAATAATATAATTAAAATAACCTCAAAATATAACTTCCTAAAATTAAATATTTTAGTGCTAGTGTTGCCGATCTGCTGAATCTGTGGAAGGAATGTGGGAGAAAACTGTACATCCGACCATGTATTGAAATTTTTCAACTGCAAATGTGGGGGAAGAATCTCTAAACACGTGTGAAAGTTCTTAACATGGTTGTCAAATTAGTTATTTAAGCACGGAACGCTCAAGAGGTCGGATCATTTAAAATCACAGTATTTGTCGTCTCTCTGTTACCAGCCTCACAATAAGTCACAAGTGGCAACATGTAATGAGAAGGGCAAGGAAGGGACAGTTCATTCCTAGACGTAACCCCAAAAGTAGCAGGGTTGTCAAGTTAGTCATTCTGCCACTGACCGCGCAGAACGACGGATCATTAAAATACATAGTATTTGTCAGCTCTCTACCTGCCAATCAAACAACATAATACAAAGGACAGGAAGTGGCAACATAGTAAGGAATAGAAAGAGAAAGACAGTTTGTTAGTTAACATATTTTTCACCTGCACAAAACACTTGGATGGGTAATAATGAAGTTTGAACTTTGAAATTCCCGCAGAAAGGAACCTCATTAGTAAATTCATTGGACCAGAGGCAAAGACAGCAGGAATCAAGAATCAGGGCCGACAAAATGAGAAAATTCAGTCTGTAATTGCTGACGATGGGGCTAAGAAGCTCTGAAACATATGTTCGACAAAAACAACTCTTAAGAGGAAAGAATGAACAGACAAAATGTTTTAATTATTAAACAAACCTCCCTGTGAAAGTTAAATAAACCTCTTAATGTTACTTCCTATTGTATTTTAAAATAAGTGGGAGATTATTTTACCTCCAGAGAACCCCAGTGGAACCCATGTCCGCTTTCTTGACGTATTATTAATATTTCCTTAGATAACATTTTTTCTAAAAGTTTGAGTTTCAAATATGTAATATTTACTAATAAATTAGGTGAGTCTGTTGCATCTTACCTCATAAAAGTGGGTTCTTTTAGGGCATGTTTCAAAACACACTTGTGTTTCTTCTTCAGCTTGTTCAGACTGTTGATTTTTACATTGTCGGCCCTGGATGTCGACTCCTACTCCATCTTTTGGTGGTCCAAAGAACTTGCAAATGAAATCCCTCTCTCCAGGAATTTCAAAATTCATGATTTTATCCCTGTTCTTCTCGATGTAGATCTTCTCCCAAATGGTGAGTTCTTTAGTATTTTCTAACCGTTTTAATAATTTGCTGTTCACATTGATTTTATGTTTTTCTGACCAAACGTGATATTGTCACTGGTTGACAGTTCCCTTGTTAGTAATGTATTTTATTAAAAGTTAGCAAGTTGTTTAATTTTTTTTAAATTTTATGTTGCTTGTCTGAATAAGTGAAATCCTGATGTTTTTATTATTAATTTAACATTTCTCAATGAAAGATAAATTAAATTTTTCTCTTCAAATTTAAGTGAAATCCTGTTTATTGTGGTCCAAATTAATGAAGTTATACTGTATATAAGTTATACTGTCTGAATAAGTGAAATCCTGATGTTTTTATTATTAATTTAACATTTCTCAATGAAAGATAAATTAAATTTGAAGAGAAAAATTTTCGCCTAGACCGGGACTCGAACCCGGGACCCTTGGCCCGGAAAGCCAAGGGTCCCGGGTTCGAGTCCCGGTCTAGGCGAAAATTTTTCTCTTCAAATTTAAGTGAAATCCTGTTTATTGTGGTCCAAATTAATGAAGTTATACTGTATAGAGATTTTTTAGAGATGAACTCTCAAACAATCTTATCCATTTGTGGGTCAAAACATAGCAATTGCTTCATGTCAGGGTGCTTCTGGAATTGATTTATTTGTATGATTTCCCAAAACTTATTTTCACTTTAATATTTTTCAGTTTTTTGTTTTGTATGACCCTGTTTATGATCAACTTTGTAGAATAATGTGATAATGTTGTATTTTGATACTTTTTTCTTCGCCAAAATTTTAATTTAATCAGTGTATTTATATATATTTAATTAATGTTGGGAAGTAAACATTATGAGGTATAATCATTAAAATTCATCGGAGACCATATTGTTTAAACAACTCACCTCATAGGATTCATGCTTCCATGATATCGCGATTTCAAACATAGTCATGTTCATCGTCAGCCATAACTCCGACTGACGAAATTCTTCGGCCGTCAACTATTCTATTGTCGCCATCTTCAGTGCTGCCATCTATGGTTGAATTTATGAACTTCAAAATCAATGTAATTTCGTTAGGGATATCAAGATTCATTGATCTATTTTTGTTTTTCTGAATATATATTTTTTCCCAAACTGTCAATTCCAAAGGTTTCTCTACTTGTTTTAAAAGTTTAGCTTCTCTTCCAATTTTATGATGTTCTAATAAACTATGTGCAGCAATTGCAGATTTTTCAATTTCACAATTTTTAATATTTCTGAAATGTTCTTTTGTCCGAATTTCCAAATTCCTTTTTGTTTTTTATATAGGAAAAACAAAAAGGAATTTGGAAATTTGGACAAAAGAACATTTCAGAAATATTAAAAATTGTGAAATTGAAAAATCTGCAATTGCTGCACATAGTTTATTAGAACATCATAAAATTGGAAGAGAAGCTAAACTTTTAAAACAAGTAGAGAAACCTTTGGAATTGACAGTTTGGGAAAAAATATACATTCAGAAAAACAAAAATAGATCAATGAATTTTGATATCCCTAACGAAATTACATTGATTTCGAAGTTCATAAATTCAACCATAGATGGCAGCACTGAAGATGGCGACAATAGAATAGTTGACGGCCGAAGAATTTCGTCAGTCGGAGTTATGGCTGACGATGAACATGACTATGTTTGAAATCGCGATATCATGGAAGCATGAATCCTATGAGGTGAGTTGTTTAAACAATATGGTCTCCGATGAATTTTAGTGTATTTATACTTTTCACCGTAAAACAAAAATGTTTAATTTTTTGCACATTAATTTTAGGATATATAAAAATAAAAAAAAATACATAAATAAGGTGATAAGTAATATTGTTTAGTTGTTTCTTCACTCACCTCATACTTCTTAACTCCCACGCAGACTCGAGTTTCTTCACTTCATTTGTGACATTCTCATTGCTGTATTATGTTCACAACTGATGTCCAACGGCCTTCTATCCTTAAGAGTGAGAGTTAAGAAGTATGAGATAAGTGAAGAAACAACTAAACAATATTAAAATAAACCTCATAGTGTTATTTCCTATCTACATAACTTAATAAGGTGATAAGTACTTATTTTAGGAATTCTCACTATGAGGTATATTCATTAAGGTAGAATATGTTTATCACTCACCTCATATTGTTCTTCTTATTTGATTATAGACTAGTTTCGGAACATAGTTTCTGTTCCATCCTCAGTAACATCACGACCGTTGTTCTGTCGTCTTGAAGAGTTGTCCTTCTCTCCTTCCATTGGCTGACTGAAAAACCTCGAAACCAGGTCATTCTCACCGGGAATTTCGAAGTTCATTAATTTCTTCTTTTCGCTCTTTTGAATGTAGATCTTTTCCCAAACAGTAAGTTCTTTTGGTTTTTCTATTTGTTTTAATAATTTTGCTTCTTTCTCGATAAGATGTTTTTCAGACCATGCATGGGCAGCCACTGCAGATTTTTCTACTTCCCCTTTCTTGACATTCCTGAGATGTTCTTTAACTCTAGTTTTCAAATTTCTAGAGTTAAAGAACATCTCAGGAATGTCAAGAAAGGGGAAGTAGAAAAATCTGCAGTGGCTGCCCATGCATGGTCTGAAAAACATCTTATCGAGAAAGAAGCAAAATTATTAAAACAAATAGAAAAACCAAAAGAACTTACTGTTTGGGAAAAGATCTACATTCAAAAGAGCGAAAAGAAGAAATTAATGAACTTCGAAATTCCCGGTGAGAATGACCTGGTTTCGAGGTTTTTCAGTCAGCCAATGGAAGGAGAGAAGGACAACTCTTCAAGACGACAGAACAACGGTCGTGATGTTACTGAGGATGGAACAGAAACTATGTTCCGAAACTAGTCTATAATCAAATAAGAAGAACAATATGAGGTGAGTGATAAACATATTCTACCTTAAGGTGATAAGTGTTTACTTCCTTCAAATATTAAAAAAGATGATTCTGGTTTCATATTACCTCATAAATAGTTGTGTTCTATTTGAGCATGTAATACCATCATCAACTTGTCCAGGCCATTGAATTTTATGTTGTCAGCCCTGGATGGTGACTCCCACTCCATCTTTCGGTTGATCAAAGAACTTGCAAATCAAATCCTTTTCTCCAAGAATTTCAAAATGTATAATCCTATTTTTATTCTTCTGGTTGTAGATCTTCTCCCAATTGGTGGGTTCTTTTGTATTTTCTAATAGTAATAATTTTTTGTTCACATCAATTTTAAATTTTTACAGTGTAAAAAAAAATGAGAAGTAGAAAAATCTGCAATGGCTGCCCATGTCTAGTCAAAAAAGCATAAGATCAGTGTGAACAGAAAATTATTAAAATGGTTAGAAAATACCAAAGAACTCACCTTTTGGGAGAAGATTTACATCCAGAAGAACAAAAATAGGATTACGAATTATGAAATTCTTGGGGAAAAGGATTTGATTTGCAAGTTCTTCGGTCAACCAAAAGATGGAGTGAGAGTCGACATCCAGGGCCAACAATGTAAAATTCAACAGTCTGGACAAGCTGACGATGGTATGTATGGCATATCAAAACATGTTCAAATAGAACACAATGATTTATGAGGTAATATGAAACCAGATTCACCTTATTTATTAATAAGAATCTCATAATGTTACTTCCTGTTGTAATTTATTAATTAAAAAAAAATTATATTCTACTTTCAGGAAAGGCACACGATTTCATGAATGCAGAGGGAGACATTACAGCTCGGGTTATGGAGAAGGGGATACATTAGGCTTTCTTATTGTTCTTCCAGAAACACCTGATGTTAATTATATTCCTCATACATATAAAGATAGAGTAAGTCTTTTCAATGTTTTTATTTGAATTAACATTTTCCAATTCTGGATAGAATCTAATTTAAGAAAGAAAAATTAATGGTTTATTTTAGGATGTTTCCAGTCTCAAAAAAACTTGATTAAAAGAAAAAATTAATGTTTGACCCCGGATTTGAACCTGAAGGCTTCGGATGAACGAGAATTGTATAGGTTGAAAGAAATGTTAATGTTTGTATCATCATTTGAATGATGTAATGGAGAGCAAACTAGTACATAGAACTAGAGGTCCAGGTTTCAAATCCTGGTTCAAACATTAATTTTTTTTTCTTAAATTAGATTCTATAGAGTAAGTTGTTACTGAATTCATATAGATTGTACATATACAATATTAATGCTTTTAATATTTCAAGGAACTAACACTATAAGGTTTATTTCCTTTCTAAGAAAGAATTGACAATGATGCCTAAGGCATTGAAACTCAGAGTCTTCAAAAAAGCTGCAAATATGAGGTGAGTAGTGCATATCTGACTCATATTATCTAATATTAATGCAACTTATCTTGAGATTACGAGGGTCATACTGAAAGTCGTGAGCAACCCATTGTTAAAATTCAAATTTCAACAATGTAACAAAAACAACTGCAGGATCGTAATCTACAGACTTTATACCACAACATTGCCGTTTTGTGGCGTCATAGCTCCTATCATGTGACCACATGCAGTGTTTCCAGCATGGCAGACATCAATGTTTCGTTTCGACAGCGCACTGTCATTGAATTCCTTGTTAAAGAGGAACAATCTGCTGTTGATATTCACCAAAGACTTCAATGTGCTTACGGAGATGCCTGCCTGGGTGCCAGCAGTGTTAGTAGATGGGTGGAAAACATTTTAAAGATGGGAACACGAGTATCAAAGATGAGCCTCGTAGCTGTCGCCCATGCTCTGCCTCCATGGATTGCAACAAGGAAAGAGTTGATGCGCTCATTAAAGACAACAGGCATATCACAGTGAATGAAATCGCTACAAAACTTGCAGTAGGACACAGTGCAGTGCAAGAAATGATTCACAGCTTACGTTACCGAAAAGTTAGTGCCCGTTGGGTTCCACGTTTATTGAGTGAAGACCACAAACTTCAGAGAAGAACCATCACCCATAACCTTCTTCAGAGATTTCGAAATGAAGGTGATGATTTTTTTGACGAGTATTGTGACAGGTGACGAAAGCTGGTTTCATCGCTACGAGCCTGAAATAAAACGCCAGAGTATGGAATGGCACCACTTGAATTTGCCATCAAAGAAAAAAAAAGCGAAGACAGTGCAATCTGTTGGGAAAGTTATGGGCAGCGTCTTCTTGGATGTGCAAGGTTGCATTCTGGTTGAATTTCTTGAACCTGGACAAACCATAAATGCTGCCCGCTATATCCAGACACTTGTGAAGCTCCGTCGTGCATTGCACGACAAACGCCCTGGAAGGAAGATCATTCTGCAACACAATAACGCGCGTCCTCACACTGCTCGTGCCACTGTGGAGACGATCAGGACATTTGGGTGGGAAACTCTTTCACATCCTCCCTATAGTCCCGATTTGGCACCCTCCGACTACCATCTTTTCAGTTCTGTGAAGGAGCAGATGAGAGGCCAACGCTACGAGATGCTGGAGGATATTCGGAAAGCAGTGCGTCAGTGTCTTCGAGCAGCTGGAACGGACTTCTATCATAAGGGAATTTTCAAGCTTGTAGAACGCTGGACAAAATGTGCGCAGAGAAAATGGAGACTATGTTGAAAAGTAGCACAAAGGTCTGTAGATTAACATGGTGTACTTGGGTGTCTAAAATAAATATTATGATTGTTTAAAAAAAATGTTGCTCATGACTTTCAGTATGACCATGCATTTAATATTTCAAGGAACTAACACTATAAGGTTTATTTCCTTTCTAAGAAAGAATTGACAATGATGCCTAAGGCATTGAAACTCAGAGTCTTCAAAAAAGCTGCAAATATGAGGTGAGTAGTGCATATCTAACTCATATTATCTAATATTAATGTAACTTATCTTGAGATTATTACACTTAATGTGAGTTTCCGTTGGGCAGATTACTAGGCTACCACAATTTATTTCCAGTGGTGGGGCTGTCACCTTTCAGCCATCTGGACATACTTGTGATTTACCATTTTCCTCCATTTGTGATGTTGCACTTATACTG
This sequence comes from Diploptera punctata, assembly GCA_030220185.1. NCBI lineage: Eukaryota > Metazoa > Arthropoda > Insecta > Blattodea > Blaberidae > Diploptera > Diploptera punctata. The sequence goes on along the minus strand of JASPKZ010010285.1, from coordinate 1,126,281 downwards.
CTGATGTTCAGTCCATGATAAATCTCATTCACTGAATAATAGTGCTTATGCCCTACAACTTGGATGCATCCTCTTTTAGGTCTAAGTTAATTGGATAAAAAAGAGACAATATTGACATTCTTGAAAAGGTAAAAGTTCTAAAAATTATATTAAAAATTAATGTAATGTTTAGAATATTTTAATTGAATTATATTAAATTAAAAATTATGTAGGAAAAACAAAAAGAAATTTGAAAACAAGGGTGAAAGAACATCTTAGAAATGTCAAAAATAGTGAAGTGGAAAAATCAGTAGTAGCTGCTCATGCTTGGTCTGAAAAAGATCTAATTGATACAAAAGCCAGTCTAATTAAACAAATAGAAAAAAACAAAAAGAACTCATGGTTTGGAAAAAAATCCAGATAAAAACAAGAAAGAAAACTTACGAACTTCAAAATTCCTGCTGATTCTGATTTAAGCCGGAGGTTTATCGGTCCATCAACAGAGGGAAGAAGAAGCAGTTGTCCTGATTGACATAACATCAGTTGACAAGAAATTACTGAAGATGAAGCTGCCCAAGCTTTGAAACCAGTTTAATTAGATGACTGGATATGAGGTGAGGTATTAAACACTTTAATTTAATTCTTAATTAAACCTCATAGTGAATTTTTTTCCTATATAAGTTGAATAAAAGTTTTAAACATAGAAAATTGAACTGTAAAGGAAATATCACTTTAACGTTTAACTTAAAGTTTAAAATAAAATTCTTTACACTTCACCACATATCCTGTTTTTTTTTAGACTGGTTTTACAACTTAAATTGTTACATCTTCAATAGTAGATCTTACATTTAAGAAATTTATATTGGAGTTTGCAACAGGATTTTGCTTCAGCCTATAAGGCAGATTTGACAGGTCATGTACCTGGTTTTATCTAACGACTGAATGTCCTTCAGCCAGCCAAGACCTCAATCATCTGGACTACAAACTTTGACCAGTGATAGTGGGCATTGTTGGTAAGATGCACCCAACAATGGACTTCTTGAAGCATGCCTTATGTCAGCAGTGGAGGGTTTCTCAATTGAGACCTGCATGCTGCAATAGATGAATGGCCTGAAAGACTTAAGAGCCCATGTCCATGTAAAAGGTGGATATTTTGACACCTGATTAGTGCTAAGTGTGTAAAATATATTTAAATTTAATTTTTAAAAATTATATTAAAATATCTTAAACCATAAGAATCAAATGAATTGTGAATTCTTACCTCATACATCTATTGATATTATAGATGTATAGATGTATGAGGTAAGAAGAATTCATGATTCATTTGATTCTTATTAAGAAAACCTCAATGTAAAAATTCCAAATTTAAGGAAATGCTTCATAGCATTTGGTGGGTGGGAATTACAACGTATATAGAGAGAGATTTGCATTTAGATCAGTACTTGCTCCAGTAGCTCAGTTGGTAGAACACTTGGTCTAGAGAACCAAGGGTCCCGGGTTCAAGTCTCGGTCTGAGTGTATAATTTTTCTCTTAAAAAATGATTATTATATTAATCTTAAAACCATTTTTCAGTTTTTATTTAAAAACTTTGTATCAGTATTTATGAACAGACAATGTATTTACTGGATTCTGTTTTCCAGTGCAGTCTAGCAATAATTACAGCACTATTTCAATCAATGCCAACTGAACATTTATTTGGAGGCGGTGCCTTCTATTGTTCAAAACATAAAAACCTTTGGGAAAGTAGTGCATTAATGTAAATAGAATGACATATATTATTTCTGAAAAAGCTGACATGTGTATAATGAGCTGACATGCTGACAAGCATAAAAAATTCTAATGTAAGCTGTAAAAGCTAATAATTGGCAGACCTGTAAGAAAATAATTAAACATTTTCCATCGGTGTGCTATTTTAAAGGTAAACTGATTCTACTACAGGTCTTAGAAGGGCCTTGGGGTAGTAGATGGTTAAGGCTCTCACTTTTCTAGACAATCAGGATGAGATATCAGTCCTGTATGTTGACCATCTTTACCCCCAGAAAAAAGTCTGGTTAAGGTTTAGTTGACTTCAGGGCCACAGTGCCACTAAAAGGTTTAGGCCACTTTAAAAATTCTATCCCCTCTAGGACTTAAACCTCTGACCTTGTAGTACATTTCTTTAAACATTTACAGTCTTACTAATAAAAAATCTCTTATACAGGCTTTCATCAGTTGTTTACTTATACAATGTATAAGTCTTATATAGATCATGTATAATTTCCTTACTAATAAATGTTGTACAGGAGCTATATAACAATACAATCCCAATACACAATACGTCACATATTCGTCGTCATTATGATGTCAGAACATATTACGCGCAGTTTGTAACAGAAAGAAAACATCAACTAGTGATTAATTGTGTAAGAAATGAGTATGGATAAGAATAAATAGAGATTCCCAAATTGGGGAGGTATGGAAAAAAAATGTGTGTTTAATTAATTTACATTTTTCTTTAAGCTGTCAAATATATTGTAGAATTAGTTTCACAGATAATGTGCTGCCATCTAACGTCAAGAACTTCGAACAATTCTTGGAAACTAATAAAAGATTTTTTCATTACTTATGAATTATATGCAGTGTTTTAAGATGCGTTAGAAAATGTTCAAAATAGTAAGAAATGTTAGCGACAACAGAATAACGCTTTAAGCGAAAAAAAAAATCTGCAGTTTTATCGGAAATCGAACATAGGACCCCATGGACTGTAGTCAGATGCTCTAACCACAAGACTATCAAGCTAACAAGTAGCTTGCTGCAATAATAGTACCTTTATAATTAAGTACATTTTTATATCAATATTTATATTATGTATTAATGATGCAAGAAAGTTTTGTTAAAATAATATTATGAAGCATTTAAACTACATTCAGGTTAAATCTTGTCTCACAGCAACTATTGTAGAATATATTCTTTTGTGAATAAATGTTCAATTTTAAAATATTATTATGCCTAATCGAGAATGAGTGTAACAAAAGGCATTTTATGATGCTTTATTTTCTTACCCAGAGCTTTATTAATATTATGTGCATCCATCAAACAGTTGTTAAAGTGTTGCATTTTGCGTTAAATTTAAGGAAACGTTCATCAATATCATAAGAAAACAATCAGTTGATCTTAAAGTCCGACATTTTGTCTAGTTATACAATCCTTAAACAAGGCTGAAGACATGCATAATGATTCCCATGTAAAGTTGCACACCTCTTATACACTGCACAGCTAATACAGTGCTTATTAGTAAGAATTTTCAACTGAGATGTGTATAAACCTTGTATAAAAGTTATATATGGATTATTAGTAAGAGGGTTACACTATGACATGCCTCCCTCTATGTTTGTTTTATTCAATGCCACCAGTTTTTTGTCATTTAAACATTTCTGGTATTTTCTTCTGGCATTGGCATATTCTAACCTGTTCCCATTATATGATGGATGATGATGATGATAATGATGTACCAGGAGAGGCCTTACTCCTAAACTTATTCTAATGAGGTGAATATGATAATGATTATATTATTTTTAGTCTGATCATCTTACCTCAATATTAATGTTGATTTGTTCTTGAACATGTTTCAAAACAATTCTCTTTTATCGTCAGCTTGTCCAGTCTGGACAGAATTGTTTTGAAACATGTTCAAGAACAAATCAACATTAATATTGAGGTAAGATGATCAGACTAAAAATAATATAATTAAAATAACCTCAAAAATATCACTTCCTAAAATTAAATATGTTAATTGCCAGATGACGTTCGGGACCATTTGGGAAAGTTTCCTGACATTTATTTTAAAATGCAATAGGAAGTAACATTAAGAGGTTTGTTTAATAATTAAAACATTTGGTCTGTTCATTCTTACCTCTTGGAGTTGTTTTTGTCGAACATATGTTTCAGAGCTTCTTAGCCCCATCGCCAGCGATTAGTCTGTAATCGCTAATGATGAGGCTAAGAAGCTCTGAAACATATGTTCGACATAATTCTAAGAGGTAAGAATGAACAGACCAAATGTTTTAATTATTCCTGACATTTGTCTTACAGGTGAAGAAAAACTCCGAAAAAATCTCACCCAGGAAACTTGTCCTGACTGGCGATTGAACCCTGGCTCTCTGCATGACAAGGCAGCATGCTACCTCAAGACACAATGGTGGACTATGTAATTCTAATTAATTTTAGAAATATGCATATTATTGATCTATCTTTGTATTGCTGTTTTCCTAAACATGTATTATTTTTTTAGCCTCTTGTCAAGTTCAAAAGTCATCTGTATTATGAAGAAAAAGATCGAGTTGCAGAAAGTCTGAAAGCCTTGAAAGTTCTTCCAGGAAGCAAATTAATTTTCTTTAAGAATGGAGTTTGTCAGGGCATTGCTTACACTGACATATTTGGTGGACATTATTATCCTACTCTTTCTCTACATAAAAGTGCCACAGTGTCTGTTAATTTTGGTCCTAATTTCAAATGTCCTCCATCGGATTCAGTTTTTCGAGGGGTAAGCATATTCATTTATTATTTTACAATTTTTCTGCAATGAAAGGATAATGTTATTTGGTATTCATGAAACTAATCTTAAAGAATATGATCATTAATAAATAAGTTTGGTCTCTATTATGTTCTTACCTCGTATAGTTGCTTCTATTAGACACATTTCAAGGCATCCAACTGAAGATGGGGCAAACATGCCTTGAAACATATGTCTAATAGAAACAACCATATGAGGTAAGAATTAATACAGACCAAACATATTTATTAAGTGAAACCTCATAATGTTACTTCCTATTGCATTTTCAAATGATCATTAATATCACAGGCTTGCGAATTAAATTTTTTTTCTGTGGCACAGGGTTTAACAGGTCTCTAAATCTAATTTTGGTGTGCTGAATCCAAATATGTTAACAGTTTTTTCGTATCACATATTTTGCCATGAATGTTTTTATTATTCGTTTCATATATCTCAATGATGGATGCCTAGGGTGCAAAAGGTCCTGTGTTCAAACCTCGGTCTGAGTGTATAATTTTTCTCTTCAAATACAGTTTATCCATCATTGAGATGTATGAAATGAATAATAAAAACATTGAAAGAAGCCATATTGGCTTTGTAATGTAATGTAAAATTCCCAATTAAATGTCTTCTTAATAAAGAAGCCACCATTTGCAAGATAGAAGCAAAGGCTTCATAGCATTTGGTGCTCAGGAATTAACAGCATATATAAGAGAAAGATTTGTGTTTAGATTGGAGTTGCTCAGATAGTTCACTTGGTAGAGTATTTGGCTAGTGTGCAAAAGGTCCTGGGTTCAAACCCCAGTCCGAGCATATAATTTTTTGCCATGTTGAAATTAAATATTTATTACTTTTTGCATTATATGTAGTAGTCATAATCCTTTAAATTGTTATAAAAACTACAGAGGCTTGAGACAATATCAATTGTGCAGTTAAAACAGTTTAAAATAAATAAAAAGCTACTAATATGCCTTAAGATATCTATTTTGTCCTCTGCTTAGCAAGAAATGAATGGTAAGTTGATTGGCTTATTTTAAAATCATTAGGATGTACCATTAAGTTTAATTTAATAATTGAGTTTGTATTTTTTTAACATTCTTACCTCATATGATTGTTTAGTTGGACATATGTTTCAAGGCTAACAATGGGGCAACAGCCTTGAAACATATGTCCAACTAAACAATCATATGAGGTAAGAATGTTAAAAAATACAAACTCAATTATTAAGTTGATTGGCGTTTGTGCTTCTGCCGAGGATTTTCTCTTACCAAACACCAACGATAGTAGGCAATCTTGGAGACATCTCATTGATCTTGGCACCTTGTTTCCATCTCTTTTATGTCTTGATGGAATCTATCACCATATTTCTTCACTCAGTGCTCCTAAATTCTCTTGTAAATGTTGAAGATGAAAGTGGAGGAAGTGTAACTTCAAGCTCATATTACATCCAGTGTCCTGAACTTTTCGAGCATGATTTTTACATTACATTGTTTTGAGTCTGTTTATCTTACCTCAATATTAATGTTGATTTGTTCTTGAACATGTTTCGATTAGATCTTAATCATCCTCAGCATCTTGCCCAGACAATGGTTTTTATAATTTTTCTCATATTGATCATCTTTAACATTATTCAGAAACTTTTTGATGATGTCCTTGTGTGATTCCCAATCTTGTAGTTCCATGTCAGATATGCAATTTTTAAAATATCTCCTCAAATAGTTTATGGATCTGTGGCCATCAAAAAATCTTCCTTCCCTTTTGCCTCCAACAGTAACAGAATTTTTTTAGCATTATATTGGTAACAAGGTACATTTTTGTCCAAAACTTTAACAAATTGCTTCATTAACAGTAATATAATGTACGGTTAAAAACTATAATATAGTTACCTTGTACATTATATTACTGTGAACTAATACCTCAACGGAAAATCACCATGAATTTTACTAGTATCGATTGCTTCATTAAATCTAGTTTTATGTGCAAAGGAGGTACCAATATTTTTTTCAGATTCAACTAATGGACAATTTATTACATTTTTTGTCCCTGGCACCATTTGCTATCTTTTTGGCTAATTAGTAACTTTCCCTGGCTCTAGAATCCTATTCGCATAGAAAACATGGAAATTTCGTATACCCTCCATTGTTGCCCTAATAAAAACCACACAACTTAAGGTCACAGCACACGTACCACTTGTGTTCATTATATTTTATTTTTTCTAAAATAGTACACTTGTTTGTATATAATTTTTCTTTGATGTACACTGACTAAACTACTGGAACTGAACCTAATTTATTCCCATTATGCAGAACATCTTTTAGACTTCTTTTACTAGATTCAGTAAATATATGCTACTCTCCCAGTTCATAAACTTTTCCTATATGACCATTCAAATCAGGGATATAAGAACAGTACACTTCTTCTTCAATTCTTTTTAAATTGTTCTTCACTATGGCTATACCAATAAAATATTGTACCAGGAGCTAAAAGATTGTCTTCTTTAAATCTCGAACCTAAAAGTTCACTTTTTTTCTTTTGTAAGACCCAAATCGCGTACCAAATCGCGTACCAAATCGTTTAATTTTGATTAATTGATAGGAAGCGAATTATTGTCTTTTGATTCTAGGGACAAATTCAAATCATATTTTGTGCTGGTGGTGGAAGGAGTGATGGTATTACTCTCTTGTAATGTGTTGTGGTATTGGAATTGTAATATCTGGCCCATGTACTGGCGGCTTGTTACTTCCGAAGTTTTTCATTTGAAAATATATAATGTAACCAGGAGAGGGTTGTAGGATGAATGTACCCTTAGTTAAACACAATAACACAATGAAAAATGAGTATGAATAAAATGAGTGATTATATTACAAAATTGTATTATATTTTAGGTGTTTACATATTTTAATACAGCATGTATATACCACATGCAAGTGGTGGACTGCACGCTGTCATTTTTATGTTAAAAATAGAATTGTGCAAAATCTGTATGTGATATGCAAAAACTAGTAACAGCTCCGTTATCAGGATATTTGACTTGACTTATTTGCCTTAAAATATCTCATGTCGCAAAATCTTAGCAGGCCTGTGTACTTAAAGGAAGTGACACCATGAGGTTTATTTTAATTAATGATTAAGTTAGAATTTAATGCCTCACCTCATAATTGTAGATTCCTCGAAGATATGTTTCAATACTTTTGCTTATTTTCAGCTTCAACTATCTCGGATGGAGCTGAAGCTTGTCTTAGGCTTAGATTGTCTTATATTTTGATAAAATTGATACCTTTCGAGTTGCACAATTAAAATACATTTGAGTAGATTTCAATAAAAAATTGTAGTGGGAAGTAATATTGTGAGGTAATTTACAATTAATAAATTGGGTCGATTAATTTTTTTTTTATCTCACCTCATAAAGCTTTTTGCTTTCATGGTGCCGGTTTCAAATGCCTTGGCCTTTATTGTCAGTTTTGGCTGATGATGGAGGTGAAGATCTTAAAACTGGTCCATGAAAATACGGAGCTCTGTGAGGTGAGATGAAAAAGCTTTTAATCAACTCAATTTATAAGTTACATTCAAGTGAGCTCATTTTCTCAGGAAAATTAATAAAAAGCAATATAAAACAAACAAGGTGATACTTGAAGAGAAAAATTATATGCTCAGACCCGGACTTGAACTCGGGACCCTTGGTTTTCTAGTCCAAGTGCTCTACCATCTGAGCTACTGAGCAAGTACCGATCTAAACGCAAATTTATCTTTGCAAGATAGAAGCAAAGGCTTCATAGCATTTGGTGGGCGGGAATTACAACGTATATAGAGAAAAATTTGCGTTTAGATCGGTACTTGCTCAGGTAGCTCAGATGGTAGAACACTTGGACTAGAAAACCAAGGGTTCCGGATTCAAGTCCCAGTCTGAGCGTATAATTTTTCTCTTCAAATATGATTTATCCATCATTGAGATGTATGAAATTAATAATAAAAACATAGAAGGTGATACTGTTTATCTTACCTCATAAATTGTTGTATTCTTTTGGACTTGATTCAATATAATTTTTTTTAAGTTATGTAGATAGGAAATAACACTATGAGGTTCTTTAATATTGTTTATTTTTTATTATTTCACTCACCTTATACTTCATATATGAAGTATGAGGTGAGTGAAATAATAAAAAATAAACAATAATTTTTTTTATTAATGAGAATTCTCCTGAATACAGAGGTTTGTCTCCAGTCGAACAATATCAAAATATAAAATAGGTTACAATATTGACATCTAACATACATACACAAAGTTAGATATTAATTTTCAGAACTCTTCGCGTATTATGATGTTATGCCATTTGTCTCTCTCTACCTTATCCATCATCCTCTACACCAAATCTTTCCATTGACATATGCACATTCTGTATCCAGGTAGTAGCAGGTCATCCTCTTCCTCCTCTCCCCTTAATTCCCCATTCTTGTACAATCTTGGGTATTCTCCCTTCTCCCATTCTATGTAAGTCTGTACCATTGTAGTTGTTTCCTTTCAATTGTGACGACACTTTTTTCTTCCATTTTATAATTTTTAAAAGAAATTTAAAGTAAAATTCTTTAATCTTATCATATCTTGTCTTCTTTTTAGACAGGTTACATTTTCGGCAGTTTCACGACAAATGTTCTGTTGTCCAGGAGCACTGCTTCTTACTCCATCTGTTTGTGGACTGATGAACCTCCCATTCAATTACCTTCCCTGGGAATTTCAAAATTCATTAATTTTTCTTTCTTAGTTTTTCTGAATGTGGATTTTTCCCCAAACAATGAGCTCCTTACATTTTTCTATTTGTTTTGTTATTTTTAATTTTTTAAATTGTTGTAAAGAAGTTTATTTTAGATTTTAAATTAGGTAAAACATTTTTTTTAATTATAATAGTTAATAAAACAAATAGAAAGTCCTAAGGAGCATACTGTTTAGGAAAAAATCCACATTCAAAAAACTAAAGAATAAAATTAATGAATTTTGAAATTCCTGGGGAAGTTAATTTAATTGGGAGGTTCATTGATCCAACAACAGATGGAGTAAGAAGCAATGCTCCCAGACGAAAGAACAATGTTTGTGAAACTACTGAATATGTAACTGTGTTGGTTACAAAACAGGTCTAAAAAAGAAGACATGACATGAGGTTAGGTGTAAAGAATTTTATTTTAAATTTTAAATTAAACTTCATAGTGATATTTCCTATAATACTCGTAGTTCAGTGGCGCCAGCGATTAGATGCTTGCCTCTCACTGCTGGGGTCCTGAGATTGAATCTCGGTCACTACCTGTGGGTTTCGTGGTAGACAAAACAGAGCTTGGGCAGGTTTATCTCAGGGGTTTTCTCTCATTTTCCCCTGCCACAATTTCATTCTACTAGTTCTTCATACTCATCTCATCCATTTTGTTTCATTTCATTCATCTGCCCTGTGATGGTACATCAGGCATGGTTGGTCGGCACCCTTGTCATTCACAGACCTCTATGTAAGGGGCTTCATCTCATCTCATCCCTCGATCTGACTGAGTTGGACATAAATTGAGGATATTATAATTTGTTTATAGTTCAATGTTTCAATATGCTTGCTCATAGAAATATGTCCAAAAGAACGCAACAATTAATGAGGTAAGAAGTGTTAAATTGATAATAAAAACTTGAAAAGATGTCATACTGGGTTTATAAAGTAGTGTTTAAATTCCCAATAAATGTCTTCTTAAATAAGAAGCAGCCATTTGCATGATCGAGCAAATTCTTGTAGCATTCGGCGCTCGGGAATTAACAGTGTATAAGAGAAAAATTTGCATTTAGATTGGAGTTTCTCAGATAGCTCAGTGGTAGAGCATTGGCCTAGAAAGCCAAAGGTCCTGGGTTCAAACCCCAGTCTGAGCATATAATTTTTCCCTTCAAATATAATTTAGACTCACCTTATTTATTAAAAAGAACCTCATAATTAGAGCTAGGAATTTTAGGTGCAAAATTTTGGTGAAAAAGGTGTAAAAAAGGTGCTTTAATTTAGCAGAAAAAGGTGCAAAAAAGGTGCAATTTTTAAAAATAAAAGTTGCAAATTTTCCATGTAAATAATCATTAAAGATTACCAAAACCAATTACAACAAGTAACTAACGGCACAAAATTCACGCATGTTGTCTTATATTAAAGAGTCCGTGTAAGTACTTACACTACTTGTATGCTGCATAACACGAATGCATTGATGTTTTTCATCAATTGTTATTGAAATATCACAAAGAATGCACCTGATAACAGATCCGTCACTCTGAATTCCATCTGCACTAAACATTTTAACAATATCACGTAGTTTATAGGAGTTCACTTTCGGTTTCGGCATACTGTATACGGGTAATTCAGGAAAATAGCAGACCGCACTAGTCAAATTATTTTGAACTGAAACATTTATTCACGCACTCAACAACCTTCCTTGCTTGAACAATAGCTTTTGCATAACTGTGGTGCAATGAGGCGCAAACTAATTTAAAAGGAATAGCCTAACGGGATTGCACTGAAGTGGAAGTAATGTGATGTGGACTGATACCAACCCTTGAAATCGTATTTGAATAAATGTAATATATATATATATATATATTATTTTGGTAATAAAATGTTCCAAAGGAGACAAAAAAGGTTTGAAAGGGTGCAAAATGTGCTTCTATTAAAGAAAAGGTGCAAAAAGGTGTTAGCATTGAAAAATATGCAACTAAAACACAGTTAGGGGCATTTATTTAATGTTTTCTTTGCAATACTAGCTAATTTGAACATTATAGTTACAAAAAAAAAAGAGGTGCAGCACCTAAAATTCCTAGCTCTACTCATAAAATTACTTCCTATTGTAATTTGTTAATACTATAAAACTTTGAAATACCTTACAATTTATTCAAATTTGTGTTTCAGATGTATGAGAAAGCAGAAGAAGCAATCTGTGAACAAACTATGGCTGATTTACTGTATTTGACAGAGAATGAAGGAAAGTTAAGATTGGATACATACTGCATGTAGCACTTAGTGTAACAACTTGGTATTCAAGAGCTTTCAGCTTGAAAAGAATATGGTCAAAAAGCCTTCTGATATTTTATAAAACTAAGTGAGTTAATTTGCTCTAATTTTATTTTAAAAAATGAACTTTAATTTTAATACATTAAAAAAATTATGAGCTGTAAAATTTTTATTCATTTAAAAATGAATTAAATAATTTGGAATTCTAAACATTTCATTGATTGAAATAAATTATTCTTATCAACAGAAAACTGTTGCTTAAAATTTTGAAGCATTTCATTCCAAAGTTTCTTTTTCCACTGTAGCTATACTTTTCACCAAAATTTAAGAATCCCTGTGAAAGTTAAATACTTAAGAATCTTGTCTCATACCAATGTCTCAAGTCAACTGTTAGTAACACTTTAAAAAAAATGCTGAAAGCAGATAGCGCCATCTGCCTTCGAACTATTAAAGAATTAATATGAGAAAAGAGAAATTGGTTATATTAAATTAATGTTGGGAAGTAAACATTATGAGGTATAATCATTAAAATTCATCGGAGAACATATTGTTTAAACAACTCACCTCATAGGATTCATGCTTCCATGATATCGTGATTTCAAACATAGTCATGTTCATCTTCGGAGTTATGGCTGAAGATGAACATGACTATGTTTGAAATCGCGATATCATGGAAGCATGAATCCTATGAGGTGAGTTGTTTAAACAATATGTTCTCCGATGAATTTTAAAGAAAAATTGATGTTTGTATCATGTCTTGAATGGTGTAATAGACTGCATATTGGTGCATAGAACTAAAGGTCTGGTGTTTAAATCCTGGTTCAGGTGTTAATTTTTCTTTTCAAAATGCTGTAAGTATTTTGGCATCTTAATAAATAAGGCTTTTTCTTTTTGAAAATACAATAGGAAATAACATTATGAGGTTTTACTTAATAAAAAGTTTTGTCTGTTTAATTCTTGCTTCATATCGTTGTTTCTGTTCAACATACGTTTCAAGGTTAATATTATTTGTTTTTAAACATCTTAATGATGGACAAATTATATTTGAAAAGAAAAATATACGCCTAGACTGGGGTTTGAACCCAGGATCTTTGACTTCCTATGTCAATGCTCTTCCTTCTGAGCCACTAGGCCTCCAATCTAAACGCATATTTTTCTCTTACACATAGTTAATTCCCTAACCCCAAATGCTACGAGCCATTGCTACGATTTTTGCAAATGGTGGCTTCTTATTGTTCAAACCCCAGTCTAGGTGTATATTTTTCTTTTCAAATATAATATGTTTCAAGGCTTGTTAGCCTCATCTTCAGTAGTTACAGACTGTAGTTATAGTCTGGAAATGGAAAACGCTGGAAGTGCCAAACTTAAAAATTTGAGGAAACAGAAAAAAACGTAACAAATTGACTTTACAAATAATTTTATTCAATAAAACTGAAATTCTGTAGTTTCACATAATTGGCAACATCTCACATAACCAATGTTGCAAAAGTATTTTAAATTTGGTAAACATGTCAGTATGAAAATGGACATTTTGGGAACAATGTAAGTGCCATGCTTCGCTTCCAAGAAAATGCTGAATGTACACAGCGTCAACTCGCTTATTTCTGAATAGAGAACAGCACGTAAAACGTTGGAAACATACAGTTATTGTTAATTTCATTCAATATAATATGCTGACTGTCACATTCAGAGGGCAATATCACTGACACAATGAGACATAGAAGTGTCTGTACTTAACATCAAGAAATTCAACCATGGAAAGTAAGTCCTTCTTTTTTTCAGCACTTATTTTGTTGGTCAGTGGAAGGCGGGTAATATTTCACTGTTTCAATAATCCAACTTGGTGTGATAGGGTTCAAAATAGTCCTCTAAATGTAGCGGTACCTGACACTTATTGTACAAACAACGGACTTCAGCTCTCTTTTGCTTCACTATCTCCATGAACATTGTCAGTATCAGAAAGACTCAAATCAAATTCAGTTTATCACTTTCAAGCTCACTTTCATCACTTTCTAACAAAACTTTCGTAATTTCGTCTGCATTCAAGCTCCTAGCTGCAGCCATCTTTATTCACAAATGAAGTAGTTGCCATGTAGTCGCGCAAAGACAATTTATGGTATTATTTTCCCATTTATCGATAGTTTTGACTCCAATACTGCCAAATGCATGAGGAGAAATGTACCCAACAGGAATGTAAAAGTGAACGTTAGTGCCATCTCTAAATTAAGAGGAACCACATTGTAAACACGATCACGGAACAGTCTTCAGTCCACCGGGTTAGACCACAGAACCATTCCATACTTCGGAGCCAATGGATTAATAAAATAAAATTTTCTAAGTTTATAATATTATTTCTATCAGTAAACATGCTACACATACCTGTGAAGTATGTTGACAGGTAAAACAAGACATAACCAAAATAATAGCAAATCAACACATGGTTATAATATAAATAATGATGATAACAATGATGATCCATAACAGCAAGCCTATGTCCATGCCTCATTGTTGTTTCTTCTGTTTGGCCCTTGGTATAAAAATCTTTGGGCATCCCTGCATAGTATATGTGCTAAAATTTAAAATAAATTCTGGATCGTCTTGTAATTAGACCAATTTCAAAACCTAGGTGTTTCATCATCATTAATTTCAGGACCAATGTTCTGTCATCCAGGTGGAAATTACTGATGATGAAACCACCTACATTTTGAAACTGGTCTAATTAGGAGACTGGATGTGAGGTGAGGTGAATAGAATATATTTTAAATTATACCTTATTGTGATATTTCCTATAATAGTTCAAAGTATATGTGTTGATTATGAAGGGATTGACATATATGGAGGAACTGGGTGACTCGTATGAATTCAGCAAACCTAGCAGAGATAGTGTCATAAATACTTTATTTTAGGAAGTGATATTTTGAGGTTATTTTAATTAAATTATTTTAGCCTGTTCATCTTACCTCAATATTAATGTTGATTTGTTCTTGAACATGTTTCGATTATATCATAATCATCAGCATCTTGCCCAGACTGGTTGGATTTATGTTGCACACCCTGTGCAACATAATATGTATATATGTATATATATATCTTTTCACACCCGTACATTCAACTGATAAAAATAAAAAATCAGGAGTATATCAAATTGAATGTACGGGTTGTGAAAAGATATATATAGGAAAAACAAAAAGAAACCTAAAAATTAGAACCAAAGAACACATAAGAAATATTAAAAATGGGGAAATAGAAAAATCTGCAGTTGCTGCTCATGTTTGGACTGAAAACATAATATAAATTCGGACACTAAATTATTAAAACAGTTAGAAAATAAAAAAAGAGCTGACTATTTGGGAAAAAATCTATATTCAGAAGAACAAAAACAGAATTATTAATTTTGAATTACCGACGGAGCGTGACCTTGTTTGGAAGTTCTTTGGCCAACCACAGGATGGAGCTGACATCGACATCCAGGGTGTGTAACATAAATCCAAACAGTCTGGGCAATATGCTGATGATGATTATGATATAATCAAAACATATATTTAATTAATGTTGGGAAGTAAACATTATGAGGTATAATCATTAAAATTCATCGGAGAACATATTGTTTAAACAACTCACCTCATAGGATTCATGCTTCCATGATATCGCGATTTCAAACATAATCATGTTCATCGTCAGCCATAACTCCGACTGAGTACATGATTATGTTTGAAATCGCGATATCATGGAAGCATGAATCCTGTCGGAGTTATGGCTGACGATGAACATGATTATGTTTGAAATTGCGATATCATGGAAGCATGAATCCTATGAGGTGAGTTGTTTAAACAATATGTTCTCCAATGAATTTTAATAATCAAAACATGTTCAAGAACAAATCAACATTAATATTGAGGTAAGATGAACATACTAAAAATAATTTAATAGTGTCACAACTTTGTTTTGAAGCTATGGCATAGAAAATCTTACAGTTAATACAGATAGGCTATGTATGAAAATGAAATGATAATCTTTGCCTTCAAATGTCCAATTACACACAACTAAAGAAAGGGGGAAGTATACAGTTAATTTTCTAAAATATTAAGGATTTGAATGCA
Organism: Diploptera punctata; assembly: GCA_030220185.1. Lineage (NCBI taxonomy): Eukaryota > Metazoa > Arthropoda > Insecta > Blattodea > Blaberidae > Diploptera > Diploptera punctata. Next base: position 1,110,660 of record JASPKZ010010285.1, on the reverse strand, counting down.
CAAATGTCCTTAGTCCAGTTATTAACCTTATTCTTGCAGGAGTTACTTTACTCAGCTAATTTAGTTATGCTTATTTCCCTATAGATGTGTGCTCGAAGAGACACCTAGTAGGTAATCAGGGTATTAATTGAATGGGAAAGGGTGATTCAATTTTGCGCAGAGGCTCTTTTATGAGTCTGAGGTTCTTTTACAAGGGTCCCGAAAATCTTCAGAGTTGGAGGTCATTTCATGGTAACTAAAGTTACAAATTTACTTGAATATATATTTTATTATGCTATCAGACAAGATAAAATTGGATGATATATTTTTCTCTCACGAAAGGCAAACAATACAAACTTAATATTCTACAAAACTAGAAAACAACAGTTTTTATGTTATTTCATTAGAAAGAAAATTAATCGTTGCCCGTGGTAACTCACATTACTTTTGAAAGAAACAGATTTCACATAGAATAAAGAAAATGCAAAATTCCACTGTGTTACTAATTGTAATACAATCAAATTTATCACTGTTTTCAAAATTTATTCTGAACCACCATTAAGCCAGTCAGGCTAAAATTAGATACATAAATATTTTAACTTAAAATTCACTTTACATAAAACTATTGCCAATTACATTTTAACAAACAATGCTTAAAGTATTGTGTAATACCTAAATATACCAGAATTAAAATTAATAACAAAAGTTATATTTGAAGAGAAAAATTTTCGCCTAGACTGAGACTCTAACCCGGGACCCTTGGCTTTCCGGGCCAAGTGCTCTACCAAACTGAGCTACCGAGGCGAGTTGCGATCTGGACGCAAATTTTTCTCTTATATACATTGTAATTCCCTTGTGCCAAATGCTTGAAACCGTAGCTTCTATCTTTTGCAAATGGCGGCTTCTTAGTTAAGAAGACATTTATTGGGAATTTAACACTACTTTATAAAGCCAGTAGGGCTTCTATTGACGATTTTATTATTAATTTAACACTTCTCACTGAAGGATAAATTATATTTGAAGAGAAAAATTTTCGCCTAGACCGAGACTCGAACCCGGGACCCTTGGCTTTCTGGGCCAAGTGTTCTACCAACTGAGCTACCAAGGCGAGTTGCGATCTAGATGCAAATTTTTCTCTTATATACATTGTAATTCCTTCGCGCCAAATGCTTGAAACCGTAGCTTCAGTGAGAAGTGTTAAATTAATAATAAAATCGTCAACAAAAGTTATGCTGCTGACAAAAAAAAGCAGCAGAGACTCAATGGGTTACATGAAAAAAGCCATATTAACAACCAGTTATATCATGTAAACTAGGAAGCAGCTATCATATTTGGCAATTGTTGGCAAATAATTAAAAACCAAACACACAAAAAAAAATTGACATAATCCAAAACAAATACAAAACATTTACAAAAAAAAAGACAATCTTGCAAGGGAACTGTCAACCATTGCATGCCTAAACCTACCTTGAAATTTCTCCCAGAGAAGGGTTGTGATGTACCAAGGCCGTGTCCAAAAAAAAAATTATCTGCCATTTTAAAGTGCAAGGCACAGAAATTGAAGCCAGAATTCAGCAATGGCAGCCCAGTGTACGGTGCAGATGTACATCCCTGCATGAGTTAAGCACAGAGTGGAGTGAGGCGGGACGCGGCATGGACAACAGGTACTGAGGGTTTTCCAGTCTGCCAATTCAGCAGTTGTATTACTTCCATATAGTTTAAATGGGATATTTGGCACTTGATTTTAGTGTCTTGAAGTTAAAAAGGCAGGTAATGTTTTTTAGACATGGCCTTTGTACATCACAATGCTTCTCTGGAAGGAATTCCAAGGCAGGTTTCGGCATGGAATGGTTGACAGTTCCCTTGTTAGAACTACCAACAAGAAAATAGTAAATTACTCAAATTTGGAATGCAGGCCATCAGTTTAATACAATTGACAACACACTTTCAATAGTAGACAGAGAATGTAACAGATAAAATAAACATCTCAGAAGAAACCAAAATATTGAAAGGAGTGAGAAATGAAAACCTGCTTAATGAGAACACACCTAACCACCTCAACCCTCTAAACAATATGTTCATTGAAAACAATTAGTACCTAATCAGCTGCTGAAGATAGAACAACAAGCGTATTTTAATGTGTTGAGGACGACTGACATCTCAGGTATATGTTTAACTTTAAATCAAATTTATATACATCAAATTAGGCCCTATGAAATGTACCTTGACATGCACATAAATATATTAATTAATTAATGAGAGTTAGAATATTTGTAGATTTCAAGACCAGTTTTCATACGTTACATATCATTATCAATTCTTTCATTATCAGTTCAGTTGGAAAGAAATGATAATAATACATAACGTATCAAAACCTGGTCTTCAAGAAATCTATAAATATGAGGTGAATCATGAATATTTTCTCATTAATCAAGTTTTTTTTTGAGTCTGGAAACATCTTACCTCAATTTAATGTTGATTTGTTCTCGAACTTGTTTCGATATAATCTTCTATATCATCTTCAGCTAGCCCAGACTGATGAGTTTTATGTTGTGAACCCTCGATGTCGACATCAGCCCCCTCTTCCAGCTGGCCAAAGAATCTCCAAACTACGTCACGTTCAGCAGGAATTTCAAAATTCACAACTCTCTTTTTGTTCTTCTGAATGTATATTTTTTTCCAAATGGTGAGTTCCTTCGTATTTTATAATTGTTTTAATAGTTTAGTGTTTGAATTTACATTGTATTTTTCGGCCCAAACATGAGCAGCAACTGCAGATTTTTCTATTTCCCCATTTTAATATTTCTTGTGTGTTCCTTGATTCTTATTTTCAGGTTTCTTTTTGCTTTCCCTATATTATATATATTTTTTTTTTTTCACAACCAGTACATTCAATTTGATATATTCCTGATTTTTTACTTCGATCAGTTTTTTTTTTTTAATTTCTGTTGGTTTTTATTAGTTTATTTAAACTGTGGTAATTTTTCAGTGCTAATTAATATTAAATTTGTCAAATGTCTTTTGGAATTTATTGTGTACCCAAGGGTGATATGTGAATTTTAAATTGAGGTAGAGATAGATTTTTCAGACTGAAAAAAACTTATTTTAAAATACAATAGGAAGTAACATTAAGAAGTTTGTTTAATTATCAAAAAAACTTGATTAAAAGAAGCTCAAAATATTACTTCCTAAAATAAACCATTGTCTCATTAATTAAAATAAACCTCATAATGCCACTTCCTTTAAATATTAAATATTATTAATATTTGGATTGGATCTAATTAATTCCTTGCATTATTTAGGTCCTAAATATCTATGTTTAGATCCAACAGTTGTGTAGAATTTAGGTACTTATAGCAAAAAAGTAGTATTCTGTCTGCTGCTGTGAAAACTTTTATCATCTTTAAATTCTTTTCTATTTTTGCAAAAAAAAGTAAGCACTATATGCTTAAAAATTTCACTATTTGGTATGCAGAATTCAGGGTAAATTAGTTTTGTAGGATAATCTAAAGGTTTGTGCAAGCAAATTTTTATAAATCGTTTTTGCAGTAATATTAGAGGCGAAAAGGTAGAATTTACAATCCCACCCTAACCCAATATTCCATATTGGAATGTTGATTGAACCAGAGGAATAAGGAAACCTTGAAATTTCTTCCAGAGAAGCTTTGTGATGTACCAATGCCATGTCCAAAAAAATTATCTGCCGCTTTTAATTGCAAGGCACTAAAATCCAGTGCCAAATCTCTCATTTAAACTATAGAGAAGTAATACAACACCTGAATTAGTAGATTGGATAACCCTCACTACCTGCCATCTGTACAGCGTCCCTCCTCACTTCACTCCACTCTTAATCATGCAAGACGTCAATCTGCTCTGTAGATTGCATTGACATTGCTGGATTCTGGCTTCAATTTCCTTACCTTGCAGTTAAAATATAGCAACTAACTTTTGGAAATGGCCTTGGTACATCAGAATGCTTTTCTGGGAGAAATTTCATGATACGAAATAAGTTTTGGCATGCAATGGTTGTTGGTTCCCTTGCATGTAAACAATACATACAGTGGCAAATATGATCTAACTAAGAATGGTAAATTTGTGAATATTTTAACAAAATGTTGCACAGAAAATAAACATATTTTATTTATAACATATATTATTTATATATTAAATTTGGGAATTTTTAACATTATGAGGTTCAAATTCATAAGAATTAAATTAATCGTGATTATTTCATACCTCATACTTCTATATTTCTTTAAATACAGTTTATTAGAGCATCATAGGATTGAAAAAGAAGCAAAACTTTTGAAACATCTATCAAAACCTTTAGATTTAACAGTTTGGGAAAAAATATATATTCAAAAAAACCATACTAGAACTATGAACTTCGAAATTCCAGATGAACCTAGCTTGATTACAAAGTTCTTCAAAAATACAACAGATGGCGGTTTAGAAAATGATTCATTAAAATGAACATCAGATGGCAGTTTAGAAAATAATTCTTTAAAAGAACATCAGATGGCAGTTTGGATAATTATCAACAAAAGTAAAAATTGACAATCGTGAAAACAGCTGATGATGGTGATAAGAAATTGCCGATACTGCAGTGCTGTATTTAAAGAAATATAGAAGTATGAGGTATGAAATAATCACGATTAATTTAATTCTTATATATTTGTCATACCTTAAATGTTGATCTAACATAATGCATAATTAATCTACAATACTTTAAAAATAGCTGGCGCAATATCTTAACTAAGTCTTCTTTCTCTAGTTAAATTTCTTTTAGTCCAAGACCCGGCTGCAAGATTACTATGCATCAAGTGTATTAACAAAATCAATTTTTTCATAAAATTGTGAATTACTGAATACATTTTCGCCGAGTTGCCTATTAAAATTCGGCTGCCAGTATGTTTAATTAAAATATAATTTATTTATTTATTCAAAATAATTTGATTCACTTGTTATTAAAATAAATTATAATCCAGTTCGCAGAAATCAATGTATAGAGCTTGAAAAGTTTTGGTTGCCATTGTACACTTGGCTGTAAACCTCCTTGCGGCTACAGCAGGCTGTGACACCAATCAGTAATAAAATGACAGTAGTACGTATTTATTGTTTTATATTGTTCCCTCGCAGTGGGAAGTAAAACCACTGCCCTTTATGTATACTACGTACAATGTATATATACTAAAGGTAGTGTTAATATACATTATACGAAACAAATCACAGCATTTTAAATGAACTGAACTTTATTTGAAACAATATAAAACAATAAATACGTACTTGCCGCCATTTTATTACTGATTGGTGTCACAGCCAGCTGTAGCCGCAAGGAGGTTTACGGCCAATTGTGCAATGGCAACGAAAACTTTTCAAGCTCTATACATCGATTTCTGCGAACTGGATTATAATTTATTTTAATAACAAGTAAATCAAATTTTTTGAATACATAAATTATTTATATTTTAATTAAACATACTGGCGGCCGAATTTTAATAGGCAACTCGGCAAAAATGTATTCAGTAATTCACAATTTTATGAAAAAAATTGACTTGTTCATACACTCGATGTATGTAGTAATCTTGCTGCCGGATCTTGGACTATTTACTGCGAAGTTATATGCTGAGTTTAATATCAATCAAATACTATTCTCTATGGTAATGACAAATAACTAAGCCGACTTACATAAGTCCATCCAAGTGAAGACGAGTCACTGTGATGACTTACATGGCAGATTAGAGCACTCTCTCCAAACCCGACGAGATCTATTTTTGGGGAGGAAACCCCGAGTATATATACTTATAAGGGTGTCGCTTTCACCTGACAGGAAAGTGTCTGCAAAATATGTTTTCATGACAATATGTGTCAGGTACGAGGCAACCGGATATATATGTATTTTTATTAACTAAATTGGCTAAAAGGGCCATAATGATTATGTTGATCCAATATTCAGTAAAATAATTAACATAAAATATCTTTAATTTCTTGATTATCCTGAGATAAATTACAATAATTACACTGGTCAACATGATTTTTGTCTCATGAGTACCAATAGTTGTACTTAATGAAATTTTTTATTGTGTTTTCAAATATGTATTCGGAATTTCTCCATCACCCACAGTTTTTTTTTATTTCAATTTCAATTAATGGATTTAAATAATTATTTTCTGCTTAACAAACATTAAAGGGATTACGTCAAAGTCAAAACATACAGTGGTGTACCCTGACTCGCAATCTGCAATGAGCCTAGTTCCACACTGCGAAGAATTGTCCATACCAAAGCCTCCAGAACATGTGGCATTAGATGAAGAGAGCTCAGATTCTGATGGAAGTAAGGAAGAAGAAGAAGAAACAGATTTTGGTGATACAACTTTTGAACAAAGCTGTTCATCTGAGCCTCATTTACTGACTCAAGAAGATCTTAACGATCTCATATGAGATTTAAAGTTATCAAAAAACCAGTCTGAAATGCTTGGTTCCCTGCTAAAAGGATGGAATCTTCTTCAAACCTTGTCTGATGGAGAAAAACCGATATCATATTTGAATTCAGGAGAAAAAATACTATCAGAATCATATATTTTTATTTCTGAGGCAAAAAAAAGTTTCTATTTAGTTATATTAAATTAATGTTGGGAAGTAAACATTATGAGGTATAATCTTTAAAATTCATCGGAGAACATATTGTTTAAACAACTCACCTCATAGGATTCAGTCGGAGTTATGGCTGAAGATGAACATGACTATGTTTGAAATCGCGATATCATGGAAGCATGAATCCTATGAGGTGAGTTGTTTAAACAATATGTTCTCCGATGAATTTCTATTTTGTTGCTCATTGTTATTGATTGGTCTTCATAAAGCTATTATTTTAACACTAGACTAAGTTAATTAACATAAAATTGGATTTTTGTCAAGTAAATGCCAAATCAATTGAATAAGTTAATTTTTAGTATGCTTATTTCTCTACAGATGTCATGAATGGTACGTAGTCAACATACTGATCCAATGAGACATCTAGTAGGCAATATGCAATTAAGGTATTACTAGGATGAAGAAGGTTGGTAAATTTTGCTTAGAGGCCTCTTTATCCAGGCTTATCTTCTAGAATGCATTAGCTCATGACACACACATCTCTCCCCAGATTTCATGCTGTAGGAGACCTTCAGTTACAACTCATGGTAACATTTGGTTTTTCTGCACAGTAAAGTAAAAAGAGTCTGCTACATTACACAGGTTGTTAACCCGTGATACTGCCATTTCTTTGACAGGAAGGACAATGCACGTCCACATATGACTGATGCAACTCAATGTGCTATTACTGCTCATAGCAAGAAGATCACCTGATCTCTCGCCAATTGAACAAGTATGGGACATGAAGAAGCGGAAACTTAACTTTTTTTCCCAGGGGCCTACAATAATCATTGTCGAATTGTGATAATAGGTACAATATGCTTGGGACAATCTATAGCAGGATACCATTCGGCACATTTATGAACATTTGCATGCTGGAATAATAATAATAATAGCTTTATTTTACCTGGCAGAATTAAGGCCTTGTCTGCCACTCAATCAGGTTTTTAAAGAGTAAAAAAAAATAGTATTACATCTAAATTACAATAAACATAAACGATTACATGTTATAAATACAATACAATTAATATTTATAATGTATTTTGATTTACTCTAGATTTAACGAATTAAATTTATAATATGTACACGATATGTATATATATATAAGAAAAAATGATTAATGACATAGTATAAATTTAAATAAATGGAGAAAATAGAGAATACACGCGTGCATTGCCATAAAATGGAGGTACACTGTTTAGGCACCCCGTACTGTGATATGTGTGTTTCATTTGGTCTGAATTTGTTGGGACATTCTATAGAAAATTTAAAATTTTTGTCAGCTATGCGTCTAGTTTCCTTCATTTAATATGTTTCTGGCTTTACAATGAAAATTTAATAAGCATAATATAAAATCGTAACATCAGTGGATTAGCTGCAGTGAAGGGGAAATGTTTGAAAGTGTTGACATGTGTATTAAAAAAAATGTATAATCTTTATATATAATTCTTCTATACTTGTGTTTGTACTGAACTTCTCCTAAATGACTGGATAGATTTTTGTGCATGTTTGGTGGGTCCCTGGTTGGTTTAGATTCACAATAGGACACTCTCAAACCATTAGGTGTAAGAGTTCACCTGAAGTGAAAATTTAAAAATCACTCTAGGGGTCACAATTTGTTATGTTTCACAAGGAAACTCAGTATATTCTATTAAAATAAACCGAGGTAGGTAATATAAAAAAATGAGCAAAATCCAACAATTAGAAGTGAAGGTTTACTTGAAATCCGAAATTAAATACTGCCAAACAACTGGAATGATTTTTATGATTTTTTTTGTGTGTATTTGAGTGGGTCCTGGTTGGTTTAGATTCACAATTGGACCCAGTGGATGGCACTGTGATCGGGTTTTAGGATTTTTTTTTAATGTCAGATGTATAGTCATCTGCATTATTGACGTATTCTGCCCGGCAGCAATGTGACGTCATCATGCACGCTTCTTTAGCAGAACAGATGGCAGTGAGGAGTTGTCTTGCAAACTTATCTAATTGCATCTTAATTAATGAATTTTATGGTAAAAAAGTAACATTTTTATCGTCTGGCTGTGGCACAAGAATTGAACGTTCGGGCAGGATAATGTCTGCCAGATCCACTAGTATTCTTATATATTTTCTAAAGAATAAAAGAATTGTGTAATTTTAAAGAGGAATAAGCATATTTAAAATTCACAATGTATTATCGCTAAAAATAATATATTAGGATTATGGAAAATTATGAAAGTACATGACTACCCCACAAAATTAATTTATGTGATAAAAAGTTTTTGTGTGTAACATCTCAAATTATAACAAATATAAGGTATATCAAAAACCGAAGCTATTTTAATAAATAGAGGTGTAAGACAAGGGTGTAGTTTAACATCTCCCCTTTTTAATTTATACATAAATGACATCCTGCTGGAGTTTGGAATTTCTAAAAAGTTAGTTCATCTTATACGAATGTGTCTAAATGGCACAAAGAGTAGGGTGCATGTAAGCAAACAGTTTTTGGACACTTTTGAAATCCAGAATGGGTTGAAGCAAGGAGATGCTCTATTTTCTCTAGTATTTAATTTTGTACTAGAGCATGCCATCAAATTTCTAGAGGATGGAGAAGGCCTACAACTGAAAGGTATTAATAAGCTGTTAGATTATGCTGATGATGTAGCACTATTGGGCGATAGCGAGGAGATACTAATGGAAAACACGCACACACACTATTGAGTAACATTAGGAAATTAGGATGGAAGTAAATATCAATAAAACTAAATATATGGTCACACATAGAAATACATTATATAATGGAAATGGACAGCTAATGACAAATGAGGGAAATTTTGAGGAGGTGGCTGAATTCAAATACTTAGGAACAATAATGACATATAGGAATGAGATGCACAAAGAAATTAAACATAGGCTCGATTCTGGAAATGCGTGCTATTGTGCATTACAGAGAGTTTTGATGTCCCAACTCCTTTCAAAAAATGTTAAACTGAAAATATATAAAACTATTATTCTACCAGTTATATTATATGGATGTGAAACATGGACTCTTACTTTAAGGGAGGAAAGAGATTACGAGTATTTGCGAATAAAGTACTTAGGAAAATTTTTTGGACCAATGAGAGATGAACAGACAGGTGAATGGAGAAGACTTACATAACAGTGAACTACATGGTTTTTATGGGAAGCCAGATATAAGATGGGCAGGATATGTGGCACGGATGGGGAATGAAAGATGTGCATGGAAGCTTCTTGTAGGAAAACCAGAGGGAAAACGCCTAGTTGGTAGACCAAGAATGAGGCGGGAGAATAACATTAACTATGATTTGAGGGAAGTAGATTATACAGGGAATGAATGGAAAGCATTAGCTCAGGATAGGGATGTATGGAGAGCTTATGTCTGCGCGGCCATGAACCAACGGGTTCGATAGTGCCAGTGAGTTAATTAGTTATGACATAATTCAAAATTGGAAATGTTAATATAGGTATAAGAATGAACCATTTTAAAGTATTAAATGTTTTAATGTATGCTGATGATTATTCAAGAGAATGTAAATAATTTGCAGTACTCCTTACATCAAATAAATCGGTTATACTCGTACTAAGAATATCATTTTAGAATATCGAAAGAAAAAACAAAAATAATGGCATTTTGGGGAAATGAACAAATAAAATAAAAAAAATCATAATAGACAACAAACCTCTTGAACAAGAAACAAATTTTAATTATTTGGATTGTAATTTGACTATAGACACAAAAACTGAGACATAAATATAAAATTTCAAATGATGTGCAGAATTGTACATAAAACATTAAAGCACAAATAAAGAAGAGATACTAGATTGAAGTTTTATAAAACATTGGCAGTTCCTGCATTGCTTTATGGGAGCGAAACTTGGGTAATGATAAAAAAATTACAAAGTAGAATACAAAGCATGGAAATTAACTTCCTTAGCTTAGAAGAAGAAAATGCTGCACAAGATTGAATCGGATAAAGAATGAAGATATGAGAACAGTTACATATTATATCCATTGAATGAAAAAATCAAGGATTACAGAGATAATGGTTTAGACATGTACAAAGATTACCAAAATCTGCATTTAACTACAAAACAAGAGGACCAAGGAATGTAGGAAGGCCAGTGAAAAGATGGACAGAACACTGTGAAGTTGAACAGGCAGTTTATCAGTCCGTGAAGTGAAGAAGCTTAAGGTAAAAATTACGTTCAAATAAATAACCAACATCAAAACGTTTAATAATTTTATAATTCGTTTTTAACAAAATAACCATATGCCAATACTGTAATTTAAATTTCATGACGGGATCAGTCGAACTGTGTTTGTTACAGAATTTTTAAGAGAAGTGTGATTTACGCTTAAGGTTGAAATTTGCATACGACACGTAGCAACGGACGGAAGGCAGTCGTGAGTAGAGATAACATACTGCGTACTATGTGTGTCTCTTACAGCTGGATATCAGTTGATTCATCATATAGTCCAAGCTAGCGCTTCATTGAGTGTTGTTCTGTTGTTTTGAAGTGTCTCAAAATGCCTGAAGTTGCGAGAAAGTTTAATACTTTATGGTGTTGCAATTCTTTCGCTCTTAACAAGCATACTGGACAAGTAGGACATAGAAAAGTTACGAAAAGAATACTAAAAAAATACATAATTTAGTTTTAGGTGACGCGATATGCGATCGCTGTTCGAAAGAATGTATATAAAATTACTAATGTGGAAGAAACTGATACAGATTACAAAGGAGGGGAAAAAAAAAAAATCAAAGTGAAGATGAATGTGTACCACCGTAAACAGAAGCCTAGTCGACAATCAGTAATATAAATACAATTTTAACGCCTCTCGGCGAATCACATCTCCAAACGAAAACTTAGAAATCATACGTTTGTAGAAAGGCCATTGTGATTAAGGAAACTATTATTGAAGTGTTTGATGTGCGTAGTGATACTAATAATGGGGAAGAAATTATTACACAATTCAAGGAGAAATTTCCGGACATAAAAACGGATACAAAATAATATGTGAATTTGGTGTTTCTCTTCATGTATGTCGTATAACGAAAATTACACAAAACAATAAGGATACAATGCCAGTGCGTGAGAGAAAATGTTATTCACACATCCCTGATGATGTTATAGGACTTGTTAATTTTTATGAAGAAGAATTATGTCTGGTATGAAAGACACATTATATAATACAAATGGACAGCTAATCACAGATGAGGGAAATTTTGAAGAAATGGCTGAATTCAAATACAATAAGAACTAAGAACAATCATTACACATAGGAATGAAATACACAAAGAAATTAAACATAACCTCAATTCTGAAAATGCTTGCTATTATGCATTACAGGGACTCATGTCGTCCCAACTTCTCTAAAAAAAACATTAAACTGAAAATATATAATACTGTTATTCTTCCAGTTACATTATATGGATGCGAAACATGGACTGTTACTTTAAGGGAGAAAAGGAGATTACAAGTATTTGAGAATAAAGTTCTTAGGAACATTTTTGGACCAAAGAGAAGAGACAGGTGATTGGAGAAGGCTACATGATCTTTATAGGAAGCCAGATATAATAAGAACAATTGGGACAAGTAGCACGAATGGGAAAAGAAAGAGGTGAATGGAAGTTTCTTGTAGGACAACCAGAAGGAAAACGCCCAGTTGGTAGACCAAGGAAATATGGGAAAATAACATTAACCATGATTTGAGGGAAGTAGATTATACGGGGATGATTGAAAAGTATTGACTCAGGATAGGGATGCATGGAGAGGTTATGTCCGCTCGGCCATGAACCTATGGGTTTAATAGTACCAGTGAGTTAATTGTGGAAGACAAGGATTTTTGTTCCATTCACAACCAAAGACAAACATGAAGCCTGGCTATCAAATGCAGAGATATATGTGGGACTGAAAACTGTGCCAGGAACACGCAGCATCCATAGTGTGATTCCAGTTTCTGAAAAAAAAAAATGCCATTGCTGTAAAAACATTTTACAGTTCGTGTGAAATCCCTCGATAAATCGTACTCCTACATTCACTGAGAACTCCTCGCGGGTGGATGGAATAATGCGTGCCGCAGCCGAGCAAGTGCCGCGGGCTGCATACTACGCTCCTTAGTTCCGGTGAGTTATTTATATATTTGTAACTTGAGTTCTTGTTGAGGTCCTCAGATAAAATTTTCACAGTTTTGGAAACACGCTTATCTCTACATGATTATAAAATCTCATCCAAATTAAATGTTTGGATTTCAAGTTATAACATTTTAAATTATTAATTTGTTTTTTAACAAGAAAAAATAATGTAAACTTAATATATAGTGCAAAATAACAATTAGGGTCCACCCTTTTCATAAACGTAAGAATAATTTTGTTGAATCTCATGTACAGTCTTCACGAAACTAGGTATATGTTATAGATATAAAACGAGAGAGATTATTCAGCAATCGCGTGAAACGAGAAAGACATTTATGTTTTACATTTTGTTTAGGCCCAAAATCACGAAGAATGTCATATTTATTGCATATGGAATAGGATCTATGAATCGTATGTGATACACTATAGGAAGATTCCATTTACGAAACATTGTTATCGATTTTCTTAAAAATGTAACGTTAATATGTAATGTGGCTGACAGCGCGAGTATAGAAATCTCGAGAAAATCCCAGTGGGTAGATAATTGGTAATTGAAGGTATGCACTCGTTCATTTCGATTTTAGTATTTTATACGACCAATCGGCAAGTAACAAGCATATTTTTATTTTTGGTTCGGAGACTATGGATTGTGTGAAGTTAGATTATAATTATAAAACTTAAAAGTTTTATGTGGTTTGGTGAAATATTTTTATGTGAAAAATGGGTTTTACATAAAAATATTAATGGGACCAAATACCTGTGTTTTTTTTCAATATTTTCATAATGGTCCTGAAAATGCAGCAAATGCCAAACAAAAAGTTTTTAATAAGTTTAAATTTCGTTAGAGCTAAGAAGAAAGATGATTTTTTGTTGTGAATATTAAATTTTGTGAACTATTCTAGATAGTCATACTACCTATTTTAAGTTGTTTAAATCAAATATATTAAAGTAGATTTTCTGGTTTATTTCATCCAGTAACTAACTAACTCAGTGGCACTATCGAACGCATAGGTTCATTAATAATTTTCAATAATTCAAACTGAATCTATTTTTATACCATTACTAGCCAATACCCGGCGTGCGTTGCTACACCTAAATGAATTAAATGTGTTTTTAAATTTAGTTAAATAAGTAAAAAGAAAAATAATTATAAATTTATATCGTAATTATCAGTTTAGCGGTTGTTTGGTCGGATTAGAGGTACATTGGCCGGTTTACGGGTAATTCGATCGTTTAGAGGTAGATTCATCGGTTAAAGGGCAATTTTATCGTTTTAGAGGTAGCTCGATCGGTTTACGGGTAGTTTCTCGTTTAAGAGGTAGTTTAATCGGTTTATTGGTAATTTTGGTCTTTATAGAGGTTGTTTGATTAGCTACTGGTAATTTGGTCGTTATAGAGGTAATTTAATCGATTTAGGGGTAGTTTGGTCGGATCGGTTGGACTTTTTAGATTATGTTTCTGGGTCAGAGTAGGTATCGGTTAGGTCAGGTATCGGTCAGGTCAGGACCAGTCAGGTTCGGTCAGGTTTAGTTCTGGGTTAGATCTGGGTTTGGGTTCTGGTTCGGATTCGGGTTCAATTTGAGTTCGGATTCGGGTTCAATTTGAGTTCGGGTTTGGGTTCAGTTTGAATTCAATTTGGGTATCAGTTTTTGAGTTCAGTTTTTCTTTCAGTTTTGGCTTCGGGTTTTGGTTTTTTGTTTTGGATTCAGATTTTTGGTTTGGGTTCGGGTTTGGATTCAGGTTATGTTAAGGTTAGATTAGGTTAGGCTCAGTTAGGTTAGGTTAGGCACGGTTAGGTTAGGCTCGTTTGGATTAGATTAACGTTCTGTTTAGGTTCGGGTTAGATTTGTGTTAGGTTCAGTTTAGGGTCAGTGTAGGTTCAGTTAAGGTTCAGTGTAGGTCCGGTTTAGATTCGGTTTAAGTTAGATTTAGATTAGGTTTAGATTCGGCTAGAATCATTTTAGGTTACGCTAGATTCAGGTAGATTCATTTTAGGTACAGATTATGTTCAGGTTAGGCTCGGTTGTGTTAAGCTCAGTTGAGTTAGATTTAGGTTCGGGTTAGATTCGTGTTAGGTTCAGTTTATATTCAGTTTAGGGTCAGTATAGATTTAATTTAGGTTCGTTTTAGGTTCAGTTTAGATTCGGTTAGGATCAGTTTAGGTTGAGGTTAGGTTCATGTTAGTTTCCGGTAAGGTTCAGGTTAGGTTAAGGTTAGGTTCAGTATGTTGAGGTTAGGTTCAAGTTATGTTAGGTTAGGTTCAGTTATGTTCGGTTAGGTTATGTTAGGTAACGTTGGTTCGGTTAGGTCCCGTCAATATAGGTCATGTTCGGTCAGGTACTTTTTTCACGTTTTTCACTACCGTACAAAGGGTTATTTTTAAAGGTCGAGTTAGTATCACAACTCTCTTATAGCCTATGTTCATCCCGGAATCTCCTGACATTTTGCAAAGGATGAACGGTGTAGCAGCGCATAAAATACGAACAAACAAACATTCATTTTTATATATTATATTAACAGGAAGATAATAATAATAATAATGATAATAATAACAATAATAATAATAACAATAATAAAAAATAATAATAAAGTGAGCATATTATCATTAATAATGTAACGAGTGTTTTTTAAATTGTTTACAATTTCTGAACATATTTTTGTTTTTTTTAGATAATTTTTGTAACCTATTTTTACCTATTATTTCATTTTTCATTCCTAATTTTTATATTTTATCTATTTTAGGTGCCTAAAGCATACATTTTTTGTGCCTAAAATTCCGAGTCCTATTGATAAGACAAAGTAATTATAGTATATCGTTAGGTAGGAATATGGATAGAAAGACAGATAGATGACTAAACTGATAAACAAATAGCCATACATTACAAGCGACTCTTGTCATCCCAACTATTTTAAGAAAACGTTAAACTAAAAATGTATAAATGGTATTCTTGCAGTTAATATCGATGAGAAATATGAACTTTAAGGCAGAGAAAAGAAAGAAAAAAAGAGTATTTGCGAATAGACAGGCGAATGGAGAAAACTACATTAAGTGAGCTACAATATCTTTATGGGAAACTAAACATAATAAGAGTAGTGAAGTCTCTTAGACTGCAATGAGCAGGACATGTGGCAGGAATAGGGAATGAAAGGGGGTTATGAAAATTAGGTCAGAATGTAATCTACTAATAGGTCAAGAATAAGGTGGGAGAATAATATCAATCTTGATTTGAGAGAGGTAAAAATTATACAGGGAATTATTGAAAAAATATATTTCAGGATAGGGATGAATGGAGAGCTTATGTCCGCGAGGCCATTCTACTCCACGTTCAGTAGTGTCAATAGTGAGTTAGTTGGTTAGTTTATAAATTGATGTATGGGTCCGAGATATAACCGTTAATAAAATATAGCAATAAATAAATTAATTTGAGATCTACGTTTCCTGAGGTCTACAGGTCTATAAATTTTAAAGGTTCATAACAGACGTGAAATTATAAGGAATGAACTATAAAAAATAACTTGAACTAAAAAAATGAGAGAAAAATAAATGGTATTAATATAAAAAAATAGACGAAAAGTTTTTCTATAAAAATGCTGTACTGCAGACCTCTGGGTAAAATAAATATAGGGAGATCAAGAAGACGCTGGCAAGACTACCTACCACATGTTGGGGAGCGAAACGGGCCAATACACCCAATACCCTGATGGATGGTGAGTTTATAATTGGGGGCCTACACAATTTTGTGGTGAACCCTGCAATCCAATATTTCTTAAAGATAATTTTAGAGGAAGTGAACAGTTTTAAATATTTAGGTTTCAATTTATCATATGTTAAAATTGAAGATATTAACGACAAAATGTGGCAGTATTAAAAGAAATCTTAAAATCACAAGAAAAGAAACAAAAATGAAATTTTACAAAGTAATGGCTGTTCCTGTATTGGTGTATGGATCAGAATGTTGGACGATCACTAAAAGACAAGAACAAAGATTGGAAGCAATTGAGATGGGATTTTTAAGAAATATAGCAAGATATACTCTGTTGGATAAGAAAAGAAATGAAGATATAAGAAAGGAACCAAATATTTTCAAACTTACAGACCGAATAATTAAATATAGGAACGCCTGGAAAGAACATATTGATAGAATGCCAGAAGAAATATTTTAAAAAATATTGCTAAATTATAAACCGCACGGAAGGAGAAATGTAGGACGCTCACACAGAAAATGGTCTGAACTATTTTAACAATTCTAGCTTTCATGAAACCGGAACAAGCCAACAGACTTAATCCCTGGATGATGATGATGAAGAAGAAGATGAAGTCTATACCATTCTTCTTCTTATTCTTCTTGTACTACAAGGTTTAGGCTATGCAGCCTGTTCCGGCGAAGTTAAAAGTGGAGTCCATCTTCTACGTGGTCGGCCAACATCTTGTTTTCCGACCGAAGGTTCTTTTTATGGTTCCACAAATAGCCTGGAATTTATTTACTTTATTTTCTATATCTTTATTTCTCCTTCGTTTTTTAGTAATAGAAAATTCATACCATACTTTGCCATGAAATATATTTTTTGAAGTGCTGGTTGCATTAGTTGATTTTGAAATTATTCTTCTCCTTAAAATACATTTTTTAATCAATGCCACCAGGTTTCCTGGTATTCTTTCCCGGCATTGGCGTTATTGTAACCCATTTATGAGGTTGGGGCACCTGGAAGGCGGCGTTACGCTGCCCCAATCTTATATGATAGGTGATGATAATGGTAATTGTGTGCCAGGAGAGGCTTTAATTCTAATCCTAATCTAATGATGTATATATGATACTGATGATAGTAATGGTCAGATTATTTCGGGGACAGTTTGGGCCTTAAAGTTTCCTGATATTTGTCTTATAGGTGAGGAAAAAACCTCATCCAGGAAACTTGTCCCGACCGAGTCTCGAACTTGGGTCTGCTGCGTGACAAGGCGTAATAATTGCTGAGTGCCATGGAAAATATATACAGATACACTCTTGATACGATGGTTCAACCTGAGAAAATTTACACAAACCGAATATCATGGTTGCATATTTCGATCTTATAATAGACCCTCAATTATAAACAAAATAATTTTAATATTCCTTAATTAAGTACGCCAGGCTATGGAGAAAAATAATATATATCTTGATATATAATACTAGCTGGAGCACGCCGAAGCGTAGTGGTTAAGGCACTGCGCTACAAGTTGGAAGGTCGAGGGTTCTAGTCCCGGTGGGGTCGGGATTTTTAAACTGACCAAAACCTTTTGGCGGCACTATGGCCCTAGGGTCAACTCAGCTTCTAACGGAAATGAGTACCAGACGCGGGTAAAGGCGGCCGTCACGCAGGGCTGATAACCCGGCTGACATCAAGTGCCGATTGTCTAGAATTAGTGGGAGCCTTAACCTCCTACTACCCCAAGGGCCTCCAGAGGCCTGTAGTGGGATTTACTTTTACTTATTTTTATATTACTACGCATAATACCCGGCGGTGGCTGTTTCTACACAATAACTGATGTGTTTCTGCCAATTAGTTGAATAATATAAAAAAGGCAAATCTTACTTAATATAAATTTATATTATTTTTAGTCCACCCCTTTGTGTTAATCGATTACCCGGCGTTGCCCGGGTAACTACGCCATCCCGATCGTTGGCCTACTTGGCATAAATTGAGCTGAAAGGAGATAAAATTCATTATTTTTAGTTATCCTAAAAAGAACTTACCCACCTATGTTTTGCCGGGAATCGACTTATCCCGATTTTTCGTGAAATTCATTGAAACGACTAAAAATGGTTTTTTCTTATTTGTGAGTTATTCTTTGTAAAAGATAAACATTTGCGGTCTGTGGACTTCTTTCTGTTAGAGTTTTTTGAGATATCCATTTGCTGTGTACAATAATTTTTGTGTAGACTTGTTCTGATTTAGGCGCGTGTTAAGCCTAAAATAAAAGCGACATGTTGTTCCACAGTGTTTTCTAATACAGAAAATGATTGTTTGTTAAGGTGTGTCGAAGGGCGTGATCATTAAAACTCCTCTTATAACCTATAACCTTCAGGGATAATATCCTGAACCCCAAGTAATACTTATGCCGTGCCCCGGGAATCTACTTATCTCCGAGATCCTTGGCACTCACCCTGAAAGACAAAAATGGCTGTTGTGTGTTATCTGTAAGAGATAAACATATGCTTTTCGCGGACTCTTTTTGTAGATGTTTTTTGATGTATTCAATTCTGGGTACTACTTAATGTTTGTGTATTTGGTTTAGTTTAGGCAGCGTAAGACCATTTAAGGGTAAAAAGGGGACTTTTCACGTTTTTCACTACCAATGGTGTTTTTAAGGGTGTAGGAGTTGAATATCTCCAACAACTCTCTTTGGCCTATGTTCATCCCGGAAATCTCCTGAACATTTTGCAAAAAACCCCATCACAATCGGATCAACGGTATGGCCGCGCATAAAAGTACTTACACACAAACAAACCAAAACATTCATTTTTATACGAGTATAGGGTTCTTATTGTGACTAATTCTTTTTGTATGTGTGTAGGTAACTTGCAACACTTAATACGACTTTTCTGAACCGATTTTTGATGATTTTCCTTTTTTGTGGTCGGAGGTGGATCTTCGGATGGTTCAGGTTCATAATTGGATCCTCTACCACCATCCCATAGGTGGCAAAGAGTCGTACATGAAGTGAAACCATTTAAAAATAACTATAGCCTGTCACCATTGTGGATGTTTGACAACGAAACTTCAGTTATGTCGTATTAAAAGAAAACCAAGGTAAGTATTATCCAAACATTGAGCGAAATTACAACAATTTAGTTTCAGTGGAGGGTTACCTGGGAAATTCGAAATTATTAAACAATGCACTAGCAAATGCTCATGTCTTGGGTCGTCTCCCCATATCGCCATTCAATTTAATTAACCTTTAATATTACATTCTATTTTTATTTAGGCCGTAGCTAAGATCTTTGCCGAGTAGTAGCTAAGATATATATATATTATTATAAGCATTATATATCATATATAGATAAGGACCAGTAAAAGTTCCTTTTTAGTCCGTTATGACCTTTTTATGGATGTGATGATATATTCAAGAGGTTCGTTCTGAAAAGAGTACGGTAGTTGTTTACCTTAGGTTATAATTTGTTGTAATTCATGAATAATTATACACTTATTTACTTTCTCTGATAGTTCGCAACATTTTGCACTGATTGTTAGGCACTAAAAGTATAATTTGATCATCTATCTGTTGTATATTTTATTTTAAAATGTTTCTGATGTAATATGTTATGGCATCCGTTATTCTCCATAATAAATGCTTAAAGAATCCATATGGGTGACACGAATATTTTTTTTCCACGCCGATATTCAGTTGTATGGAGTATAATCAATAAGTAAAAATCAATAATTGCCAATCTTTGAAAGAATATTTTTCTTGAAAAAATACATCAGTAGTTATTATTTTTTAATCATAAAATCATTTTGGCCTAATTGATAACTAAAATCTCGCAGAATACGGACGGAAATACTATTACGTAGGCGTTATGGAAAAAATAAAACTCTTTATAATCGTGAAGCGTAAAATTGTAAGTTGTGGACAGGAAATTACGCGATTATGGGAACATTTTATTCCGTTTGTATGCAACGTAAACATTTCGTATTGCATAACAAATGTTTGGAATAGTAGGCAACATTATAGGCGCACACAGTTTTAATTCCACAAAATGGATGGCGCTGACAGTACATTATTGACATTACCGACTCTACAGTGGATTACTGGCGTGTAATTATATTTTATAAAAAAAATGGCCAGTACTTCACTGTTATTGATTGTATCTTTATAGGCAGTTTGGATGGAAACTCATGCTTGATACATTTTTAATTATTTTCTGAGAATGAGATCCATGGTTATGTGGTTTCAGGATGGTAAATTGTGTTTGCCAACGCTATAAATAAACTATCACAACGTAAAAGAATTTCTCTTAACAGTATTTCAGTTTTAAAATGTCAGCATGATTTAAATATAATATTTTTTTTTGTATCGTGTGCGTGTCTGTGGCTAAGCGCACTTGTTTCTATCTATTTGAGTTTCGGTCGATGTAGTTAGCTAGTGTATTTTTATCATTGGGGTTGGCTATGGTACTTTAGTACAGGAGCTCAAGTCCGGGCATGTGATTGGTCGGAGAGAGTATTGATCCCCTCCCTTTCCATCTCATCATTTGGTCTGCGGAGGCCAAAGCAGCAAGATCTACAGTTTCGGATGGAGCTTCACTGCAAAATTAATTGCAGAACTGACTGTTTTATTCATGTTCATTTCACAATATTAAGGTGAAAGTGGATGCAGTTTAATAATTCTTTGTAGTGTAAACAACAAAATAAAACATGATTGGATGAAGGTAATGCGAAGACGATCGAGGTGATACTTAGAAACCTTGTCAACAATCCCAACCCCTAATCGAATAAAGAAGAACGTCACATCATCATGTCGAACTGTGAGGAGATTACCACGGTGTTGCCACCCGAAGATGATTGCCTCAAGGTCCGAAAATGGTGGTGTTTCCTACTGTCCAGTATCTTCACTTTCTTTGCTGGCCTCACCATCGTTCTGCTGTGGAGAGCCTTTGCCTTCCTCTGCTGTCGCAAAGAGCCAGAATTCTCTCCCAATGATCCGAAACAGAAGGAGCAGAAGGCGGCTCGTCAGGGCAAGCAAGAGTTCGAGGGCACCTTCATGACGGAGGCCAAGGATTGGGCTGGCGAACTTATCTCCGGGCAAACCACCACCGGCAGAATTTTGGTAAGTCATATATTAATATAATATTTATAAAGGACTTATAGAATCAAATTAAAAAAAAATGTGATTTGGTTATGAGTCACATTCTTGCATGTATCAGGTAATTTTATGCAATAAAAATTTGTCCACTCTACTTATATAATTTATCGCATTTTTTAAGCCATTTTTTCCCCACATGTGTCTATATTCGGGCTCTCTACCATAACTTCTTATCGTCTTACATATTTGAAAATGAAAGTGACGTAAGTAATACAAGAAATGACATAGGCGTAGGTTGATGATTACTGATATTCAGATGTTAAGTCTTGATCATTGGTTCTAGAGTTGACTACAGTTTACGTAATTCAAAATTAAAAAAAAAAGAAAATTTAAGTCGGGATTTGAGCCATAAAACAATTTTGAAGTCACTTAAATATAATATAAACATTTTTATAATGGAGATTGGTAGAAATAGTATGTAAATACGATTTTAAGTATTTGTGATATTCATTTCTGTGGTTAATATTTCTGTACAAATCCTTCAGAAAATTTCATGCAAATATGTTAAAAAAACTAAGATATACTATTTTTAAAATATTCTGGTACTTGACGATTTTTCACTATACATACGAATACTTCTTATGGTACAAAGTAATGTATTTTGGGAAAACTTGCCAAATTCTGCTTTTAGGCATAAAAATGGAGAATTAACAAGTGATGTGTAAGTTACGAAAGATACGGAGATTATATGATATGGATTGGACATTTACAAAGAGTAGAACATGGTATTATATTCTTATCTAAATAGTCCCAAAACATGTAGGCCTAATTTTTGACTTGATCTTAGTAATATTATATTTTCAATAATGACGAAGATTACGAAGAATTGAGCTTGCTTATTTATTTTACCTGATGGAGTTAAAACCATAAGGTCTTCTTTTCCACTTCACCCGGTTAAATTATACATAAAGACCTAATAATTATGTATTATCTACAACTTGATTAATAAAACATAATGGGTATAGGCTACACAGTATACAGATAACAAGGAAAGAACAAAAAAATATATAAATAATTATAAAATAATGAAATATATATATATATATATATATATATATATATTCTGACTAAATATATATCGATTTATTATAACCTGCAATTAAGCTCTTTTCAGTTAATTGCTAAACTCAATTTATCAATTGAAAATATAATTTATTTCATGTAACCATTAGTTTGAAATTCGCTCACACACACTTCATACATGTATTATAAATAATTGTTGGTATCACAAACCGACTGAAGCGGTTAATATTAAGTCCTATCAACTGACAGATTGCAAAATATTAAGTCCTATCAACTGACAGATGACAAAACATAAAACCACGTAGTGCGGCGCAATACCATAAGTTAGTTTGCTTTTTCTTACCCCGTTGGGGTCAGGATTTTTAAACTGACCCAAACCCTCTGGCGGCACTATGGCCCTGGGGTCGACTCAGCCTGTAACGGAAATGAGTACCACACGTTTGTTCTGGGGTAAAGGCGGCCGTCACGCAGGGTTGACAACCCGGCTGACATAAAGTGCCGATTGTCTAGAAAAAGTGGGAGCCTTAACCTCCTACTACCCCAATGGCCTCCGGGCCTGTTGTGGGATCACTCTACTTTTTTTATCACAAACGGACTGAAGCTGTTAATAATTAAGTCCTATCAACTGACAGATGACAAAACATAAAACCACGTAGTGCGGCGCAATACCTTAAGTTAGTTTGCTTTTTCTTACTCGGATTTGGCCTCACAATTCAAGAATATAGTGACTATTTGCTTTCCTGACCTCATACCCATAGAAAAAATCTTCAGCAAGCTTGGAATCATACTCGGGATTTCTAGAATACTAACCAGACACGCTAAACGTTAACACTATGCACGTGAATTTACACATACATAAGCCTACATGAATAAATAAGATTACATACATTCACACATATACATATGTACACTCATATGCCAACATTCATGATGTTAGTTGATTGATATGAAACAGGTAGTTTTTAAACTTTAATTTCTGTTATAATTTATATATATATATGGGTGTGTGTGTATATAACAGCTTACATGCACAGTGAATTCTAAATATGCCCGTTCCACAGGGACATCCGTATCTATCGTTCATGTTTCTGGCAGTTGCATTTAATATGGGTTTCAGTAACATCTTCCTTTTCTAACCTTCAATCCTTTTGGTCCGATTATGATAAACTCTATATTTAAGGACAGTGTCCTTAAAATAGTAAACATTATAGACGTATTTGGAAAACTGCATGTGTTTTCAATAAATGTTCAAATTTCTGGACTCTTTAATTTTATTGTGTGCCCGCTGTGGTCTCGAGGTAGCGGACCCGAATTCGAGTCTCGGTCGGGACAAGTTTCCTGGGTGAGTTTTATTCGGGGGTTTTCCTCAGCTGTAAGACAATGTCAGGAAACTTTAAGGCCCAAACTGTCCCCGAACATCGTATGACCGTAATCATCATTCATATTCGCCTTATATTAAGTTTAGGATTAACGATTATCCTGGAGCACCACTATCATCATACCATTGCGGTAGTCCAACCCCGCCTACCATGTGCCCCAACCTTAGAAGTGAATTCCAATTACACCAATACCAGAAGGGAACACCAGAAATGTCGTGAAGTGGTAACCTGGGGGCATTGAATACAAAAAAAAATGTGTGCTATACGGTATAGAAGAATTTAGTCAGATAATTTGTGAATCTGCACATCTGAAATTATTCATTCTTCAAATTTGAGGTCGGGCAAGAGGCTCACATGTGATATGATTGACGACGTAATATTGATATTCAATACTAATAAAATTCATACGTTAAGGTAAATAGTCATAAAGTGAAATCTTAAAATATATACCTTTACGCAGGTGCCGTCGTCCTCATTGTCTTATATTTATTATATAAATTTGTAACTGTAGGCCTTTCGTAAGTCGACTTCCATCATCAGCAGAAGTATGCGCTACTAGTACTAGTAATAACAGACATTGCTTTAAGACCTTCAACGTCCAAACCATCGCAAAACAATAACAATTAATAGCGCATACTTCTGCTGTTGATGGAAGTCGACTTCCGAAAGTTCTAGTTACTAATTTTTATAAAAACACATTTGAGGACGACGGCACCTGCCAAAAGGTAGATGTATTTTAGCATTTTACTTTATTATTATTAATATTGCCCCGAGCCATTTCATTGTCATTCTGATGTTTAAAAAATTCCTTGAATTTTCCATCTGGTTTTATCTGCTGTGCCCAGTTTTTGACTGTCGGTCTCGGCGGATACGTTCTTCTCTGGTTTCGAGTTCGTGGATTCAAATCCGGCCGAGGTTGATTATTTTTAAAGGACATAAAAATACTGAATATGGTTTACTTCGCAAGAGGGGCAAGACTACAGATACTGTGCCATAAGTTTATGGAACGTAAAGTACGTCAAGCCTGAAATAAGAGGCCTCTATACAAATCTGTCGTACTTTTCACATCTAGATTTGAATCGCGATGCTAATTCCCTTAGTTGTCAATGCGCAATGATATATAAAACACTAATCATTAGCCTTCCCAAAACTACAACAAAATGGAGACTTCTTTGACAAGCGAGTAGAGGGACTTTTGTGAACAGGTTGATAGGTTATATGGAAAATACATTTGAGGGATTTATATAACGATGCCAAAATTTTAACGCGACAAAATTTCATTTTGTCAGGTTTTCAGGAGAGCAAAAACAAATTCCGTTTATTACTACTAACATTATCTGGCAGGCCCACTTTATGGACCTGGACGCCAGAATCCCAACATGACATAATTGCCATAACACACCAGATAATATTTATGGTAATCAAAAGTTTTGTTTCTCCTGGAAACCTGGCAAAATTCAATTATGTCATGTTGGGATTATGGCGTAGATATCCAGACGTTGAATAATGCCTCATCTGACGAATGGGGAATGAAAGAGGGGGTACAGAAATTTCTTGAAGGGAAGTCTGAGTATAAGCTACGAGGTAGGTCAAGAAAAGTTGGGAGAATAATATCAATCTTGATTTGAGAGAGGTAAATTATACAGAAAATTATTGATAAACTATAGTTCAAGATAGATATTAGTAGAGAACTATGTCTGCCCGACCATTCTCCTCCGGTTCATTAGTATCTTTGGTCTCGACGACAAAACCCCAAGATGACATAATTGCCATAAGTAACTGACTCGCTGGCATTATCTAACCCGGGTTCATGTCCACGCAGACATAAGCTCTCCATATATCCCTATCCTGGGCTAATGTCTTCCAATTCATAATCTACTTTCCTCAAGTCATAGTCTCCCACCTCATTCTTGGTCTACCAATTGGGTGTTTTCCCTCTGGTTTTCCTATAAGAAGCTTCCATGCACGTCTTTCATACCCCATTCGTGCCACATGTCCTGCCCATCACAGTCTAAGTTACTTAACTGTTCTTATTATATCTGGTTTCCTATAAAGACCATGTAGTTCACTGTTATGCAGTCTCCTCCATTCACCTGTCTGTTCATCTCTCTTTTGTCCAAAAAAATGTCTTAAGAAGTTTATTCTCAAATACTCGTAATCTCCTTTTCTCCCTTAAAGTAAGAGTCCATGTTTCGCAACCATATAATATAACTGGTAGAATTATAGTTTTATATATTTTCAGTTTCACATTTTTTGAAAGGAGTTGAGACGTCACGTCCCTGTAATGCATAATAGCACACATTTCCAGAATTGAGCTTATGTTTAATTTCATTGTGTACCTCATTCCTATTTGTGATTATTATTCCTAGGTATTTGCATTCAGCCATTTCCGCAATATAATATTCATTGTAATGAAAAGTTTTTTTTTCCTCCAGAAAACTTGGGAAAATGAAATTATGTCATGTCTGGATTTTTGTGTCGATATCCAGACGTTGAATAATGTCTTATCTGTGAACCAGATTAACATGTTAAAATTTTTAATTTCCTGTTGTTAAACATACCGAAAAAAGTAAAATATGTAAATGTACCGGTAATGTAAAAAATGTATCATGCGAACGGAAGAGTGCGGTAATTGCGGTTAGATAATAAAATGTAGGTTAGTTCGATTGCCAATTATGTATAAAAATAAACCATACGAACTTACTATATCGTTGATGTTAAAATATTGTTATAAAATGCACGTTTTATCTGTTCCTAAATAGGACGATCAAACCTTTGCTGGTCTTTTACGAACCCGTTACTTCAATTTAACTAACTTACTGGCACAATCTAATCCGCAGGTTCGTGCCCGCGCGGACATAAGCTCTCTATACTTTGAGATATTTCCCAATCATCCCCTGTGTAATCTATTTTCTTAAATCGTGCTTAATATCATTCTCCCACCTCATTGTTTGCCTGCCTACTGGACGTTTTCCCCTCTCGTTTTCCTGAAGGAAATTTCTATGCATCTCTTTAATTTAACACAGGGATTTATCATAGCTTTTGCAAGTATTTTAGGAGCATATATTTTTCAACTAATTAAATATGTTAATAAAATTATTATTTATATGCTAATTATGAAGAACAAAAAAAAACAGATACAATGTAATTATAGACCAAGTTCAGAATTTTAATTATTTGGGATGTCATTTAGGCAGTGACTGAAATTTAGATAAACACACTAAATTAACGACGATTCAATTATCTATGTGGCACAATTAAACGCACTTTATTGATTAAGACTAGAAAATAAACTATTTTGAAGTTTTACAAAGTATTGGCAGTTCCATCTCTTATCTACGGATATGAAACCTGGACATTAACAAAGGCAGATAGTAAACAAATAGAGGCTGCTGAAATGAAGATGTTGAGAGCAATAGCAGGATACCAAAGGACCGATAAAAAGAAAAACGAAGAAATAAGAACAGAGCTTAATATATTTAATCTCTGTGAAGAATAAAATATTATCAAAATGCTTTTCTTCAGCACGTATTACGAATGAATGAACAGCGCATACCAAGAAGAATGTATAATTATAAATCAAAAGGGAGAAGAATGTTGGAAAGACCATTGAAGAGATGGAAGGACCAATTCGACCTATAATGAGATCGGAACAGGCCATTAGGCTTAATCCTTGTTGATGATTATGCTGAATTATAGACAAGAATTCGTTAAATGTTCTTTGATAATTTGCAGTAAATTAGTTAAGAAGTTTGTGGGAAAAAATATAATCTTTTAAAACAGTGGCCTATCTTAACTTTAAGGATTTAGGGCATTGCGGATTCCCTTAATATATTTAATGAGAGAGGGTATTTCAGGATGTTGAATTCATTTATAAATTTTAACTGCATGGACAGCCTAATGGTCAGCGTTCATAGCTAACGACCTTGATGCCCCGAGTTTGATTACGGTCTTAAACTTGCAGATTTTTTTTCAAAGAGAATTATCCCATCAGGTGTTTGTGTTTGTGTGTATATATACGTACGTATTAAAATAGTTACAGGAATTAAGTAAACAGCAAAGGAAAAGGGGAAATCAGATAAACTAAAAAATAACTGCAGGCATTGTTCAAATAGGCTAGGTAATAGTAGGACTTTATTAGACTAAAAGTAAGATACATACAATGTTATTTAAAAATATGGGTCGCACGGGCAGTAATCCGTAGATTATGTGCTGTTGACAGTCCGTTACAATAAAGTAATGTTTGGTAATGACGTAAAACAAAAAAGAAAACACAATAATACTACTGTTAGATAACATTATACATTAAGTTATGTAGAATTATTAAGAATTAATGGTATTACATTTTGATAACATATTTATTTATTTATTCATGAATGAGTGTTGTTCTTATTTTCTGCGTTTTGTCCAGAAATGTACCCAGGTTTATCCAATTTTCTGGATTTACCATTAACTAGTAGCATGCCAATCTTTCACGAATTGAATTTACAAATTTTTTCGGTAATAACTGACGCTTCCAATATTCTAAATCGTTATATTTTCCAATATATGTACGTCTTCAAAGCTCCCGCACATTGGACGTATTGGCATATCGTGAACGTTGCTAATTTTTAGAAATTTCCATGCCCATAGCCTAAATCAAGCAAGCCCTGATCTCTCTTTAAATCCTAGGCTGAGTAAATAGAATTATTTTCTCCAAACTTGTTTAGGCCTCTTTGTAAAAACAGTGAGCGTTTTCCCGTACATTCGGCGAAAATATTTTCTTGGTTTATATCTAAGTACCTCCACCTTATTTTTCTCCATACATTCTTGCGATTTTCAGTTATGTAGGTACATAGCAATGTATTATCAAGAGAGGCGGCGTTGATTTTCGGCTGTTCAGAATTGATTTTGTTCACATTTATTTAGAGATTTTATTTAAATTAAAATTAGGACAAAACAGTTCTCATAAGAGAAACGGCAGACTACTATTCGAAATAGTAAGCTCAGATTATAGTGTTCAAGACTCGGTATTTGAAAGTTACCGGATTCAAACCAAAGGATCTATCAAACTAACTGGGACATTTTTTATGATTTTCCTCGTAATGAAGGAAAAATGACGTTATTTAATAATTATTATCTCACAATTTCACGATATATTTTTTCACCCCTTTAATAACTTATTTTGTAGGTACTTTTATGTCCTTTATGCCTTCTACAAGAAAGGAATATTCGAAAACTGAAAAAAAAAAACAAACTTTCCTTAACTGGAGATCGAATCTGGGCCAGCTAAGTCTTAGGTGACTTTGTCCCTAAACCGTGACGGTTTATAGCCATTAATGAATTACCAGAGAAAATATACAATCACATGATATTAATTTACAGCTTATTGGATGCAAGAAATATTTTATACGCGATAGGACTTCTTAAAGGTTCTATAAATAAGAACTACGTAAAAATATTTGTTCAAGAAAAGTTGGTGGGTAGCAAGGTTACAAAGGAAAAAATACCTAGACATGTGATCAAATCAAGATATATTTTAGTAAATGCCGAAAAAAGCCATTGAGGTTGTTTTCATAGAATATAAAAACATAAGAGATCTTAAATGGTCCTATTATTGACCAGCCTCATGGACTAGTGGTCAACGTTTCTGACTAGTGTTCATGAGATCCAGGGTTTGATTCCCGGTCAGATCATAGGAATTTTTCCTTAAAGGGAATTATTCCTATTGTTGCACATGATCTGGAATTTAGTTTAAGTTCAGGTTAAGGACTTCCCTGTCATTTTATAATCATTTAGCATTTAGTTGCTTGGGGATCAACCACCGTTTGTTAATGTCGCCAATATGTATCGGGTCGTTGTCTTGCTGAAACACATAAGACGCGAACATACCCATTTACTCAGTAATTTGTATAACATTATTTTTCAGAATGTCCTTTTAGACCAACTGATCCATAGTTCCATCGATGAAGTGGATAGTAACCACTCCCTTATGGCTATTGAGTACGGCTTTGTACATGGAGTAGGATGAACATTTTTTTTATGTGGTACGAACATCATCATTCATACTCACTGTCAGTATTCCGGAACTTCTCGTACCCGTATATAAGACTGTCGTGGCCGCACTCCCTTTCGGTCGCTCTCGCTTACGAGAGGGAGCGGGTGTAAGAGTTTGACCGTCATTAGTAGATATGTACCTCGGTTGCCCAGAACAACTCGCGTCTTTATTAAAAAATAAATTCGAATGACAATGCAGCTTGGTAATAAACAGCATTAACATACAAGAATTCTCTTATTATGCAATTAATGCAGAAAACCATCTATCATCGATAATTTTTTAAGAATATCTAGTTTTGTGCAATTCTTAGAATATTAGCTTCTATGATATCGTGCAATACGACTAGTGCTAGTAATGGCTGCTTTAATAATACTGTTGAACATTTTGGGACGATTATTTAACTCATGCCCCAAATGGCAGTCAATGACCAATCACATTTCAATGAATTTTGATTTACAACCAATCACAGTCGTTTTTCACCTCACTTTTACTACATTCATTTCAAGTGGCTCCCAGATTGTATGGGGGCACGCCGTAGCGTAGTGGTTAAGGCACTGAGCTACAAGCCAGAGGGTCGAGGGTTCAAGTCCCGTTGGGGTCAGGATTTTTAAACTGACCCAAACCCTCTGGCGG
>JASPKZ010010285.1:957500-1075000 GCA_030220185.1 Diploptera punctata | reverse complement strand
ATACCATAATAAACACTGTTTGCACTTTCTTAAACGAATTATTTTCCAGGAAATAGCGCAGAAAAATATAATTGACACATTTACATCATAGGACATCAGAAATTAATTAATACCTATAACGTTCGTTATAAATTTCTCCACTAGGGTGCATTCTTACAACATTGCGATCTTTTGGCAATAAATAATATTATGAACTGGTTGCAGTGATCGAACAAAAGAAGCAAATGAAGCGTACCAATCGTTTCTCATGTGTTTTCAAACATCGCCGTTTACGTTAAATATATAAATATTTTAAAATAACTATAGTTAAATAATGATTTGTGAGTATACAGCTTAATTTTATTCGTTAAATAGTCCTAATAAATGCCACTCTTGATTTCCAAATTCTCTAGATAAATTCACTCTTCACTTCGTGAGTCGTGAATTTATCGATAATTTTGAAATCACTCGTGGCATTACTTACGATAATTTGGAAATCAAGAGTGGCATTTGTTAGGACTATTTAACGAATAAAATTAAGTTATTTACTCACACATCATTATTTAACTATAGTTATTTTAAAATATTTATATAATTAATGCAAACGGCGATGTTTGAAAACAAATGAGAAACGATTGGTACGCTTCATTTGTTCATCACTGCAACCAGATTATAACTTATTTATTGCCAAAGGATGGCAATATTGTAAGAATGCACCCCAGCGGAGAAAAAATTAAACACATCAAACTGTATATTAATTAATTTCTGATGCCCTATGATGTAAATATGTCAATTATATTTTTTTGCAACGTTATTTACTGGAAAATAATTAGTTTAAGAAAATGAAAACAGTTATTCCTTTTTTTGTGGTATAATCAATTGCTATAAATGTTTTTATATTATCTCCCGCATGCGCTATCTGCTGATATTCGCGCACTATATATACAATCTGGCACCCGTATTTCTTAAGGAGTCAGTCACTGCAAAATAATGTTAGACCTATTCAGAATGTTAAAAAGGAGGAGCTTTCTTTAATATGAACTTCCGTTCATAAATTCGAGGCGAAACACGACTGTGATTGGTTGTAAATAAAAAATCATTGAAATGTGATTGGTCATTGACTCCCATTTGGGGCATGAGTTAAAAAGTCAGTAAAAATGACCAAAGGTAATCATGTAATTGAAACATAGGCTGTAAGAATTACGTTTTATTATTACATATTTGGAAAGTATCGTGTTTATTTTCTGAATTATGTAAACGATACAAGCAAAAACTTAAATTAGACGCGCTATTCTATTTTATCTGATATAAACAAGTTTTAATAGTAATCTCGAATGATTTATAACCACCATTATTATACAAACAGGATAAACCCATAAATTTTTATTTTAAATTACAGAATGTGTTAAAACTAAACAGATGTTGTGGGTTTAATGACTTCAGTTGAATAATATCCATTGCTTTGATTTATGGCATATAGCTTTCTGCATATTTCATGAATTTTCCAAGACAGTTTTAAAATAAAATAAGTTCCTAGTTTTAGATAATTCTTATACAAGAGGGATGAGGGGATGAGATTGGATGAAAAATAAAATAACATAGACCGAGATTAGTGTCAGATTCATAGTTTTCGGGTCGTTAATCTGATTGTTCGCAGTGCAGAACAACAAAGGAGAGTGAAAAAGGGCGAAAAATGATCGAGATTTAATATCTAGTTTTCGTGTTGGTAAGCTAGTAGATGACAGTGGAATGTCAAATGAGCACAAGTTTGACCCCTAGCACCCTAAGAGGATGGGACGGGGTGAAATATATCGTCTAAAATTACGGTATTTGGTGTCTAATACAATATTTCCAGCATAGGTAAGCTCATTGATTACGGTCTCGATTATATTTTAGCCCATGGTTAACCCCTAGAGTGATGTCATAGAAATTATCATAAAGGGCAGATATTCAAATCCATTGTCGGGGTTACCGAGATGAACAGTGGGCTGTGCTATGCCACCTGTGAATATTAGATCGGAGAACAAGTTGCTAATATCATTTTGGCCAATGTGACAACACACGTTCCCGCAGAACCAGTTGCCAACATGTTTACTCACATATAAGGGGATTATATCCTAGGAGTCCACCTACATTAGTGGGCGAGTTTTGGTGAGAAAATGGGCGAGTTAGTGCTCCAGATTGGTTTAGCGTTGACATGTTTCTTAGCGTTTTTTTGTGACTGTATAACTCGTGCTCCAAATGGAAGTCAATGACCAATCACGTTTCAATGAATTTTCTTTTACAATGAATCACAGTCGTGTTTCACCTCGATAATTATCGAATTTTGATTATCAAAATAAAGAAAGCTCCTCCTTTTTTAATATTCTTAACAGGCCAGATCATTATTTTGCAGTGACTGACTCTCTAACAAATACGTTGAATATAGGAAATAATGAACAGATTCCTTCTACCTATACATTTGATAATTGTGTTAAATACTGATTTTACTGAGTTGTTTCCGAAAAAAATGAATTAATAACCTATAATGTTGGTTATAATATACGGTTCGATGTTTCACTTTTTCTCCACTAGGGTGCATTCTTACAATATTGCGATCCTATTTAGAAATACATAGTATGATCAAGTTGCAGTGATGAACAAATGAAACATAACCAAACATTTATCTTTGTTTTCAAACATCGCCGTTTACATTAAATGTATAAACATTTTAAAATAACTATATTTAAATAATGATTTGTGAGTAAACAGCTTAATTTTATTCGTTAAATAGTTCTAACAAATGTCATTCTTGTCCTGTAGATAGATTGAAAATCACTCGTGACATTACTTATGATAATTTGGCTAAACTGCCTGAGCAAGGATTATTTTATATTGCAAATATGACGATTTTAGGTTACTTTGAGCGCAACTTCTCATTTCATTTTAAGGCATTTCTCACATTTATTTAAATATATATATATATATATATATATATATATATATATATATATATATATATATCTCAGGTAATTATTCACATAGCACAATAATACATTTAGTTATTTTCCACTTTATTTGAATTTATGTTGGTGGTATGGTGACATAGATTTCCTGATGAGACTGCTAAAATCCCTAGCGGGCTACACTTCTTTTTTTATCGTAAACGGAATGTTGACATTCGAGAAAAATAGAAGATCACAACCATCCCAGAAACCATATACTTTTACCGATATAACTGGTACTGGAAACATATACGGATGTCCAGTAAAATACTACCTCAAAAACTGCATTTCAGATCTAATGGGGGGAGAGATCATGAAAGGCCGAAGAACTAAAGAGAGACCAGCTCATCTGAGATGGAATAGATCAGAAGGCATAATTCTTGATAATTTTTTATTATGAGATAGAATTTGAATATGCCACGTGTAGACGATGCGAAAAAAAAGTGTTAAAACAAGATTGGAATTGGCTGCTCTATAATTTTGGGTGTTCTGTGGAAACATGTGGTCGGAACCATAATATTAAGAAAGCTAAAATAAACTAAAATAAACTTATTAATAGAATTTAGAACAGTCGAATGTTTACTTTTGCCCACATCGGTCATCGACCTATAGGCTATATTACAAATTTTAATACTTAATTCAGAGATCCGATCTTACACCCACGCGAAATAAATGTATTAATTCAGAAGAAATTACTATTTTAGGCCAACGACTACCTCTGTAGTTACAGGAATTAAGTTAATGCTGACGTTAGCTAACTCATTGGCACTATCGAATCCGTTGATTCATGGCCGCGCGGACATAAGCTCTCCATACATCCCTATCCTCAGCTAATGTTTTCTAATCACTCCCTGTATAATATACTTCCCACAAATCATAGTTAATGTTATTCTCCCACCTCATTATGGTCTACCAACTGCGAGTTTTCCCTCTGGTTTTCCTACAGGAAGCTTCCATGCACGTCTTTCATCACCCATTTGTGCCACATGTCCTGCCCATCGCAGTCTACAACACTTAACTTTTATTTTGTATCTGGCTTCCTATACATATCATGTAGCTCACAAGATAAGTCTGCTAACAATTCCTCTTCATAGCACTTCCTCTTATTCTACTTCCTTCACAGTAGCCTCTGCCCGCTCCAGGAATTTCCTTCCTCAAGATATCAGGGGTTGCCGCACACTTGGCACTTTTAAGTTACGCTTATACAGTTACCTGTTGTCTAATAATTAATTTTTTTCTATTTATTTAAATTTATACTATGTCATTAAATTTTTCTCTTATGTGTATATATATATATATATATATATATATATATATATATTGTACATATTATATTTAAATAGTTAAATCTAGAGTAAATCAAAATCCATTATAAATAATAATTGTATATATATATATATATATATATATATATATATATATATATATATATATATATATATATATATATATATAACATGTAGTAGTTTGTTTATTGTAATTTAGATGTAAGACTATTTTTTGTATTTTTTTTAAAACCTGGTTCAGTGACAGATAAGGCCTTAAGGCCTTAACTCTGCCAGGTAAAATAAAGATATTATTATTATTATTATTATGTAATTTTCTCCATTCACCTGTCTATTCGTCTCTTTTTGGCCCAAAAATTTGGAATACACTAGTGCAGTTAAACATTTGTTTGTTATACATTGGAAAATATTTCACATCTATTAAAAACCTTGGTTCATATCGAAGTGTCGACGTCCAACTTCTGCCCTGTCATTACATTCTGCTCCAACGTAGCAATGTTATTACTTTATATATTAGGGCGGGCGCACACGGGAGACTTTTTGTCACGCAACTTGTTTGCCACTGTGCTCTTCAGTTTTTGATAGAGCGCACACGATGAGCAACTGTTCCCTGATAGTCGCCAAATAGAACATGCACTCTATCTCATTATTAAGGATTATGAATTATGATTTTTATTTATTAATTTATTTAGCCTGCTGAAGTTAAGGCCATGTGACCTCCTTTTCCACTCACCAGGACAAACATAAGTTACATTCAAATACAAAAACTGCAATCTTATTGGATTCTAAACGAACTGAATAATAATAATGATGATAATAATAATAATAATAATAATAATATATAAAAATAAATTTGAAGATCATAATTGAAATTAATAAAATAATATGTACAGAAAGAAGAACAGCTCCTATCTACTATACACAAAAAATCATACAAAGTAATAAACTGTAATAAATTAATCTATATCTTATATATAGGGCTACAGCCTATAAGACATTAGGTAGAAATATCGATACATATTAATAAGGCTGCTACTTCATTAAATAAAGAAAAAAAATTAAAAATAATATTAGTGAAATGTTTGTCAGTTAATTAACAACACATTTTTTCAGTTTGTTTCTGAAAGATGTTAAAGTTTGGCAGTCTCTGACATATGGTGGTAGAGAATTCCATGTTCTAGCAAGATAAATTGTAAAATATTATAACAGATGTGTGATGAGGAGGGATATAAAGGACAATGTGCTGATGGGATCATGCCTAATTTGTGTATCAGAGAGTCTAAATAATTGGTATGACTATTTATCTCATATAAACCGATAATTTAGCAATTTCCTGTTGATAAAATTTCCCCTTCCTGTTCGTAATGAGAGATATCTCCGCAAATTAACTTTTTGACAAGGGTATCAATTCAACAATTTACGATCGATATGGTACAGCAAGAAACGCCAAAAAGAAAACAACTTCAAAAGTTACAAAAATTAGTTCTGTAGCACTAAAAATTTTATTAAATGTTGTATCAGGAATCTGCTTTGTTGTTAATAGTTATTTCACGTACAATCATCTGTTATTGATTTTTCCCAAGCCCAAAGAGATTTAACAGTAAAGATACGCTATTTATAACTATACAACCCGGCTTAGAATTCGCCCAGAAGTAAGATCGGAATACATAACCTCACATTTGGTAAATATTAAACATTATAATTATTTTTAGCTTCTGATGTTGTATTATTCGCTAAATAGTTACTCCAAATCCAACGCAAGGTTGAGTTTTTCATTAGACAAAATCACTTGCGACTTTGTCGCTCGTGATTTTTTCAGAAAGACACAACCTCTTGTTAGACTATTGTTAATAATAGGTAATGATGTGTTTTATAGAGATCTTGTAGACAAAGCCATGACTATTGTTCCAGAGAAGGTGTAACGTTATAAAATCTTCTAATACCACAAATAAAAAGTATGCAAGAATTATGAACACGCTTTAGATTACTTTTAGCTTAATCGAATTTATTTTTTACTTTTCTGCTCTACATCAACATTTTCAACTGCAGACAGATCTTTGCGCCTGGAAAACAGAATAGTGAGATCGTAGAGCCTGAGAAGGGTACTAAAATGTTGTCCGTGTGTGCACGCAGTACTAAACCATGGGAGAGGAGATAGGATGGATACAGTTTTGTTGCCCTCCTACCTGAGCGTCGCGGCGGCCATTGGGTCCCTTAGTGTGCCTACCTACATATGATTGTATAGACTTTAGTGGGAAAAATGGAAAACCTCTGCGACAAAAAGTCTACTTTTATATCTTGTTTTACTCTAAATACTGAAGCTTTCATTTTCATAATATACTAACTCACTTGCACTATCGAACACACAGGTTCATGGCCGCGCTGACCTGAGCTTCTGTGTATATATATCCCTATCCTGAGCTAATGTTTTCAAATCATTCCGTGTATAATCTACTTCCCTCAATTCACAGTTAATGTTATTCTCCCACCTTATTCTTAGTCTACCAAACTGGACCTTTTCCCTCTGTTTTTTCTACAAGATACTTCCATGCCCCTCTTTCATATCCTATTCGTGCCACGTGTCCTGCCCATCGCAATCTCTGAGACTTAACTGTTCTTATATATCTGGTTTCCTGTAAAGAATAGGCCTATGTAACTCACCGTTATGTAGCCTTCTTCATTCGCCTGTCCATGCCTCTTTGGTCAAAAAAATATTCCTAATAACTTTATCCTCAAATACTAGTAATATTTTCTCCTCCCTTAAGGTAAGAATCCATGTTTCGTATCTATATAACTGGAAGAATAACAGTTTTATATATTTTCAGTTTAACGTTTTTGAGAGGAGTTGGGACGTCAAGAGTCCCTGTAATGGTTTAGAATATACTACACACAATAATTATTATATAATTATGAGTCTATGGCACTAGTAGATCAGTACAATAATGGAATTTTAGTTCTTATTTAATAGATACGTGGGGATTAGATGATTACAATCATTCATGTTGACATCTGTGATGTAAGATGATATGACCTAAGTTATACGATATAATTAAGTGAACAATTCAAGGCTGTATTTGTTTGAAAAGCTACTCTTGACGTAGTTATAAAAATATAGCGAAGATTTACATGTACCGTATTCACCTGTAATGCATAATAATGAATATGTGCAACTTCCTGAAGGAAGCCTTTGTGATGCCACGAAGATTGTGAGAAACCTCCATTACAAACTTGATTACTCGACATATCTCGTCTGTTGAATGTATGTTGCATTACATGAACAGTTCTTCATATTCAATAATTTGCTCTGATAATATTCTTGTGGAAAACGGGTGGAATTGCTTTCAGTTATTTATATTCCCGTCCATGGGATCTTTACCTTGTCGTAGTGGAGTGGCTTACGTGATTAAATGGCTCCAAGAGCTTGCTGCAGAAAGAGTTACCCTTGCCGGACAGGTCGAAGGCGACAAACCAGACGAAAAAAGTACCTTGTCCGAAAGAGTGACGATCTTTCACCTTAAAAATACAACTATCAAAAAACTGGGACATGGGTTCCACAGGGATAAAATTTTCCAGAGGTGAAATAGTTCCCCATTCGGTTCTTCGGGCGGGGACTACTTTAGGAAATTCATGCCAAAGACTGAAACACAGGAAAAGGTTCCTAAGAACATGGAATGTTAGGATATTATATAGTAATGGGCCACTAGAAATATTAACTCGGGAATTACATAAATCACCCTTGTATATAGTCGCTTTAAAAGAAGTTATAGTATAAAAGGAACAGCCTGAGACAGAATTTTAGAAAGAAACCGTAACAGGTAGGCCTACTCACTCTTTCTTTCACTTAAGGGCTGCCTTACGGGCATTGATATAATACCTTCTATGTTCAGAAGACAATGACAAATGCTACCCGCAATTCCAGGCAAACGAAGCTGGTAACCGTCTCAAGTTATTCCTCAGACAGTATAGATGACCATCCTTGTAGGAAAAACAGAGGGAAACGCCCAGTTATTAGGCCAACAACATGGTGGGAGAATAACAGTAATCATGATTTGAAGGAAGTAGATCATACAAGGAATGATTCGAAAACATTACCTCAGGATAGGGATGAATGGAGAGCTTATGTCCGGCGGCCATGAACCTATGTATTTGATAGTACCAGTAAGTTATGTTCTTAAAAAATTGATAGTTATTCCGTGCAATGAGGAAGCGAACGTTGTATGGTTAAAGTTTGGAAGAATGTGGCCAACAGACGCCAAATTTCATCACACAGTTACATTTTGTTCGGATCCCAGTGTTCCAAATTATAATTTGACTCATCTCTTTGTACGATATTTGAATATTTCATATTGATAACTAATATATTCCAGAAGTTACATAGATCACTAAATTAAAACCCCATGTAATTTATACTTTTTATCTTGCATAAGCATCCAAATCGTGATTCAGTTCACCACACTGCACACTGTGCTTATCCAATTTCATTACAAGGAAATGGCCATTATTCACAAGTTAAAAATACGCGCGTATGTTTATTTCCGTCAATATTGGACAGATTTTTATTTCAAACCCACATTAAAAATAGCATAATATTAACGATTTGAAGGATCGGATATTAATAGGAATAATGCATATGTATCCTAAGAACAATAATCACAATTAGGAATGAGACGCACAAAGAAGTTAAACATAGGCTCAATTCTGGAAATGCGTGCTATTATGCATTATAGAGACTCTTGACGTTCCAACTTCTTTCAAAAAAAGTTAAACTGAAAATATATAAAGCTATGATTCTACCAGTTATATTATATGAATGCGAAAAATGGCTTCTTACTTTAAGGGAGGAAAGGAGATTACGAGTAACCGAGAATAAAGTTCTTAGGAACATTTTTGGACCAAAGAGAGATGAACAGACAGGTGAACGGAGAATATTACATAGCAGTGAACTACATGGTCTTTATAGGAAGCCAGATATCATAAGAAGAGTTAACTCTCGTAAACTGCGTTGGGCAGGACATGTGGCACGAATGGGGAATGAAAGACGTTTATGGAAGCTTCTTGTAGCAAAACCAGAGGGAAAACGCCCAGTTGGTAGACCAAGAATGAGGTGGGAGAATAACATTAACTATGATTTGAGGGAAGTAGATTATACAGGGGATGAGTGGAAAACATTAGATCAGGATAGGGATGTATGGAGAGCTTATGTCCGCTCGGCCATGAACCTATGGGTTCGATAGTGCCAGTGAGTTAGTTTAATGCATATGTATATTCTTTTTACACGCTTTATATTAGCTTGATCTGTATCTATCTATGTAACAATCTTTCAACACGATTTTCACCCACTTAAAAACATTGGATCGACTTGAAACGTTGTATACTTATAAAGGACCAATGTCGATACAATAATTTCATAATTTTTTTCTAAGATCCTGGCCATGATCATGAGGGCATGAAAGAAATAATGACCGGTATAATAGGTTGCGGACGTATCGACTTTTTAGCCTATCGTTGTGGTAGCTCAGTTGGTAGAGTGGTGGATTGTGGTGGTATATAATTTCAGTAATCCATAGGTCGCTGGTTGAAATCTGGTCCGGAGGATATTTTTTAGAAGAGTATTACTTTTACCTCATACTTCAATAGTATCGAATTTAAAGATATTTACATATTTTTAGAAAACCAAACTAAAAAATGAAAAATAAATAATAGTTTAAAAAACTAAAACAACACGCTTTATTAGAAAACCGAACTAAAAATTAAAAATAATTTTAATTTCCAACACGCATGGAATAAAATTAAAGTGGTCAACAAAAAAATCAACTCCAACACATCTAGAATAAAACCAGAGTTATCTACAAAAAACATAATTTTACCATCAAAAGGGTGTGGCGCTCTATATCAATTAATATATTTGATAATAAACAGATAATGGTAAAAGTAAAGTCTCTAAGAAGAAAACGCAAAAACCATAAAAAGCACCCCACGCGTTTGATGGTAAAATTATTTTTTGTAGATAACTCTAGTTCTATGCTAGATGTGTTGGAGATGATTTTTTTGTTGACCATTTTAATTTTATCCCAAGCGTGTTGGAAATTAAAATTATTTTTCATTTTTTAGTTCGGTTTTCTAATAAAGCGCGTTGTTTTAGTTTTTTAAACTATTATTTATTTTTCTCCAATGGCTACAGTTTGTCGTTTATAACATTTCTCGCTTTCTCCCCTGGCTTCGGCGGAATTGTTGTCCATTGTTACCCCGAAGACTTACGATACCCCGATCTGTAGTGTTCTGCCCAAGGACAGGTCTTTCATTGTAAACTCAGCATTCTCCTCTAAATAAAGATGTCTCCTTCGGCAGTATCTCCCTCCCGGACATCCGAATGGGGGGGGGGGTGAAATTTACGTCCGGAGTCTTTTACCGTGGAAATACTCATAAGCTATGTTTGCAGTTTTACTAGGGATATATAGGTGTGATAGCTTCCCATTCCACACTGCGTTGGAAAAAGAAGTTGTTGGTTAGTGACCATTCTTTCTCACATAATAAAGATAAATATTATCCCACTCTCTCTTGTGCATCTTCAAATCTTAGGAACGTTCCGGGAAGACCCGGCTTGGAGGTGAGGAGAATGGATTTGGCTAAGTTAGTCCCTCCGGACTTCATCGAAATTCTCAGCAGAGGTTAAATATGAGTTCCATCAGGGTTTTTGACCAGATCAGCGGTCCGGAAATTTCAATTAGCCCCTGCCACCGATTATATAATGGGTGATAATTCATAATGGAGCTCCAGGAGAGTTCTTAATCTAAATTCCAGACCATGAGCAACCAAAGGAATAATTCCCTTTAAGGGAAAATTCCTATGGTCAGAAGCTCTGACCAGTAGCCCACGAGGCTGGTCTGTATATTTATACTAATCATACAGAATTTTGTATTGGCACTTAGATATGAAAAATTGCAGTGTCTAATGATGGCGATGATGTAAGAAATTTAAGCTACCACCACACTGACATTGTAGCGTGCTTTTGTATCCACTGAGAACATTCGTAACACAAATTGATTTCTAAGCAGCGTGTGTTGAGTTTTCTATGAATAGCAGCTCTTAAGATTTATAACTTTATCTCCATTTCGTCACTTCAATTTCTGCGGTCATGATGTAATGCCACGACTTAAGCAAGTGCTAGCTCAAAAAATCTACACTTATTTTAAAGCTGCGAGTAAACATTCTTTTTTATTTCATCCTTATTTATAGAAGTTTTAACAAAATTGCGTATAGGATCATTAAGTGTATCCATCGGGCTACGAGTTTCTATCGTTAAGTTTGTGTATTTGCTGAAGACATTCACTAATTTGATTTTAATGGTACTATGAAATATCCCGCGCCGTAGCTGAGTGGTTGAGGCAAGATGCCTTGGCGCAGAGCTACGAGACTTCATGGGGGAATACATTTTCTAATGGAATTTTGGCCAGTATGGGACTGGTGCCCTACCAGCATCGTGAGGAATTTGGGTAGCTACAATAAGTAGCGACTGCAAGTTGAGAGAACCACCTACAGTAGCTGGGGTACCTGATTATACTGACACATCAATACTAGTAAAATTCATATCAAATTCCGTTGAGGTTAGGTCATATGATGAAAGTTAAACATTAAATTGTACCTGTAGGTAGGCGCCGTCGTCCTCAACTTGTTAATATAGTGTATATAAAATTAACTGGAGCGCTTTCGGAAGTTAACTTCCATCTTCTGCAGGTTGAGTTTCCGTTACTTGTTGTTGTAGTGTACGGTGTGTACGGTGATGTATACTCCAACTGTTTGTAGCAGCAACTGACACAACAACAACAAGTAACGGAAACTCAACCTGCAGAAGATGGAAGGTAACTTCCGAAAGACCTCCAGTATAATTTTATATACACTATATTAACAAGTTGAGGACGACGGCACCTACCAACAGGTACAATTTAATTTTTAACTTTCATCCATCATACTGACACATGTCACCCTACTCTGACTGGATGATCATCTATCTATAGTGGCATAACAAACTCACTGGCACTATCGAACCCGTAGGTTCATGGCCGCGCGGACATAAGGTCTCCATATATTCATATCCCGAGTCATTGTTTTCCAATCATCCCCTGTTTAATCCCCTTCCCTCAAATCATACTTAATGTTATTCTCCCACATCATTCTTGGTCTACCAACTGCGCGTTTTCCCTCTGGTTTTCCTACAAGAAGCTTCCATGCACGTCTTTCATTCCCCATTCGTGCCACATGTCCTGTCCATCGCAGTCTACGAGACTTAACTGTTCTCATTATTTCTGGCTTCCTACAAAGACCATGTAATTCACTATTGTGCAGTCTTCTCCATTCACCTGTCTGTTCATCTCTCTTTAGTCCAAAATTTTCCTAATAACTTTAACAGCCCAATTATTTTGGGTCTTAGCCTCTCCTCTGTTGGGAGTTATTATACCAAGTTAAGTTTGTTACTCTTATTTTGTTAAATATGTCATGAATGGTAGATGGCCAACATACCGACCCAATGAGACATCTAATACGCAACTAAGATAGGCTATTACTAGGATGAAGCAGCTCGGTAAATTTTGCACAGGGACCTTTTTTATTCAGGTTTGCGGTTCTTTTACTGGTCTGAAAAATCCCCCGAAGGTCTTGCTCCTTGGATTTTCCCATCATCATCCTAAGGCGCGACAACTTCAAAGGTGAATGTTTTGACCTTCTCAATAATCCTCCTCCATGCCAATCTGTCTCTTGCCTTCGTTTTCTGTTAGACTGTCCGGCAGATTCATGTTGGCAGTTACAAGCATTTTTATCTTTTACTGTGCCAGCGAGTAGCTTAACGCCAACCCCCCCCGAACCTGGAGGACCAGGTCATTTGATTTTAGGGTTTCCGTCTCTTAGATCAGTTGCTTCCACTATAGGCTACGGATTATGGTCCACCCCATGTTTTTCTGCTGGGGTTTTCTCCCATAGCTATTGTAGATCCCTCTACCCCTCAAGGCAGTGGTTATCCCTGTTCACCTAGGGAGTGGTTGCCTCTTCCGCCTCCAATGCCGTACCGTGGGATTCCTACTCCATCATATCCGCCGTTGAGGTCTGAAACGTTTCCCTGGCAAGGGGCCCTTACAAGGTATTATCAGCCGGGCGAGCCGAACCAAGGTTTTTTAACGAGGTTGTTACTTCTCCCCCTTCTCCCCCTTCTCCCCCTTCTCCTTTCTCTTCCGAACTTGGGACCGGCAATGGCAGAGTTGGATTTTCCCATCCTAAAATAAATCACTCGACCCCGGCCGGGTTTTAACCCGGCACCAGATGCAAGGAACATAACCACTAATCCACCGCGGCCGGCTGGATGATCGTCTACCTCTGGATCACACATGTGAGGCCAGTAGGCCTGTCACGCCATGGAGTTCGTTTTGTTTGATACTACAACATGGTGACTACGATTAAATAGGTTCTGATAATGAAATTTCAATCCAGCATTTGGATTAACGATTCAGAAAAACCACAAGTTGGTGGCACCGGATTTCAATCTCACGACCTTACGAATACTGAAGGAGTGTATTATCGCCCCACGTTGTAGGCGAGAAAATGAAGCAGGTTATTTGGGGTTCCAAAACGTTGGAGGGCTGAGATATCCACAAGTTCTAGAAGTTCTGGTTGTTTTTTACATACCTATATATATATATATATATATATATATATATATAAATATATATTAAAAGTATATATATATATATATATATATATATATATATATAGAGGCCTATATATATATACACTTTTAATATTCATTTTTTTAATTTTACATCATATCGTTGAGGCTATATCTTTGATTATAAACCTGAATATAG
Organism: Diploptera punctata; assembly: GCA_030220185.1. NCBI lineage: Eukaryota > Metazoa > Arthropoda > Insecta > Blattodea > Blaberidae > Diploptera > Diploptera punctata. Next base: position 1,060,900 of record JASPKZ010010285.1, on the reverse strand, counting down.
TAATGTTGAGATTACTATTGATGGCTGAGAACGAGAGAGTTGTAACTCCAATATCAGTCTAATTCAATTTTATATCCAAGCTTAAAAAATTGGCTATTTGTTTAAAACACTTGAAATAGGATACAAATAATCCCCTCTTTATCTTGGTTCAATCTATCGCCTTTTAGATACTTTTACATGCCACACGCCAGCCGGATGTTACAGTGGCACAACCTGACGGGAGACGGATTTTAAGTTGTAGATCACACACATACATTTTTTACCACACAAGGACATGGAGGGCTTACCCGAACGAGTGATCAGCTCAGACCTCCTCCGAGATATCACAACATTAAGACGAAAAACGTAAAAGTTTTATAATAAAATATATAACATCAACGGTGTGATATAAAAATTAAAAAAATGAATATTAAAAGTATAGATTCTTTAGCCAATCAGGCAAAATAGTATATTACGATGCAAGGTTAAGATTGGGAAGTGGTTTTTATAGAATCGATTTAATTTTCGAGATTCTGTAAAACACTTCACTAACGTGCGTTGTACATTATTTTTTGCGCGATGGTGTTCTCAGAATAATAAATAATAGTAAATGATATCTTTGTTGGAAGTATTTACATTCATTATAAACAATTGACTAACGTTAACAGTGTGGGCAATGTTTATTAGTTGAAACAACAGGAGTCCTTGAGAAAAATTATTGATAACATGGCCGCAAGTACGTATTTATTGTTTTATATAGTTTTAAATAAAGTTCAGTTCATTTAAATTGCAGTGATTGTTTCGTATAATGTATATTAACACTACCTTTTGGGAATTTTCTGTATATACATTGTACGTAGTATAGGCTACATAAAGGACAGTGGTTTTACTTCCCGCACGTGGGTGTAAATGTAATATTACAGTATACTTATTTAGGTTGGCAACTCCGAAATGTAGCAAGTCGAACTTTCAATAATGGTCGCCATTGATGGTAAGTACGACAAAACACACTATCGCGTAAAAACATATTTTAAATATTTTAACCTTAAATTAATACCTATTTGTTTGCATCGGCTCAGATGATAGGCTATTCTTTTTCACGTTAATAAGAAATATTAACTGAATATTCTGATACGTTGATTACATTTTTATAGGATCCTCCTGGTTGGCTTTAAGTGTTCGTTATTTAGCTCTTGGGTTTGCATTAAGATATCCTTCAAGAAGAAAATAGGTATTTAGAAGATAATTTACTAGTACAAATAAAACTCATATTTGATTAATATTCCAGATTTATCATTTTGTTGGCACTCCTTTTTCCTATGTCGTGTTTACAGAATATTTCACTTCACCGCTTTAAATAACTCTTATTTCTCAATAAGAATGTTTTGTAGTTAATAACTTTTTAGATTATTCTTCAATTTATCATGATTATTAGTTCTTAATGTTCAATAAATCGACCCGATACTAGGGAATTATGTTATTATGGCCTACTCCGATGCGCCTTCACGTCCATCTCGGTCAAGCTTCGTAGATGAAACAGATAACACTGAGCAACAAAAAAAAAAATAAACTTTTGTTTTGTCTCAGAAAGAAAAATATGTGACTCTAATAGAATTTTTTCTCCTGAATTCAAATATATCAGGTTTTCTCCATCTCGCAAGGTTTCCGAGAGATACGAATTTATAATGTCAAACACTTTAATATTTTCTACATTCGTAACTATACAATATTCGAACATTCGGACTCGCATAGAAAGTAAGAAATTACGATCTTCTACTATACTTCGCCAGTGGAGCATCCCTCTTGATGGTCCAACAATAATCGGCCAGCATATTAGGATTCAATGTGCCTTAAATACAGTAAAAACTCCTTATTCGCGATTCCCTTATTCGCGGGTTAAAAAAATTGCAACACAGTTCCTGTATTCGCGGTTAAAAAATTATTTAATCGCGGATCCAGTCGATATATTTGAAGGGTTAGTAGGCTATCCTTTATTAAAGCATCGACCTTTTTTTTTTTTTTTACTGCAGGCACGTGCCAAGGCAGCGTTTACAAGGAGCGATTCAAACCAAATGGACTAATTAATATCAAAGTAAACAAGCCTTATTGTCACTAAGCCTAAAGTTCTTTGTTAAAAGCCACCGCCGCCGTAATTCACGTGTCGCTATGTCCGTTGATAAATGCCGCCCTCGCCACGATCGGTGTTTTATTGATTCAACTTTTCATTTGTTGCAGTAATTTTGATTGAATAACACGTGTGTCTTCTGCTTTTTTGCCAATTTATAATGTCGAGTAAAATGAAAGAAAATTAGCTCAGAAACGGAAAAAAGCACTTTTGCCGCTTAAAGTAAAAATATAAATGTTTGACCGTTTGAGTGTTGGTGAATCGTTTGCGTCTATATCACGCTGTTTCAATATTAATGAATTAACTGTACGATTCATCAAAAAATCCGAAGATAAATAAGGAAATTTATCGCTGAATTCACAGCTAAATATCAATCTGAATTGAAAGACCTTATAAAAGCGGCAAAACAGGAAAACAATTACTAAGTTTTTTAAGCCCTTGCCTAAACCTGACAATAATAATTAATAGAAATTGTTCAAAATCTCTCGTTAATTAATTTTATTTTGATAATTCATATTTTATTTCGGAACCTAGGAACGTATCCCCTATACACCCATACAAATTACCCTTCTATATTTGCAGTTTCTGTATTCGCAGCATATGTACGGAACATATCCCCCCCCCGAATAAGAAGCTTTACTGTGTATAAAAATTATTAACAGTTCAATAAACACAATGTAGGAAAGCCAGAGGGAAAACGCCCAGTTGGTAGACCAAGAATGAGGTGGGAGAACAACATTAACTATGATTTGAGGGAAGTAGATTATACAGGGAATGATTGGAAAGCATTAGCTCAGAATAGGGATGTATGGAGAGCTTATGTCAGCGCGGCCATGAACCTACGGGTTCGATAGTGCCAGTGAGTAAGTATAAACACAGTATTTTTTGCGCAATAGTGCGTTTTGTCGTACTTACCAGTAATGGCGACCATTATTGAAAGTTCAACTTCCTACATTTCCGGGTTGCCAACCTAAGTAACTATACTGTAATATTAAATTTACACCCGCGTGCGGGAAGTAAATCCACTCCCTCAATGTATAATACGTACAATGCATATACAGAAAATATCCAAAATGTAGTGTTAATATACATTATACGAAACAAATCTCTGTATCTTAAATGAACTGAACTTTATTTGAAACAATATGAAACAATAAATACGTATTTCCGGCCATGTTATCAATCATTGTTCTCAAGGCCTCCTGTTGTTTCAACTAATAAACATTGCCCACACTGTTAACGTTAGTCAGTTGTTTGTAATGATCGCAAATATTTCCAACAAATATGTTATTATTTTACTATTTATTATTTTGAAAACACCATCGCGCAAAAAATAATGTGCAACGCACGTTTGTGGAGTGTTTTACAGAATCTCGGAAATTAAAAACCTCGAGCGATTTTTCCTCGAATCTGTAAAACCACCTCCCATCCTCGCATCGTAATATGCTATTACAATTTAATACACAAGTGATCTTCTTGGTGATATAATATTAAAATATATATGTAGTCAATATGCCCATTTCACCAATTAATGTTTTAAAATGGTCAACAAGTTTCTACAGCCAAGCTGTCATTCTCAAGACCAGATATTGACTCATCAATATCTGGTCTTGAGAATGACAGCTTGGCTGTAGAAACTTGTTGACCATTTTAAAACATTAATTGGTGAAATGGGCATATTGACTACATATATATTTTAATGCTATTACAAGTTTACTCAACAATGTTTAATATAAATTAATGTATTTTTTTTTCAAATGCCCCAGGTTTGTCTTTCGACATTCCTGGTTTCTCTCCTGGCATGGCGTACTTGTAACCCACTTCTGAGGTTGGGGCGCCTGGAAGGCGGGGTTACGTTGCCCCGATGATATGATGGGTGATGATGATAATGGTGCGCCAGGAGAGTCCCTAATCCTAAGCTTAACCTAAGATGGATATGAATGATGATGATTGCGATGGCCATATGATTTCGGGGACCGTTTGGGCCTTAAAGTTTTCCTGACATTTGTCTTACAGGTGAGGAAAACCCCCGATAAAACTTCACCCAGAAAAACTGTCCCGACCGGGGATCGAACCTGGGTCCGCTGCATGACAAGGCAGCACGCTACCCCGAGACCACAGCGGTGGACACAATGTTTAATATAAATGAATGTATTAGTTTATAAAATTTGTAGTGGACCCATGACCTTGTACTGTACTTATAAAGTTACATCTAAAAATAGTAAGACACTACACGGCATTGATGTTAAACCGTATATAAATAAAATGTTAAAAACGTTCTGTTTATGATAATTTCATACACGAAAAACGTATGTACTTAGAACAAGAAATGGAGGTATTATATAAAGTATTTACATTAGAGAAGCGATTTCCTCTCGTCCATCAAGTCTAACAATACGATTAGAGAAACTGAAAACATCTGGCGAAATATTTACGAAGACCACCATAAAATGGGACATCAGAAATGAAAATAGTTGGGAAAATCACATATAGTAAAACTTGTTTAATCCGGTTCGTGAATAATATGGAAATCTGTCCAATGTGAACAAATTTATTGGTTCCGGCGAAATAATAGTAATTTTACGTGTGTTAATTTTGCATAAAACGGAATCTGTCCAACGCGGAAACGGAAGGATATTTCTACACAATTCGCGAAAAAAATTATAAAGCGGAAAGACAGAGGGATAAATTAGTTTCCATATAATTGCATTCCCGTTAGGCCATGAAAACAATAAGGAATGATTCCTGTCGTCGGGTGAAGTAGAGATTCTACCTGTACCTGAAATTTTAATTCGGCCTCACTGCACATCCCTTATGCGAAATACAGGTGCCTGTCTTACAAATAACAATTGCATTGTAAAATCTTAAATTAGTTTAAGTTCTGAGACTGATCTTTCACAGGTAGCGTTATGCATTTACGGAATAAAGATGGCTAAAACTTATGTATCATTGTCATTAAACGAAAAAGTGAAGGTGATTGAAGATAAATCTCCTAATTTACGGACCGATGCTCCAAAGTCAAGCTCTAGCTATTGCTAAATCCCTAGGTAATAACAATTTCAAGGTACCTTCAGGTTGGTTGGACAGTTTTAAAAGATGGCACAATGTAGTGTGGCATGAAATTTGCAAGGAATCAAATGATGTGGACGAAAGTGTAGTTAGTGAGCGGAAACCGAAATTGCATACTTTAATTTTAGGTTACGCGCCTAAGAGACATTTTTAACGGTGACGAAACAGGACTGTTTTTTTTCGCGCAGCTCATACATACATACATTCGTCGAAGTAGCTCATACATACTATAGCCTAGTTCACTTTTTAACGACAACGGAATTACAATTAATCCAAGGTAAAATACATATATGTATCCTATAATCTAAGATTATTAATACATTTAATTTTTTTTATAATGCGGAATTTTGTCTGTGGAAAAAAAATTGGTCCCAAGCGGTTCCGCTTTGAGCAAGTTTTACTGTATAATGAATTCATCTCTAACCTCTTTGAAATAATTTACCTTCCATTGTGATATTAGAATTTTGAATTACATCGTTGGTGATTCCGAAAAGTTCCTAATTAGTCATGGGTCCTATTCTAAAGTTACAGGTAGTTGTAGTTCTTTCAAGCTTACATGGAACTGCCAACCATTGCATGCCGAAACCTACCTTGGAATTTCTCCCAGAGTAGTGTTGTAATGTACCAAGACGATGTAAAAAACTGCCGTTTTTATCTGCAAGGCATAAAAATCGAAGCTAGAATCCAGCAATGTCAACCCACTGTACGGAGAAAATAGAGTTTTTGCATTACTAAGGGCGGAGTGAAGTGTATCAGGGCACTGCGCGGACGGAAGGTAGGTGTGGGTTATCCAGTCTACCAATTCAACAGTTGTATTACTTCCGTATAGCTTAAATGTGAGCTTTGGCACTTTATGTTAGTACCTTGCAGTTAAAAATGGCACATAATTTTTTTTGGACACGGCCTTGATACATCACAACGATTCTCTGGGGGAAAAAATTGAAGATAGGTTCTGGCATGCAATGGCTTTTAATTAATGTCTTCCAATACTTACTTACTCACTGGCACTATCGAACCCGTAGGTTCATGGCCGCGCGGACATAAACTCTCCATACATCCCTATCCTGAGCTAATGCTTTCCAATCATTCCCTGTATAATTTACTTCCCTAAAATCATAGTTAATGTTATTCTTCCACCTCATGCTTGGTCTACTAACTGGACGTTTTCTCTCTGGCTTTCCTACAATAATCCATGCAAGTCTTTCATTCCCCATACGTGCAACATGTCCTGCCCATCGCATTCTACGAGACTTAACTGTTCTTATTATATCTGGCTTCCTATAAAGACCATGTAGTTCATTGTTATGTAGTCTTCTCCATTCACCTGTCTATTCATCTCTCTTTGGTCCAAAAATTTTCCTAAGTACTAGGCTCAATATCTTCCAATACTAACTTAAATTATATCCTAGAATATTTTAAATTGAATTAAACTTACAACCTTCAAAGTTATAAATAGAGAAGCTTACTCCTACAGAATTGCAATCTGTTATCATTTTTTAATACAAGACTCCTTCTAGTAGAAGAGGGCATAATCTCCTTAAAAATGTACAATCTTTCACCTAATTCTTAGTCATTCTATTCTATTATTTGAAATGAATATTTTCAATCAATCATAAAGATATTGGAACCTTACACTTACTTTTTGAACCTTAGTTTTCTTGTAAGATTAATTAGTAATGACAAAACAGTCCCACGATAGAACAATATTACTAATGTATGTGTAAAGAGACTAGCAATTATCATAAGTAATGCCACGAGTGACATCAAATTTATCTAGAGAATTTGGAAATCAAGAGTGGCATTTATTAGGTCTATTTAACGAATAAGATTAAGTTGTTTACCCACAAATCATTATTTAAATATAGTTATTTTAAAATATTTATATATTTAATGCAAACGGCGATGTTTGAAAACAAATGTTTCACTTGTTCATCACTGCAACCAGATCATATTATTTATTGCCAAAGGATGGCAATATTGTAAGAATGCACCCCAGTAGAGAAAAAATTAAACACATCAAACTGTGTATTAATTAATTTCTGATGTCCTATGATGTAAATATGTCAATTATATTTTTGTGGAACGTTATTACCTGGGAAATAATACGTTTAAGAAAGTGCAAACAGTGGTTTCTTTTTTTTTGTGGTATAATCAATTGCTACAAATGTTTTTATATTATATCTCGCAAGCACTATCTGTTTAAATTCGTGCACTATGTATACAGTCTGGTAGCTGTATTTCAGTAGAATTAATAACTTCATAAATTAAAATAATCACACATATAATATACCTAATTAGATCACACAGGAGCCAAACATACGGAGTCTATCATACTGCTGGTCAGTGCTGTGGGAAGAATAATCTTAAATTATCACGCACTATAATCATTATGGGTCACCAGAGACTATTATCTAAAATTAACCTAAACACAGTTTCGCATGTGTCACTAAATGGAGTTCAAATCCCTTATAGTGAGACAGTAAAAATTCTAGGAGTATTTATCGACAAAAACTTAAATTGGAATACACAAATAAACCATACATGCAAAACAGTCTTCTCAATAATACATTCATTAAATCATGTACGAAATTGTTTGCCATTCGCCCTTAGGAAAATGTTAGTAGAAACACTTGCAATGCCCCATTTGGATTATTGTGACACTCTTTTTACAGACTTAAATATTATTTACACTCAAAGACTTCAACGTGTTCATAATTCTTGCGCACATTTTATTTGTGGTATTCGCAAATTTGACCATGTTACACCTTCCCTGGAACAATTATCGTGGCTTCGTCTAAGAGATCGTAGAACTGTCCATTCCCTATAAAATACTTCACACATCATCGCCTAATTATTTATCACGCCGCTTCATCAGACTCTCCGACACACATAATCTTGACACTCGATCCCATCAGCACATTGTCCTTTATATCCCGCCTCATCACACTGTATATTATTCATTATCTTTTACGGTGTCACTTACCAAAACATGGAATTCCCTTCCGCCCTATGTCAGAGACTGTCAAACTATAACATCCTTCAAAAACAAACTAAAGAATTATTTAATAACAAACTAACTTATACACCTCACTGATAGTATTCTTTTAGCAATATTAATATATTTAATTATTTATGAAAATAATATTAAGAATAACAAATATGTTTATTTGTTTTGTTTTAAATATTGTATAATCGTAAAATTAGTTTTCTATATCTCATTATTTTCCTGTTTTTTATATACACTAGACAGGGACAATTTAATATGCCTTGCTTGTATACATTTTATTATTAGTTTTAGTCTTAATTTTAACTAATATTAACTGGTTGTATTATAGATCGTGGGGGTACGCCGTAGCGTAGTGGTTAAGGCAGTGCGCTACAAGCCGGAAGGTCGAGGGTTCAAGTCCCGGTGGGGTCAGGATTTTTAAAACTGACCCAAACCTTCTGGCGGCACTATTGCCCTGGGGTCGACTCAGCCTCTAACGGAAATGAGTACCAGACGCTTGTTCTGGGGTAAAGGCGGCCGTCACGCAGGGCTGACAACCCGGCTGACATCAAGTGCCGATTGTCTAGAAATAGTGGGAGCCTTAACCTCCCACTACCCCAAGGGCCTCCTGAGGCCTGTAGTGGGAATACTTTACTATTATAGATCGTAATACGTATATTAGATATCTTTTGATCAAATTTTTACTTAGTGTTTAATATTAGAGTTAATTAAGATTGTTACATTCTGATGTAATATATGTTTGTCCTGGTGAGTGGAAGAGAAGGCCACATGGCCTTAACTCCACCAGGCTAAATAAATCTAATCTAATCTAATCTAATCTATATGATTTCAAATGTCTCTGACGCTTGAACTAAACTTATACATGGGATTAATGGGCTCGGCCTTCGTACTCATGTCGGCAAAATTTGCAGTGTCGACAGAACTACACAGTAGTCGCATAAAAGCCGCATTCTACGTAGATTCATTTCGATTTGAGATATTTCCTAGAGAGTCAGTCACTGCAAAATAATGCTCTGGCCTATTCAGAATGTTAAAAAGGAGGAGCTTTCTTTAACATCATAAACTTATTTGATAAATTCCAGATGAAACACGACTGTGATTGGTTGTAAATCAAAATTCATTGAAACGCGATTGGTCATTGATTCCCATTTGGGGCATGAGTTAGTCATTAGAAATTATTTTTTTACCTTCTAAACTTGCTGAACAAATAGTCCAGGCCATACTTTAAGTTGCTGTCAAACGCAGATTTAACTTTTCCTTTTCTTGTTTCATATATAGAAATAAAATCAACTACCTTGTCGCATACTGTTTATCCTGGTTCCCATTAGCATTTACGTCAACTCATTTCTTGTACTAATGAAACATGTTTTATGACAAAATGATTTACTTGCAATACAAGAATAACTTGTCTGAAAGTTGTCATAAATGCTTAGAAATAGCGTGTAACTGAATAGGTGCTTATTTTAGTTCGTGTTACGCTTGTTACAAAATAAGTCACGAATTTAACTTGCAAATTAGCTGACTATTATAACTCAAGATTGTAAGGAATTGATACATTAAGTTAAGAGTTTACTGCGTTTCTATGTTATTGATACAAGGTGTTTCAACGAGAGCGAGACCGAGCCATGAAAATCGGATCTCTACGAAGAAACTGTCGCTGCCCAATGATTAAATTGTTCAGCATTATTTTTTTGCAGTAATTGTTCTCTTGTTCAACCCTAACATTTCGACATCAATCTCAAGACCGACCTCACAATTTTTTTTTACAAATTATTGGTTTGAGGAAGTACCTTCACCTTCCAATCTCACTTTAATCTTATTTTCCTACGAAGAGATAATCATTTGACACAAATGAGCCCAACAGCCGGATGGTAGGCCTTTCGCGACATGGAGTTTAATAATAATCATAATGACAATAATAGTAATCATGATAACAAAAGTTAAAAATAATTCTAATGATAATGACAATAATAACGATGATTACGTTGATGATAATAATAATAATCATTCTTCTATAATGACAATGATGATTATGATGAAAAGAATGTGGGGGCGGGGGGCAAAAGGAAGAAGAAGAAGGAATTGAACGAAGAAGAAGAAGAAGAAAGAAGAAGGAAGAAGAAGAAGAAGAATAAGAAGAAGAAGACGAAAGAAGAATAAGAAGAAGGAAGTAGAAGAAGAAGAATAAGAAGAAGAAGAAGAAGAAGAAGAAGAAGAAGAAGAATAATAATAAGTAATATAAGAAGAGTAATAATAATAGATAGTAATAATAATAGTAATAATAATAGTAATAATAATATAATAATATTAATAATAATAGTAATAATGAGTAATAATAATAATAAATTAATAATAATAGTAATAGTAAATAATAATAATAATAGTAATAGTAATAATAATATAATAATAGTAATAATAATAATAATAGTAATAATAATAATAATAGTAATAGTAATAATAATTATAAAATAATAGTAATAATAATAATAATAGTAAATAATAATAGTAATAGTAATAATAAATAGTAATAATAATAGTAATAATAATTAGTAATAATAATAATAGTAATAGTAAAAATAGTAATAATAATAATAATAATAGTAAAAAAAGATAATAGTAAAAAAATAGTAATAATAATATAATAATAGTAATAATAATAATAGTAATAGTAATAGTAATAATAGTAATAATAGTAATAGTAATAATAGTAATAGTAATAATAGTAATAGTAATAATAGTAATAGTAATAATAATAATATAATAATAATAATAATAGTAATAATAATAGTAATAATAATAGTAATAATAATAATAATAGTAATAATAATAATAGTAATAATATAATAATAGTAGTGCTGCTGTTGATAATGACAATGCTGCTGCTGCTGCTGATGACAATGGCAGTGCTAATTATGACAATAATAATAGTAATAATAATAATAATAATAATAATAATAATAATAATAATAATAATAATAATGACGATAACAAGAACAATGACAATGACAATTATAATAATGATAATAGTGGCGATAATGACGATATTATTAATGTTAATAATATTAATAATGATGACAATATTGATGATAATTATAATGAAGTTGACAATAATAAACGATGATAATGAAATTACAATAATGATAATGATAATATTGTATTTATAATTATGATATTTGTAATTACGACAATATTTGTAATTATAATTGTAATAATGATAATTTTACATTGTTGCATAATTAAATAAGAAATGAAATAGGTCATAATGACGTGTTTTACTGCTGAATTTTTCTTAGGCAGGTCTACTCCCTGATATTGTAGTATATTATATTACTTCCAAGAACTGTAAAAGTTATACTCTTAGGTCAACAGAAATGAAATAAACAACAGCAGCTTCTTAGCTGGAATATCTTGTGCTGACAAATGGAAAAGCTGACTGTTCCAATTATCGCAAACATCCGTTTCGTTAGCTGTTTCCTGTTCCCAGGGTGGTAAACTAACATGGACTTCCGTATACAAAAGTGTACTAAAATTAAATTTGATTTATTCTCCCAATAAATATTTTCTTGAAAAAAAATTCAACCTTCTTGTGGCGATGATTTATTCCATTACAGTAGGATGATATATAAAGAGACAATCACTCTTTAAACGAAAGTATTTATATCTAAAAATTGAACCTGTTTATGTTTATGCTTTATATATTTCTAAACTACTCAACCGATTTTCATCAAAATATGTAGGCCTACATACGGATTTTAAGGCACAGAGAGTGTTTAGCCGATATCCATTACGTTAAAAAAACATTAGGTACGAGGAGTATAGGAGTTCACTCAAACGAAAATTTAAAAATCGCTCTAACGGTCGGAATGTTCGATTATTCACAACGAAACTCAGTATATCCTATTAAAATTAATCGAGCGAGGTATTATAAAAACAGCGAAATCCGATCATTGAAAGTGGGGGTTTACCTGAAATTCAGAATTAAAAATTGACTCTAGTAACTACCATGTTTGCTTCGTTATAGTGTATAGCATATAATTTAATCAATTCTTATAACTCTATCATCCTCCTAAATGATAAAAGAACTTCCTCTGCAGCTCAGTAGTAAAAAATCTGGATATCTACATGGACTAACACCTAGACTGGAAAACTCCAGGTGAATAATATATGCAAGAAAGTGTTCTCAATTCTTCACTCCCTAAATAGTTTTAAAAACTTCCTTTCTACAAAATTAAAACAAATACTTGTGCACACTCTTATAATGCCACACTTGGACTACTGCGACGTATTACTGACTAAATCTGACAGACTGCGTGCATTCGTTTTATATTCAATCTCCGTCGTTATGACCACGTGTCTCCTTCATATCAGGCCTTATCATGGCTACGCCTAAATGACAGAAGAATTTAACATTCACGTACCTTACTATTCCAAATCCTGCACACATATTTACCAAGTTATTTAACAACACGTTTTCAAAATTCATCGTCTCATCACAATTTAGGAACAAGATCACAAGACTCTTCTTTGCTTTTGATACCACAGCACAGAACATGTCTACCGTATACTCTGAATCTTACACAATATATATGACTAGAGCATGGAACTCACTTCCCAGTCATGTCAGGGACTGTCAATAACTATCATTATTTAAATCCAAATTAACTGATATCTTAAGTTCGACACAATGAAAACATTAACTGCATAACGATATACAGCATTCTGTAAATAATATCTAGGAAGCTACTTACTTTATTTTATATTATTTTAATGTTATTATATTCCATGTTTTTGTTAGTATTAGCTAGTATTAGATCACATAACCATTGTATTTTGTTTAGTCTATATTTTAATAATATCTTAAAATTTTAATATGTATGTAATTTTTTGTATAATTCTACTATTCGCTGGTTGAGTGGAAGAGAAGGCCTTATGGCCTTAATTCTGCCAGCTAAAATAAAGCATTATTATTACTATTATTATTATTATTATTATTATTATTATTATTATTATTATTATTATTATTATTATTATTTAATTTATTTAGGCGTAGCAGTGCACGCCAGGTATTAGCTTGTAATGTATACTATTTGAACGTAGAAGATAGATTTATTATTAGAAATACTGTATGTATTAATACTTAAGATAAAACTATGGTTTTAGAGGAATTCTAAAAAAGTAGATGGCCTATAAAGTAATCGGACATACTATTGACAAGGATGCTTTCCATTCATAATATCCTTTCTATGTTACCATTCATATTACGTTTAACAGCATGAAATGCAACTTTCTGGAATTTGATCGGAACTTGATCTATCATATTTTAAATCCTACTTACAGTAGTTTAAAAGGAAAGTTAGATGTTTTGACAGTTGAGAGCAAAGAACTTGCGAGAAGTGCATTTTCGGGATTTTCTAAAGTACAAGCACATAAAAAAGTTAATTTTAAGATTGGCATGAATTCAACGGCAACTTTGAACTAAGATTCCTGAATCTGTGTGATAAATAATTCACTTAGACTAGTAAACGAAAGTTCCCAATCTCTTCTTCTAAATGTCAAGATTCAGGTTGAAAATCAATTAAAACATGGTAAATAATAATAAAAATAATAATAATAATAATGATAATGATGATGCTAATGATAATAATAATAATAATAATAATAATAATAATAATAATAATAATAATGATGATGCTTTATTTTAGCTAGCAGAGTTGAGGCCATAAGGCCTTCTCTTCCACTCAACCAGCGAATAGTAAAATTATACAAAAATACATATTTATTACAATTTTAATATTAAAATATAGACTAAATATAATATTAAAATAATAAAATAAAAATAATATAATTAAACTAATATAATATAACAATAAGTAAATAAAGCTTCCTTGATGAATATTTACAAAATGCTGAATATAGTTGTTATGCAGGTAGTATTTTCATTGTGTCGAACTTAAGATATGAGTTCATTTGGATTTAAATAATGATAGCGATTGACAGTCCCTGACATGACTGGGAAGTGAGTTCCATGCTCTAGTCATAGATATTGTGTACGATTCAGAGTATAGACTTGCCGTGTGCTGTGGTATCAAAAGTAAAGAAAAGTCTTGTGATATTGTTCCTAAATTGTGGTGAGCCGATACATTTTGAAAACGCGTTTATAAATAACATGGTATATGTGTGTGTGTGCACGGAATTTGGAATAGTAAAGTATGTGAATGTAAAGTTCTTCTGTCATTTAGGCGTAGCCATGATATCGCCTGAAATGAAGGAGACACGTGGTCATAACGACAGAGATTGAATACAAATCGAATGCACGCATTATGAGCACGCTGTAAGTCTGTCAGATAGATCAGTTGTCAGATTACTCGGTAATATGTCGCAGTAGTCGAAGTGTGGCATTACAAGAGTCTGTGTGAGTATTTGTTTTAATTTCGTGTGAAAGAAGTTTTTACACTTATTTAGGGAGTGAAGAATTGAGAACACTTCCTTGCAGGTATTATCCACCTGGATTTTCCAGTCTAATTGTAGGTCCATGTAGATATCCAGGTTTTTTACTACTGAGCTGTAGGGGATGATTTTGTCATTTATGAGAATTGTAGGGATATTTTTGTAATTTTTAATGCTTTTGATTTGTGGATGTCTTATAATTATGCACCGTGTCTTGTTAGCATTAAGATTAATTCCATGTTTCGTCGACCATTGGGAAATTGAGACCAAGTCACTATTTAGTTTGTCTAGTGTGTCATGTACATCGTCGAGATGGAACTGAATGTAAATTTGCAAGTCGTCAGCGTATAAATGATGGCGGCAATAAGTATGACTAGTGGTTATATCGTTAATATAGATAGATAAAAGTAGTGGTCCGAATACTGAACCTTGTTGGACACCACCTTTCAGAGATAGCCAGGATGAGGGATGTTCTGCTTTGGATACACATTGCTAGCGATCATGAAGGTAGGATTCAAGCCAGTTAACAGCATTGTTCGAAAGATTAAGAGCGCGTAATTTTGCTATTAGTATGTCAGTGTCAACAGTGTCGAAAGCTTTATTGAAGTCCAAGAGTGTTAATATTGTCATGTGGCCACTGTCCATTGATTCCCGCGCATCTTCGGTATCTTTAAGAAGAGCGGTTGCTGTACTAAGGCCTGTCCTAAAACCTGATTGGTGTGGGTCGAGTATGTCATGTGAGTTAAGGTAATCAGTTAATTGTCCATGAACAATGGGCTCCAAGGTCTTAGATAGGACTAAAGGACTAAGGGGTTGCTGATAGGTCTAAAGTCGTTTGGTGTTACAGGTAATTTAATTTTAGGGATTGGTATGACTATAGATTTTTTCCAAAGTTGAGCATAAGTTGAAGTCATGATTGAGGCATTGAATGTATGAGTCACAGTTGGGAGTATGACATGGAGTATTTTCTTTAAAAAACACTTTTATTGTCTATGCCATGTGCTTAGTTCTAATGCGGTCCAGTTACAGTTTAACATCGATTGGCATTATATAGGAAATAAGAACTTTTCTCGGGAAGGAGTAGGTGTGAATAGGAGCTCGTCTATAGCTTGTTGTTTGGTCGTAGTGTTTGTTAAGTGAAGCGTACGAGGTGAAATGTAAGTTTAGATCGTCCAGTGATACGTTAATACACTCTCCTTTGCTTGTCGGCTAAATTAGTTAGGAAACTTAATTGCGTAGTATGATTCATATACGCTATATATATATATATATATATATATAAAATTGAATTATTTAAGTCTTTCTAGATATCACACTAATCAAGGGTAAAATTAGAACACAGAACTATTTTAGACGGAGTGGAAATAATAGGCCTGTAAGACACAAATGTTAACCATTATTTTTTGAAAAAAAAAATATAATAAAAATCTCCTTGGTATTTGGTAACAAATATGTAAGGTTTTCATAGTATAAAATATGCAGCCATGTATAATAATGGCGAGTATTTATCTAATATTCACACAGTACATAGAGGACGTGAAATTAAACTTTTTTCGTTATTATCTTTCAATAAATTATATAATATTGGCCCTTGCAAGATTTTATTTACTTATTCAGCAGGTTTAGCAATGTTTCACAAATTCTTCCTGCGACCAATTAATCTATAATTCTCCTCCACGTCTCTGTCATTCCAATCCTCGATGTCCAATCCTTTCCCCTTATGCTGCTCAAAACGCAATCAATTCACGTTAGTTTAGACCGTCCCCTTCTTCTTAACAAGTGATACTAATTCTAGTTTTCTTCTTCGGAATCTGTCATCTGTCATTGCATTCTTTTTACATGACCATAACATTTTGTTTGTTTTTTTATGAAAACCACAATTGAAGTTTGAACATTCATGTTTGTAACACTGTGTCTTATTTTCTCTCTTCTAGAAATTCTAGCCCAACTCCCCCAAAAACCTATTTCTGCAGGATTTAATTTACATATTGTATTAGATTTTAATTCCCATGTTTCTGCACCGTATGTCATTGTACTCTATATTACTGCATTAAAAATGTTTGCTTTTGTTTTAGAACTTATACACCGTGTCCACAAATATAGTATCATACTTTAAACTACCACTACTGTGTCGCTTTGATAATCATATCTAAATGAAATTGGTGACAATCAAAAGAGAAACTCAACAAGTTTTTGCTATACTTCATAGACATTGAATGTGGTCCTCATGAGTGAAGCTGCAGACATCGCTGTCTGCTAAATATCCAACAATTAACCCATATCGACCACAAATAAAGTGATTAAATTTAGTCGAGTTTCTGTATTGTTGTCCATTATTATCCATCATTCTCCATTGTTGACATTGTTAACATGCACAATACTTTTTGAGTTTCTCTTTTGATTGTCATCAATTTCATTTAGATACGATTATCCAAAGCGACGTAGTAGTATTTTAAAGTCATCATCCAGGGATTAAGCCTGTTGGCTCGTTCCGGTTTCATGAAAGCTAGAATTGTTAAAATTGTTCAACCATCTTCTGTGTGGGCGACGAACATTTCTCCTTCCGTGCGGTTTGTAATTTAGCAATAATTTTGGAAATCTTCCTTCTGGCATTCTATCAATATGTTCTTTCCAGTTATTCCTATATTTAATTATTCGGTCTGTAATTTTGGAAATATTTAGTTCCTTTCATATATCTTCATTTCTTTTCTTATGCAGCAGGGCATATCCTGCTATATTGCTAAAAAAATCGCATCTCAGCTGCTTCCAATTTTCGTTCTTGTCTTTTAGTGATCGTCCAATATTCTGATCCATACATCAATACATAGTTTAAAGTATGATACTATACTTGTGGACACATTGTATTCTGATCCCATAAAATATCATTTAATTTGATGCTACATATTTTATCCTTTCATTAATTTCAACATCATGACTTCCATCTACACTAAATGTTGTCCCTAAATACGCAACGTGCTTCAATCTTTCCATAACTGTTGATTTATCTCCTTTTACCATATACGGTACTTGATTTTGTCCAAATGTAAACCACCTTGCATAAGGTAGGCCTATTTCTTCATCGACACCGTCTATTGACGGAACCGTGGTAGTACATTTACCCGCGATATGACTGAATTGTGCACGGAACTGTCATCGATAGAAACATTGGTCTTGGGCAACATCGTATTTTACAGGAAATAAGACTGATTACAAGATAAGATGGTACGTAACAGTAATTATGAACTTCCATTTCTTATTCTGATGTCGATAGATAGGTATTTTTATTTACAATTTTATTACGTGCACAATTTATGATCCATACTTGCTCACCTGTAAATTCTTCTGTTATTTTCACCACACCCTCAATGGCTAATGTAGGATACTTTTCACTAAACTGTTTGAAAACATTCAAAACAATTTCTCTCCATTTTTCAAATATTTTCCTTTGCAATATCTTATAATAATATACAAGCGGCTATTTCCAAACAACTGAAATTCCAACGTATTATACATTGCGCATGCCTAATAATATAACAATGCCTGTTCAATATATTAAAATTGTAATTATACATTTTATGATTCTCCTATATAACTTACATAGACGTACACTAGATAATAAATCCATCTTATTATTTTTATTTTCTCTATTTCGAATGTTAGAGAATTTTCTTGCACGCTTAAAGGTAAAATCGTTATTCGACCAATGAAAATGCAGTCATACATCTGCTTTGTTTACACTACAACTGGAACTTAGCTCGGAATTAGTATAGGATTAAAATGAAAGGAATATCGTGTAGTGAAGGGGATTAGACATAAGAATGATAGTTATTATTTAAGAAAAATAGACAGCTAATGCGCCAAAAAGAACAACATTTGGGGGAAAAAAATAGACTGCTAGCATAGGAAGGAGAAAGGAAGAGAAAGTAAATGTTACATTACGGAAATTGGCAAATGACGCCTGTCTTACAGATATTAGGGCTAGTACACATCTTTTGATCTGATCTCGCGCATGCCCATGTATGATGTGAGCAGAGTACACCAAATTGGTAGAACGACTGGCGGACGATAGAGGTAAAATTTAATCCTTGTTACAGAGCACAAAGTCCGAGACCGCTTTCTTCTTTCTCTCTCTCTCTCTCTCTCTGTAGTCAATTTGTTGGAGTGTTCTGTTCCTTAGAAGCTATAGCCTTCTAATCAAAGCAGGCGTGTCACGATGCTGTTCTCTACACCATTGCTACCAACTCTCAAACACGCACCTGCTCTTTTTGTTCTTGACAAGAGAAGCTTTCTTTCTAACCCTTTTGATACTACATTGTGTTGAATTTTTATGGTTGGGAGATTTTCACCGAATATAAATGGTAGAGTGATTCTGCTCTTCATCAAAAGGTTTAAATATGAAAAAAAACTTGTATCTAATAAAATCTTTATTCAAGTTAATTATTATACCTAGGTATACGGATAGTTTTAACATACAGATAGTGTTCCCCAAAAAATAATGGATCGACTATGTCTATGATTCATAGCGCGATTCACAAGAGAACATTGTTTCCCTCTATTTCGAAAAATACGATGCAGCTTTGAGACCAAAGTAGCAACGGCTGTTAAATCCTGTCCCCTTAGCACATACGGTTGAGTCTTGGTCCAATACGTTATCAAGGGGAGTGCCAGGTGTTCGATCCTAGGTAGCACCAATTTTTTAAAAAATATTAATGCGAGTTTATTTTAAAATTTTCAGAGTTCCTGGACTATCTAATTTAATAAAAAAGTGGAATAATTTATACCCAACTCAAGTGAGTAGGCTGAACCTGGTCTTAAAAAACAAACCATATATGGAATTTAAAGTTCTACTTCCTCATATAAAAAAAACGAGACCAATGAACTAAATATCTTGTTCACAAGCCATCAGTTTCTACTACAGCTCGATGTCGATTCGGCATGGATCTGACGAGGTCGCGGAAGAATTCTCGATGTGGATTGTCCTCCTCTTCCCGGGTATCGAAACTTGATCCCACAACTCGTCTTTATTTCGAGGGGGTTGGCGGACATACTTCTTAATCCTCTCCTGCTTCAATTTCGCCTATGCATGATCGATGATATTCTAATCAGTTGACTAAGGAGGCCAATGAATTATTTCGATCTCTGGCCTCGTTCGAAACCATATTTGAATTCTTCCGGCATAGTGCACGGGAGGGTTGTCCTGCTGGAACAGTAATGTTCCATTGGGAAAACGTTCTTGGACGGAAGGAAGGAATACATTTTACAGAATATGTTCATACATCTCCGTATCGAACCGGATATCAATGCGTTCTATCACGCCAGCCCCATCGTAAGACATCCACCCCCACAACGATACGCTAAAGCGCCCTGATCTTGCACGTCGATGCACAAAGCGTTCATCATGTCTGTGGCCATCCTCACATTAGACATGGTGAGGACCATCGTAATCACTCGAGATGGTTGTTTCGTCGGAGAAAATTATATTTCTCCAATCGAAATCCATTCGACTGTTTGCGAAGGCAAGACGGTTGATGGCATGTTCTTCCCTCAAACATCCCTTTTGCGCAGTCTCCATTTCCTCATACCACGGCTCCTCGATCGGTTGATTACAGTTTGATCACAAACGGGAAGTCAGATGTTTATATGGCAATTCGTTAGCAGTCCGGAAGAGGTCCTGTCGAACTGCCTTTAGTAAGGCAGCATCCTCTTCCGCTGAAGAAATCCATGGACGCCCAAGAATAGGGCGATTTGCGACCTTCTCCTAACATTTGAAATCGACGAGTCACCTAATAACCGTGCTCCGTGGCACAGCGACCAAACGGGCAGCGGTCCCATATCCAGCGTCAACTAGAGCTATAACTCGCTGCCTATTCACTATGCTTATAAAGAATGAGGGACAGCATGAATTATTATGAGTAGACAATGCCTATTTAATATGGAATAGTAACCCCATAATAGTGAATATCACAATACTAAATTGAATTAATAAATAACAGGATAATACGAGAACGTCATTGTGCCCAAATATACTAAACTAATCAAATTAAGTTCAATTACATAATATAAACAAACCACGAAGTATGACACCATTTTACATAGAAATATTTTAGGTTAGCCAAGAGAACGCCAGATTAGCTCTGCGGTTCCGCATCGGACTACAGAATTGAACATTGAAGGGTTGAATCCAACCGAGGAGTTAATAATTTTTTTTTATTTATATCAGGTTGCATTTTATTTATGGTTGTTGATATTCCCTAAACTATATATATTTCATCTCGGTTTTGAGTAACTTTCGGAGCCAGTTATATCAACCCACAAGACAAAAGAATTAAGTAAGTCTTGATGCGGTAGGGCGTGTATCATGGCTCGAGCTGTATGCGCATGCGCAGAGACATCTATCAAGTACTTCAAATATTCCACCGATCCATTTTTTTGGGAAGTGTACATGTTGTTATAGCAAATTGTACTTTTTCAGACATCTTTAACAACTTTTATAGCACAGGGATTATATATAATGAAAGATTATGTATCCTTACGTTAAAAGCTATCGACACACAATGATGAAGATGATGATAAAACTAATAAAATAATAATAATAATAATAATAATCGAAGTAATCATAGTAGTAATAATAGTTCTAAGGAAAATTTTGGGGCAAAAACGAGATGAACTGACAGATGAATGGAGAAAACTACATAATTGTGAGCTAAATGATATGTATAGAAAGCCAGATACAATAAGAACAGTTAAGTATCATAGGCTGCGATGGGCTGGATATGTGGCACGTAGTTTCTGGTAGGAAAACCAGAAGGAAAACGCATAGTTGGTAGACAAAGAATGAGGTGGGAGTGCAACATTATCCATGATTTGAGGAAGTAGATTATACAGGGATGATTGGAAAACATTAGCTCAGGATAGGGATGTGTGGAGAGCTTATGTCCGCGCGGTCATGAATATATACGGGTTCGATAGAGCCAATGAGTTAGTCAATAAAAATAAGAAGAAGAAGAAGAAGAAGAAGAAGAAGAAGAAGAAGAAGAAGAAGAAGAAGAAGAAGAAGAAGAAGAAGAAGAAGAAGAAGAAGAAGAAGAGAGAAGAAGAAGAAGAAGAAGAAGAAGAAGAAGAAGAAGAAGAAGAAGAAGAAGAAGAAGAAGAAGAAGAAGAAGAAGAAGAAGAAGAAGAAGAAGAAGAGGAAGAAGAGAACAAGAAAAGAAGAAGAAGAAGAAGAAGAAGAAGAAGAAGAAGAAGAAGAAGAAGAAGAAGAAGAAGAAGAAGAAGAAGAAGAAGAAGAAGAGGAAGAAGAGGAAGAAGAAGAAGAAGAAGAAGAAGAAAAGAAGAAGAAGAAGAAGAAGAAGAAGAAGAAAGAAGAAGAAGAAGAAGAAGAAGAAGAAGAAGAAGAGGAAACAAGAACAAGAAGAAGAAGAAGAAGAGGAACAAGAACAAGAAGAAGAAGAAGAAGAAGAGGAACAAGAACAAGAAGAAGAAGAGGAACAAGAACAAGAAGAAGAAGAGGAAAAGAACAAGAAGAAGAAGAAGAAGAGGAACAAGAACAAGAAGAAGAAGAAGAAGAAGAGGAACAAGAACAAGAAGAAGAAGAAGAAGAAGAGGAACAAGAACAAGAAGAAGAAGAAGAGGAACAAGAAACAAGAAGAAGAAGAAGAAGGAAACAAGAAGAAGAAGAAGAGGAACAAGAAGAAGAAGAAGAGGAACAAGAAGAAGAAGAAGAGGAACAAGAAGAAGAAGAAGAGGAACAAGAAGAAGAAGAATAAGAGTAACAATGAGAAGAAGAAGAAGAGGAACAAGAAGAATAATAGTAATAAAAATAATAAGAATACTATTAACAATAATAATAATAATACTATAAACAATTCTAATACTAATAATATTAACAATAATAATAATAATAATATTAACAATAATAATAATAATAATATTAACAATAATAATTAATAATAATAATATTAACAATAATATTAACAATAATAATATTAACAATAATATTAACAATAATAATAATAATTTAACTATAATATTTTTGCTGAAAAACGATAATATCACCTGACTTATAATAAACTTCATTCAAGTTACACTGAGCAACAAAAAATAAACTTTTTTTTTGTCTCAGAAAAAAAAATGTGATTCTGATAGTATTTTTTCTCCTGAATTCAAATATATCGGTTTTTCTCAATCACGCAAGGTTTCCGGGAGACAGGAATTTATAATTTCAAACACTTCAGTATTTTCTACATTCGTAACTACACAATATTCGAACTCAGATAGAAAGTACGAAATGGCGATTTTCTGCTATATTTCGCCTTTGGAGCATCCTTCTTGATGGTCCAACAACAATCGGCCAGCATATTAGGATTCCATTTGTCTTGATATCTCTTTTCCATAGCTGAAATCTCCTGAGTTAGCTCATTTGGTTTTATTTTACAATGGACAAATGGACGAGTAAACGTCAATTAAAAATATAATTATTTAAATCCATTAATTGAAATTCAAATAAAAAAACTGAGCGTGATGGAGAAATTCCGAATACATATTTGAAAACACGATAAAAAATTCATTAAGTACAAGTATTGGTACTCATGAGACAAAAATCTTGTTGGCCAGTGTTATGTATCCGTACTTTGAGAACTATGGATATATAATAATAATGATAATAATGAAAAAGTAAGAATAATTTAACTTGAAGGAAGGTTTATTTGTTGGAAAACAATATAATCTAACTTGATCAGACAATTGCGTTTTACACTCGCATTCGGAACGTTTAACTTTCGGACTATTGGCGTTCTCCTAAATAAAGCTCGAAAGCTTTAACCCATTCGATTGATTTTATTTATTTTCGTCCTAAAGCACATCAGAGATTTACTCTTGGAGAACATGTTTATACATATTTTTCTAAGTCACGGTAAGGCAATAGCTGTGATTAAAAAATATTTTTGTAAAGAGGTTTCTGATGGTTTAAAATTAGGAATTACACCGTTAACAGGCGACAACTTCTCTGACTTGCTTGTACAGCGGATAATCTAAACGAAATCTGGTAGGCGAAACCGGTTAGAAAATTCGCGAAGCACTAGAAGTGACCAATACAAACTAGCTACCGTTTCATATCAAAGATCAATAATTCTGTAAGTAGACCAGTCTCATGATCTTGTGGCCAGAGCTTCTGTCAACAGTAAGAGATCTCGGGTTCGATTTCCGTTCAAACCACAGGGAATTATCCGAAAAAGGGAATTATTTCTGTGGTCGCCATAGTCTGTAATTTAAAATAAATTTAGGTTTACACTTTCTTCTGGTCCTTCGAGATTACTAACTACCCATCGTATCATCTGGTCTCTGATTTTCAAGCTCCCGAATCTTAGAAGTGGATTAAAATTTTGGGAATGCCAGAAGAGAATTGCAGAAATGTCATAGGACAACCTGGTAGCATTCGACAAAAATATTTCTCTAAGTAGACTGGCTAATATATATATATATATATATATGTGTGTGTGTGTGTGTGTGTGTGTGTGTGTGTGTGTGTGTGTGTGGAAGAATAACATTCAAAATTCAATGAGGAAATTTGGTATAACAGATGAAGACACAGAGGGCAGAGAACGACGGAGAACTTTAATTAAGGAAAATTTGTGAATGTTTGTTGCAAACTGCTAGTCTGTAAGTCCGTAGTCATAGGCTATATATATATATTATATATATATATATATTCAATTCATGTTAATTACTAAGATTGGTTGGAGAAAACCCTCAATGATGAGGAAAATTAAAAAAAAAAATAATTAAAATACATTACAGTATTTCTTACTTGTTAGTATAGGTGGCTTCGTGGCTCAAGCGGTTAGACGCTCGACCGCCCGCTGCGTTGGGATCCCGAGATCGAGTTTCGGTCACTCCATGTGGTTTTGTGGTGAACGAAACGGAGCTTGGGCAGGTTTTTCTCGGGGTTTTCTCCCGTTTTCCCCTGCCACTCGTCTCATTAATTTCGTATCATTTCATTCACACACCTCTATATAAGGGGCTTCATCTCATCCCTCGAGCCGACCCTGAGTTGGGCACGAGTTGAGAATATTATATACTTGTTAGTATACACCAGGTCTGCATGTTTGACTAGTTCCGCCTGGATGAGATCTATTCCTGGGACCTTATTATTTTTAAGTTTCATAATGACCATCTAAACTTCACCCAAAGTTGCTACAAGTGTTCCACATTATTACCAACTATTTCCTCCACGTGACTGGCCTCCTGATTTTTTTTTTGTTTTTCATTAAACATTTCATTACAATTTTGGGCCTATAGCCTATATCACTGCTCAAAGTTGCCTTTTGCTATCTTTGCACAAAGTCCTTTGCTTAAAATATGTTTGATTCTTACTTAATTTTTGATAGAATCCCATAGGCCCTATATTCATTATTTTTCTTAAGATGTTCAAAATCAGAAGTTCCTTTACCTCAAATTATTTTTTTCCATTATATGTATTCTCTTTTCTTCTCTTCTGAAATTCTTATATTCCTATACTGTGTTTCAGGTGAGGTTCTTCTGTTGCATCCTTCTATAAGTAATGTTTTTAACCCCTTCCTATATCGTATTTGCATCTGTAGCAAGGGATTCATTAAGATTCCTTCAGGTGATCCCAATAATCATCATCAGGGAGACACATACGATGTTCAAGTGTGTTTTTGTAATTAGTTGCAATTTCAGGTCATTCAGTGTATCACATCTAAACTTTCTTGCCTGATCGGATCCATAAACCTTCCTTGCATTAGGAATTCTCCCCCACTCTGTAGCTTATCTACATTCAGATATATATATCTCTCTCTCTCCCTCCCTCCCTCCCCCCTTCAACACACAACATACACACACACACACACACACACACCACACACACACACACACACACACACACACACACACACACACACACACACACACACACACACACACACACACACACACACACACACTAACCCGCGCGTACACTCAACCGCTCATCAACGCCGGAAATAAAAACTCCAAACTAAGCGCGACAGACCTAGAAGGCCCTTTGCTTACCAGTCGGCTGCTGGCCTCACGTCCACATGTGTTAATCACAGAGGTAGACGATCATACCCCAGTGTAGGGGTGACAAGTGGTCAGCATGTCGGGTCCTCCAGCCGTTATAGCTGGTCTTCTCAACCTGGAGTCACCATTCATTATAGCTACCCAAATGCCTCACGATGCTGGGTGGGTACCGGTCCAACACTGGTCGAAATTCCATGAGAAAATGTCTTCCCCCATGGGGACTGGTACCAACGCAAGTCCCATATCTCTGCACCAAGACATCTTGCCTTAACCACTTGGCTACGGAAATAAAAAAAGGATCGAATTAATTTACTGCTCCTTATACAGAGTGTTCTAGAATAAGTATTACAGACTTTTAGGGATTGTAGAGGGGACTTAGTACATACAGTTTTGATAAAGAACCCATGTCCGGAAACGTACCATTTTGATATAAAATAAGTTTGAATATCGAAACACAGTGAGCTGATATCGTGTGTCTTGTGTTTCAGAATAAGTATTACAGACTTATATAGATTGTACTTCACCTGTCGAGGAATATCTTCTTGCACGAATTCTGGCCACAGCTGAAATAATTGAGCACACACCAGATCTTGTGTGGCGTGTGTATGAAAACATATATCACAGATACATGTTGTGAAACAAAAAAACAAGGTCACCACGAGGAACCACACTTGTAGTACAACCCCTAGAAGTTTGTATTACTTATTCTGAAACACAAGACACGCGATATCTACCCATTGTGTTTTGATCTTCAAACCTACTTTACATCGAAATAGTACATTTCCTGATACGGATTCCTTATCAAAACTTTATCTACTAAGTCCCCTCTACAACTCCTAGAAGTCTGTAATACTTATTCTGAAACACTCTGTATAAAAAACTTGTTTGACATGCACTGTCTAATAGTTGGTTAGCAGAACACTGTACTTAAATAAAAATTGCTGTAAGACAGAAGAATTAAAGTGATCAATATAAACTGAGATTAAACCATTATAAAATTCGAATAGAAAAATTGCCAAGGTCAATTTCCTGAAAGAAAGAAGGAAAGGAAGGAAGAAAAGGAAGAAAGGTATTAATTTACAGAACAGACTTTTGTGTGTTCGTAATCTGATAACTTATTTTTCAATGAACTGGAGGCAAAACATTGATGTGAGTATATTCCAAGTCACGAAGTTTGTTATTTGGTTGATTTCGTTATAGCAAATCGATAGCTGTCTCGTGTCGGAGTGCCAGCTTTCTCAATAACACAACTTATCTAGGATCATGGCAGCGCTCTAATTCTCTCTAGAAACCTGTATTCTCCGTTATCTCTAGAGAACAGCAATTCCCGATATTCAGTTTCGAATCTCAATTCCGAGCGCATTAATGATCACTTCATGCGTTGTTCCAAGAATTCCTGGCTAGACACATTGTACTAAATCTTTTGAATAATCTGCTGTTAATGTAGGACCATCATCAACAATCACGGATTAAGCCAATGTGGCTTGTTCCGGTTTCATAGATTCTCATTTAAAAAGTTGAATCCATCTCTTTTTTGTCTACCAATATTCCTGTCTTCTCTTGGTTTGTAATTAAGTATAATGTTTGGAATCTTTGTACATGTTCTTTCCAGTTTTTTTCTAGATTCATTTATTTTATCTAAAAGTTTAAAAATATTTAGCTCATTTCTAATATCTTAACTTCTTCTTTTATCTAGAAGTTTGCAGCCAGCCACACTTCTCAGAAATCTCATTTCAGCTGCTTCTATGATCTTCTCTTCTCTTTTAGTTAAAATCCAAAATTCACTACCATACAATAGTAAGGGGACTGCCACTGCTTTATAAAATTTTAGTTTTGTTTCCATTCTTGTGTTTTTAAATATTCTTTTAATTGTGCCACATATATAATTACATTTATTAAGTTTGTTAAACAGATCTGCACTTTTAAAATAGGAGATTTCATAACCCAGGTAAATAAAATGGTTCACTTGTTCAGTGGGTTTCCTCTCCAGAATCATTTTAGCTCTCACGGTATCTGTCCCTTAAAAGCTAACATTTTCATTTTACTTATTGATATTTTGAAATTATAATTCTGTATAATGTCATTTAACTGAAATAATGATTTCTGTAGACCATCTTAGTGACCTAGACTCAATTTCCCAATGGTCGAAGAAACATGGACTTAATCTAAATACTGACAAGACACAGTGCATAATTATAGGACATCGGCGAATCCAAAGCATTATATATTACGAAAATATCCCTACCATTCTCCTAAATGACAAAAATATCCCCTACAGCTCAGTAGTAAAAAATCTGGGTATCTATATGGACCAACACCTAGACTGGAAAATCCAGGTGAATAATACCTGCAAGAAAGTGTTCTCAATTCTTCACTCCCTAAATAGTTTTAAAAACTTCCTTCCTACAAAATTAAAACAAATACTTGTACAGACTCTTATAATGCCACACTTCGACTACTGCGACATATTACTGACTAATCTGACAACTGATCTATCTGACAGACTACAGCGTGCTCATAATGCGTGCTTTCGATTTATATTCAATCTCCGTCGTTATGACCACGTGTCTTCTTCATTTCAGGCCTTATCATGGCTACGCCTAAATGACAGAAGAACTTTACATGCACATACCTTGCTATTCCAAATTCTGCACACATATTTACCAACTTATTTAACAACACGTTTTCAACATTTATCGGCTCATCACAATTTAGGAACAAGATCACAAGACTCTTCTTTACTTTTGATACCACAACACAGGACCTGTCTGTACTCTGAATCTTACACAATATATATGGCTAGAGCATGGAACGCACTTCCCAGTCATGTCAGGGACTGTCAATCGCTATCATTATTTAAATCCAAATTAACTGATATCTTAAGTTCGACACAATGAAAACATTAACTGCCTGACAACTATACAGAGCATTCCATTAATAATCATGTAGGAAGCTACTTACTTTATTTTATATAATTTTAATTTTATTATATTCTATGTTTTGTTAGTATTAGCTAGTATTAGATCACATCATCATTGTATTTTGTTTAGTCTGTATTTTAATATCTTAAAATTGTAATATGTACGTAATTTTTGTATAATAATAATAATAAAATTAATAATAAAATAATAATAATAATAATAATAATAATAATAATAATAATAATAATAATTAATAATAATAATAAGAATAATAATAATAATAATAATAATAATAATAATAATAATAATAATAATAATAATAATAATAATAATAATAATAATAATAATAATAATAATAATAATAATAATAATAATAATAATAATAATATAATAATAATAAAATAATAATAATAATAATAATAATAATAATATAATAATAATAATAATTATTATTATTATTATTACTATTATTATATTATTTATTATCTTCTGAGCTAGATATTAGAACTTGGTCGTCTGCAAAAAGTAAGGTATCTAAGATCTTATTCCTTATTTTGAAATGCGAGTTCAAATTTATCTGCCAATTATATCTGATATCGTCAATATAAATATTAAAAAGGGAGGATGAAAGCGGACATCCCTATCTTACACCTCTATTTATTGTTGCTGTTGTATTCTTTTTATTTTTTACTCCAGTTTCTATTGTTATTCTATTTTCTACATATATACTTTTTATTGCAGTTATTAGGTGCTGAGGTACGCCTTTCTGTTTCATTATATTCCACAAAATTTATTTCTGTTAACTTTGTCAAACACCTTTTCAAGATCTATAAAATGCCATAAAAGTTAGTAGATTATATTCTCTATGTTTCTCAATTATTTGATTGATAGTAAAAATGCAATCTGAACATAATCTGTCTTTTCTGAATCCATTTTGGGCTTCTAGAATAATACTTTCCATAATTACATTTAAACGGGTTTTCAATACAGATGCATAGATTTTATAACAGGTACCCAAGACATTTATGCCTTTGTAATTTTCACAATTATGACGATCTCCTTTTTTATAAATAGGATATATTTTGACCATCTACTATTCTTCTGGGATATGACCAGTCTTCCAGCATATATTCAATAAACCTAAGATACGTTGTTTTAGTTGAATAGAGCCGTAATTTATTAGTCAATTGTTAATGTTATCAATGCGAGGAGTTTTTTGTTTTTACAATGATTGATGACAGTTATTAAATCTTCGAAAGAAATTGGATCTGTATGTTCATCAATTAATGATACATTTATTTCCTCATCTGATTATTCTGTCCAAAGACATTTGCAAAAAATATCCGTTTATCCTAAGAAATTGTATTCAATTTGAGTTGATCTTTCCCTGATTATTAATGTGTTTTAGAATCTTGTAGGCTTTATCTCGTAGTTCATGTAAATCATGTAGGACCATAATTTGCTTAAAATATCTTTAGCATTTAAACAAAAAACCTTAAACTAGCTAATACTCGGCGCGTGTTGTTAGGCCTAAATAATTGAAATATTAAAGGTTAATTAAATTGTATGGTATACTCTGAGGCGAGCTACAGACGAAATTAGAATGATTTTTTCTTCTTCCAATATTCATGCTATTCTCGTATCAGAAACATGGCTCACTCCCTCCATTAATTCTAGTTTAATTGACATGGATGGTTATACTTTTCTTAGACATGATCGTGTACATAGTCGAGGGGGCGGTGTTAGTGTCTTCGTTAGGACAGACCTTTGTCCTAAGTCTGTATACTTTTCTAATAACGAGACATCTCCAGAAATTATGTTTATAGAAATATACGCAAGCTTCAAAAAATGCCTTCTTTGTGTAGTGTACCAACCCCCTAAAATGAAAAAAATAGCACAAATAGAATCCGCTCTACAAAACGCACGTATACAATATGAACACGTTATCGTCATGGGTGACTTTATATAAATATACTAGACACTGACAACAGACATACACAACAGCTTATGTCCGCGTTCCAAGTTTGTGATATGACTATCCTTCCCTTACAGCCTACACATCACACCAATCACTCTGAGACTTTACTTGACTTAATTGCTACTAATAATCCAGACAGAGTACTAACCCACGGGCAACTGTCAGCTCCCGGAATATCAGCACATGATATTATATTCTTAGCATATTCACTGCAGTGCCCTAAACTAGCTCGTAAGACTATCACATATAGAGACCTAAAACATATAAACAATGCAGCTCTACTTGAAGACGCTATAAAATTACCCTGGCATACTATATGGGCGTTGCATTCTGTTGACGAAAAAGTTGAGGCATTAAATAACCTTATATTACAACTATATGACAGACACGCTCCACTGAAAACTAAACTAGTGAAACGACACCCTGCTCCCTGGATGTCTGCTAACATTCGTGACTTGATGACTGAAAGAGACGCAGCATATCGGAAATATAGAGTTGACAAAACTGATATAAATCTTAATCACTATAAACGGTTACGAAACAAGACTACACAAACTATCAGAAACGCCAAACTTAGACATCTATACAGCCTTTACTGAACCTAATAACAATAACCCAGATATTTGGAAAAATCTGAATAAAATGGGTGTAGGTAGGAAACCACACACAGGTAGAAAAACTACCTGTTTCTCTGAACACACTTAATAACCATTTTACAAGCACATTCTTTACTCCTAAAGACAAAACACATACAATAAGTGAACTACTATTGACAAATCCACCAGACAGAGAACATTTCCATTTTTCATATCTTACAGAAAATGACATAAAGAAAGCTCTCAAACGAATAAAAACAAAAGCAGAAGGTACTGACCGTATAAATATCACTCTACTTAACAAAATAATCGACGTTATACTACCTACCATAACTCATGTTTCCAACTCCTCACTACAAACCTCTATATATCCCACATTATGGAAGCAAGCAATTGTACGCCCACTCCCGAAAGTAAAAACTCCCTTAACTCCTAACGATTTTCGACCCATTAGTATTTTACCTACCCTTTCAAAAGCTTTGGAACGATTAGTCCACAAACAACTGACTGACTACCTAACTGAACACGACCTTTTAGATCAATACCAATCAGGCTTTAGGACAGGACACAATACAAATACTGCTCTACTAAATATATGTGAAGACATACGCGAAGCATCTGATAATCGAAAACTTACTATTCTTACACTACTTGACTTTAGTAAAGCATTTGACACGGTAGACTTGGACTTATTGTTGCTTAAACTAAAAAACCTCTCACTTTCTGACAGTGTCACGCAATGGTTCAACTCCTACCTTCGTGAGCGCCAGCAATATGTTGTAGGAAATTCTACATTACGCTCTTCTTGGACCTACCGTAAAGCTGGAGTTCCACAGGGCTCGGTGCTCGGCCCATTGCTTTTTACAATCTATATAAACGACATATCTGACTCCCTAAAACATTGCAAACATCATTTATTTGCGGACGACATGCAGATCTACCTTCACTCAGACAAATATTCTTTAAATGATGCGGTAACCAAAATTAATGAGGACCTTGACTCGCTAACGGCGTGGACAGAGAAATATGGACTTGAATTAAATCCTAGAAAGACACAAGCAATCATTATGGGCCATCAGAGACTATTATCCTCAATTAACACAAATGCAGTATTACATGTGTCACTTAATGGGGTTCAGATCCCTTATAGTGAGACAGTAAAAAATCTAGGAGTGTTTATGGATAAACATTTAATTTGGAATAAACAAATAAATAACATTTGCAAAACTATCTTCTCAATAATATACTCATTAAATCGTATAAGAAATTGTTTACCGTTTTCTCTAAGAAAAATGCTAGTAGAAACACTCGCAATGCCCCATTTTGATTATTGTGATACTCTTTTTACTGACCTAAATACTGTTCTTACCCAAA
This sequence comes from Diploptera punctata, assembly GCA_030220185.1. Lineage (NCBI taxonomy): Eukaryota > Metazoa > Arthropoda > Insecta > Blattodea > Blaberidae > Diploptera > Diploptera punctata. The sequence continues at coordinate 1,028,346 of JASPKZ010010285.1, read as the reverse complement.
GACTTCAACGTGTTCACAATTCTTGCATACGTTTTATTTGTGGTATACGTAGATTTGATCACGTTACACCATCCCTGGAACAATTGTCATGGCTTCGTCTTCAAGATCGTAGAACCATCCATTCCCTATGCCTACTCTATAACATATTACACACATCTTTACCTTATTATTTATCACACCGCTTCACTAAACTCTCTGATACACATAACTTAGATACCCGATCCCTTGAGCACAGTGTCCTCTATATCCCTCCTCATCATACTACCTATTATTCGAAATCTTTTACAGTTTCTCTTGCTAGAACATGGAATTCACTTCCACCCTATGTCAGAGACTGCCAAACTTTACCATCTTTCAGAAATAAATTGAAAATAAAATCACTAACAGAAACAACTCACTAATACTACTTTTTAAGAATTAATAATGCGTTTTTGCATTATTTAATAAAAATAGACTTAGGATTTGTTAATATATTTACCTAATGCCTTGTATAAAAAGCGTAGATTAATTCATTGTAGTGTATTACTTTCTTTGTATTTTTTTTCTCTACTTTTTATGCATAGTAGATTCGAGCTGTTATTCCTTTTTTATTCATTGTATCATTAATTTAATTTTAATTGTATTTAGTTTCATTCTATTATTAGACATTAATTTCATTATTATTCAATATGACAGATAATTAATTGTTCAATGACTATTATTGTAACTTTTCTTTGTATTCATATGTAACATGTTTGTCCTGTTTAATATGACTATTATTGTAATTTTTTTGTATTCATGTGTAACATATGTTTGTCCTGTTTTATATGACTATTATTGTATTTTTTGTATTCATATGTAACATATGCTTGTTCTGGTGAGTGGAAGAGAAGGCCACATGGCCTTAACTCCACCAGGCTAAATAATTCTATTCTATTCTAAATATGGCGGTTTGCTGGTCAGTTTTTAATTCGGATTGTAGATAAACTCCACTTCTAATTGTCGGAATCCGATCATGTTTGGATAATGCCCATCTCGGTTAATTTTAATAGGATATTCTGAGTTTCATGTGAAACATCGAAAACTGTGACCGCTAGACCGATTTTTAAAGTTTCACTTCACGTGAACTCCTACACCAATGGTTTTAGAGGGTCCAATTGTATATCCGATTCATCCAGGTAACCACCCATAATACACACAAAAAAGTCATCAAAATCGGTCCAGTCATTTATGAGGAGTTCAGTGACTACTCACGTACAGAAGAATCATATATATATATATATATATATATATATATATAAACTAGCGGGCCCGGCGATCGTTGTCCTGCCTAAAACGTTCAATTCTCGTGTCATGGCCGGACTATAAAAATGTTACTTTTTATCATAAATTCTCTAATTAATAAGTTGGCAAGAATATTCCTCACTACCATCTGTTGTGGCTCAAGAAGCGTGCATTATGACGTCACATTGTTCTTTTGCGGAATATGTCGGTAATGCAGATGACTACATCTGACATAAAAATTCTTATAACTCGATCGCAGCGCCACCTACCGAGGCCAAATGTAAATCATTCAGGGACCCATTCAAACACAAAAAATTCAATCAAACTTGGTCCAGTCATTTATGAGGAGTTCAGTGACTACTCACATACAGAATAATTATATATAGATATATTCTTGATGGTAAATTATAAGCTTTCAATTTAAGCTCAATAATAAAAGTCATCATCATCATCATCTACAGTCACAGTTTAGACCATTTCTGATTTGTTCCGGATCCATATTATGAAGTAAAACTTGCTCTATGTGGAAACGCATGGGACAATTTTTTACACATTAGACAAAATTCCGCATTATAAATTACTAAAACTTAATTTTACATTATAGAGTACCGTATATGTCTTTTACGTATATTCGATTAATTGTAGTTCCGCTGCCTTTGAAAAGTGGAGTATAGTATGTACGAGCGACTTCGACGGTAACGCGCGAAAGAACAGTCATGTTTCGTCAGCGTTAAAAATGAATCTTAGGCGCGTATCCTAAAATTAAAGTACGCAGTTTCGGTTTCCGCTCACTAACTACACTTTCGTCCATGTCCTTTGATTCCCCGCAAATTTCATTCCGCACTACATTCTGTCGTCTTTTAAAACTGTCCAGCCAACCTAAAGATGCCTAGGGATTTAGCAACGGCTGGAGCTTGACTATTGAGCATCGGTCCGGACATTTGCTGATTTATCTTCATTCACTTTCACTTTTTCGTTTAATAATGATACATATGTTTTAGCTATCTTTATTCCGTAAATTCAGAACGCTACCTGTGAAAGATCGATCTTGTAACTAATTTAAGATTTTGCAGTGCAATGGTTATTTGTAAGAGAAGTATCGCAGTGCGGGCGTGCAATGACGCCGAAATAACATTTCAGGTGCAGGTAGAATCTCTACTTACCTGGCAGCAGGAATCATTCTTTTTTGTTTTTTGGCCTAACGGAAATTCAATGAAGTGGAAACTAATTTATTTCTCTGTCTTTCCGCATTATATATTTTTTCATGAATTGTGTAGAAATATCCTTCCGTTTCCGCGTTGGACAGATTCCGTTTTATGAAAAATAAATCCACCGGGACCAATAAATTTGTTCACATTGGACAGATTTTCGCATTATTCACGTTCCGTAGTAAACACGTTTTACTGTAGTTGCTTGTTCCGTCTTTTAATTGGCCGTCCACGACTTCTATGTCCTTGTGGATTGTAATTTAACATCTTATAAGGTATCCTCTCTTCACTCATTCTACTAACATATTCAAACCATTTATTTCTATATTCTTCTATTTTTGTTATCAAATTAGTTATTTGTAATTCCTCACGAATATCTTCACTCCTCCGTTTGTCCAAAAGATTACATCCTGTCACATATCATAGGAATTTCATCTCGGCTGCTTCCAGTCTTTTTATTAAACTTTTGGTGAGAGTCAAACATTCCGAGCCATACAACAGAACAGGAATAGCTGAAACTTTGTAAAACTTTAGGATTGTTTCTTTACGAACTTTCTTTGCTAATGTTCTTCTAATTGTACCGCAAATATGTTGAAACATATTACACTTTCTATTAATATCTCTTGTAATATTTATAACATAAAAATAGAATACCTGAGATCTGAGTCTTCCTCAACTTTGGATGTGGGGTGTGGGGTGTGGAGTACTTTCAAAGTATATGCTTCATCTTCAGCGTGTAACTCGGTACTGGTTGTTTGTGAGGAATTTGTAGAGCGGGTTGACGGCACTAGGCGAATTCTCATTCAGTCGATGAGTGCTTTTGGTTTCTTTTAGTATTTCGACTTCTTCGATAATGTTAATGTTGAGTCTGTTGTTTTCTCAATGGATAACGGATAAAGTGTTTTCGATGGTATTGAATTGGTGACCTGTTTCTATGACGTGTTTTGCAAAGCTAGATTTGCCTTCATTTTATCTATATAATGAACATCTCAAGGACTTTAGACTAATGAAGGCAAATCTAGCTTTGCGAAACACGTCATAGAAACAGGTCACCAGTTCACTACCATCGAAAACACTTTATCCGTCATCCATAAAGAAAACAAGAGACACACAATTAACATTCTCGAAGAAATCGAAATACTAAAAGAAACAAAAAAACACTCACCTGCTGAATGAGAACTCACCTAGTGATGTCAACCTGCTCTACAAAATCCTCACGAACAACCAGTACCGAGTTATAAGCTTCGAAAGACCTCCACACCCCAAATCCAAAGGTGAGGAAGATTAAGATCTCAGGTATTCTATTTTTATATTATAAATATTACATAGTAACTCAACGGTATTTCGTCATGAATTTTAAAAGTATCGATTAATATCTCTTGTCCGATCATTGCCTAGGAAAACTCCTAAATAATTAAAATCCATTACACAAAGTCACAATAATAAAATTCCGTCACGCTGGGATTTCATAAACTAAGCGAATTTCTCAGCAATTTGAAATTAATGTTCCATGTTATTAAATTATAATTATAATGTAAAATTATAAAATTGTTACCTTGTAGGTCCGTCTTATCAACGTTGTTAAATATTAATTCACTCTAGGCTTTTCTAGGTGGTCCCATTATCAGCTTAAGGAGCAGGAGATAGGTCTATATCTACTGACCCTAAATGCAATTGTGATAATTTTGTACAGATGATTGAAAGAATGCTTCTCCGAAAGAAAAAAAAATGAAGTTAGGCTTCGGCATGCAATGGCTGACAGTTTTCTTGTAAGTATATTATGTGCCAACCGCACTCATGCTGATGCATTCTGCATTAATCCATCAAATCATATTCTCAAAAGCAGTCATTGGTTACAGTAACTATGTCATTTTTTTCAATATTATAACTCTGATAATTGTTAATTTTGTATTCCTGCTTATTACTAATGCTAGGATTTTTATGTAATATTAACATGCAAAAATATACATATTTATGTAATAACATTATGCAAAATATGTAAGATTACATAAAATTCCTTAACACTTTCAACACGACGCACGTATTTATTATGTTCCGTAAAAAATGGCTGTCTGAACGAAGCCCGTATCTAGTACGGTCTGGCATTTGTCATGCAAAGTAATGAAACCGCTCGAATCCAATACGTTCTTCGTCTATTCCCGCTGAAAGTTTAGTTATTTTTCTTCCTGGTAGAGTGTGTTCTTTTCATATATATCGATTTCTACACGACTAATTTCGATTTTATGATCGAGGCAACATCATCTGTTGTTGAAGTTGCAAGATGGCTGGATCAAGTTCACAGCGTGTCCGTGCTGAAGTCTCTAATATTTTTTTGGGTTCATTGTTCCGAAAATGATTAGTGTGTTTTTTATGTCAATGTAATTATCTGGGAAGTGCTTATATAATTTTAAATAATTCTCAAAAATGATCAGAAGAATTCATTTTTTCCTTGTAAGCAAAAAACATGCATTTTTTAAAATCCTGTAAAAAATGATGTGATAGCCAACCTAAAAACTAGTAATACAATTAAAAAATGCAAACTTTATTTATTATAGATAACTGATGTGCTATTCTATGTTATTTTTCTAAGTAGCTTAAAAATCACAAAAGTGTAAAAAACAAGCAGTTCGCCATCAGAAAACAGGTACCATGGGTTGAGAGTGGAAAGTGTTAAAATATGTAATATTAAATACATTAAAATTAAATTTTATATACATTTATATTAAACGCTAACTTTAAGATATATTAAATTTTGAAAGAATGGCGCAGTATTTAACTGGTAAGAAGGGCATTGTCATGTTTGTATTTTTGAAATGATCCACTACAGATTTTAGGGACATTGGGAGGTTAACGCTCCCATCTTTCTAGACAATCGGCAAGAGATTTCAATTTCAGCATTGTGTGATAGCTGCTTTTACCCCCACAACAAATTACAGCATTGATTTTTGTTATAGGCTGAGTTGACCCCAGGGTCATGATGCCGCCAGAAAATTAAGCAGTTTAAAAATCTTGACCCCCATCTGGTCTGTACCCTCGATTTTCTAGCTTGTAGGATATTGCCTTAACTAACTATTCTACGGTGTGCCCTCTATATATTTCTGCTACCTCATTCATAAACAGAGTAGATCTTTCAGGTTTTAAAACAGATCTTGCTATGTGAAACCCTAAACTCAAGCCTTCAGAGTCTTCTGTATCTCTATGTTTATCATGGCCTATAAATGGAATTCTTCTTTGACTTTCTCAGCAGCTTTTGTATAGGTTGGAAAAAAAACAGTTTCAGTGTACAATCAGGAATCTGAGTTTTTCAATGTAAACCTATTGTCACAAATATTGTTTTAAATTATTTTCCGCTTATAATTTATCTTAATTAAGAGGCATAATATGTAAATTTACATAAACATCTTTAAAATATATAAACATATGTAATTATAATACATATGTAAAAATATCTAGTGATACATTTTCATATTTGATAAGTGGGTTTCTAATTGGTGGACATTTATCAGTTTTACCCATGTATAAGCAAAGGGAAAGAACATGTAAGATGTTTTCCTTCTGGTTTTCCTACCAGAAGCTTCCATGCACGTCTTTCATTTCCCATTCGTGCCATATATCCTGCCCATCGCAGTCTACGAGACTTAACCGTTCTTATTATATCTGGCTTCCTATAAAGACCATGTAGTTCACTGTTACGTAGTCTTCTCCATTCACCTGTTTGTGGGTCTCTCTTTGGTTCAAACTTTTTCCTAAGAACTTTATTCTTAAGAATAGATAATATTACTTTCTTAAAATTATTTTCGAAGTCTTTTATATCGCATATATTGACATGAGTGACAATTCAGATTTAAAATGTTATTGGTTACTTGAATTGTCACATCAGCTCTGTAACACAGTAATTGTATTCAATAAATAAAACTATCAAAATTGTATGTGATTTTTCATTAATATTTATTTTATTAACATTCGTAATAGCGGTTTCAATACACTACATTTCATCAGACAAGTTCATAAATACAAATAAATATTAAATACGTATATATTTATGAAAATCATATAACACTTTGATAGTTTTATTTATTAAATACATCATGGATTTTCATGAAGTAAACACCAAATCAATTGATTGTACAATAGGCTATTTTTTGCATATTGTAATCGCATGAACATAAGCCTTATAGTATTAGGACATTGGCTAGCAGGATAGGATTATAGCCTACACTTTTAAAGATGATATGCATGATGCATTCTTTTATTTATCCATAATCGATGTCGCTGTGGCGTAGTCGTTAGGGTCCCTACCTTCCACTCCGGCGACCCGGGTTCGATTTCCGGCGGAGTTAGGAATTTTTAAAATCTCAACCTTGGAACTGGGTGTGTGTCATGTCCAAGTTGTACCCATTGAGTTTAATTCCTCAAAAAAAAATTATCAACAAAAAAGTCTTGCTACCAAAATAAATAAATTTATAGCACAAAGCCCAAAACCCTACATAACTGCTCGTTGTTACTGAATCTAAGATCGTGTTTCAGGCAGTTACGTATTACACAATCTTTAATACATCCATCCATCCATCCATCCATCCATCCATAATAATTCTGTCCGAGGGCAGGTCTTTTACTGCAATCATAGCATTTTCATGCTATGCTTTGCAGCTTTACTAGGGAATTATAGGTGTGGTAACTTCCCGTTGCTTTCCACACCGGTGAAGGATGATAATGATAAGGATGATGGTGATGGCCGGATGGTTTTGGGGACCGTTGGGCCCTAAGCTTCCTGACATTTGTCTTGCAGGTGAGGAAAATCCCCGAAAAAACCTCACCCAGGAGCCTGTCCCGACCGGGAATCGAACCCGGGCCCGCTGCGTGACAAGGCAGCACGCTACCTCGAGACGACGGCGGTGGACCTTTAATACATATTATTTTATATTTTTCATATAAAATGACCACTCTTTTGTTCCTAAGAAGTTGTAAAGATTCCGTGCCAGATCATAAACAAGGAAAAATGATCGACGCCATAAAATCGATCCTAAAAGGAACATTCTCATTTCAAAAGTTCTCTCTTGTGAACTACCTGAACTTTATTTTCAACATTTTCGGGCTGGTTCAGATTGTGAGGATCGTTGTTTGTTACTTTCATGTAATTAACTGCATGTAGTTTTTGTCTCCTGAAAATTACTGCAGTGCAATAAAATAGAATAGATGTGAGATAACTGCAGTTGTTTTGGTAGCAAAGTTCAGAGTAGTCGTTACCTTACTAAACGTTATGGAGGCACACAATTGTCTATCTCCTGTATCTATTACTGTAACACACAATCATAAAACACGAATATACACTCGCAAAAAAGGAAAACACTATATTCCCAAGACTAAGCATGCTCGATAACATAAACGAAGGTTCAGTAGAGTGCATAATTGAATTCTCGCTGTCGAGTTTCTCTTCGCAACAGAAAAAAAAACCTAATATATATAATATATCAGGTAGCGTGCTGCCTTGTCACGCAGCGGACCCGGCTTCGATTCCCGGTCCGGACAGCTCCTGGATGAGGGTTTTTTTTTTGCGTTTTTCCCTCACCTGTAAGACAAATGTCAGGAAGCTTACGGTCCAACGGTCCCCGAAAATCATCCGGACATCATCATCCTTCACCGGTGTGGAAAGCAACGGGAAGCTACTACACATGTAATTCCCTAGTAACGCTGCAAAGCATAGCATGAAAAGAATATATATATATATATATATATGTAAATAAGGAAAATATATGAAAATGTTATGCGGAAGATAAAATTAAGAAATTTAAATTTTATCCTCATCTACATACGGTATGGACCATAAGCCCGGTTCCAATTCCGATCAAAACTGGTCCTGCCATCTTATTGCAAGTCTTTCTGGGTTTCTTCTTCCGAGAAGATTGTAGTTTTGTATTATTCTGGTAATCGACGTTTCTGGCACAAAATGTATATGCTCTCTCCAATTGACTAGATGTCTTCTTATTATGTCTATAATGTTGTGCATTTTTAGTTCAGATCTAATGTCTTCATATACTATATATATATATATATATATATATATATATATATATATATAGGCAAATACATGAAATATATACGGAAGATACAATTACATAATTTTATTTATTTTACTAGACATTATGTCCCCAATTGTTCAATATTTTTTTCAGATTGTATTAAAAAGTCAGTAAAAAAAACTAAAAACACATTTTATGGATTCTAACCCACGATTGTTAGGTTTTATAATCAGTGGCCTTGGCTCAGAACCACCGCGATACAACAAACGTTGTTCTGAAATTCTATATAATATGTAGTGACCTCATACGTCTTCCTGTATGTTTATATTATGTAATTAGACTTAAATTTGAAGAAATCGAGCAAAACAAATAACTCGAACAGCTCATAAAGATCCCTGGGAAAGATTTATTTCCAAAATAGAGCACGATGTACATGGCAGACAATCGTTAGCATTTAAAGTAATGAAACGATTAAATACAACAGAAAAAGATACTGCAAAACTAAATACCATTGATCTGAAGACATGGGAGCATCGCTACAGAGAATTATGGTGTAACGAAGAAGAATTAGTTATAAAACGCCTTTCTGAAAGTGAAAATAAATCAGAAATAGACAGAATTACTCTAAGCGAAATAAGAGAGCATTGAAAGAAATGAAAAATAGAAAAGCACTAGGTATAGATGGTATAAACAATGAACTGATAAAGTATGCAGGTTTATTTGCAGAAATAAGATTATTAAGCTTAAAAGAATGTTGGAAGACATGTAAAATACCTGAACATTGGAAGATAGGTGAAGTCATATCCCTCTTCAAAAAAGGAAATAGATTAGATAGTAAAAATTATAGAGGTATCAGCTTATTGAACTCCACTTATAAATTATATGCTAAATAATAAATAATAGATTGAAGAAGATATCTGACACACTCTTAGAAGAAGAACAAGCAGGGTTCAGAAAAGGAAGAACCTGTAGTGATGTGTTTATTATAAAGAGACTAATTGAAAAGAGATTGTTGTTCATTGATTTTGAAAAGCCATTTGACAGAGTAAATAGATCTATACTATGGGAAATAATGAAGGAACGAGGATATCCACACAATCTAATAAAATCAGTCCAAGGCTTATATGAAGAAACTAAAGTAGTGATAAAAACTGATGGAAAAAGGTCAGAAGAAATTTTAATAAATCAAGGAGTTAGACAAGGGCGTAGTCTTATCGCCCACTCTTTTTAATATATATATCGACGACATTATGAAACAATGGAAAATTATAATGGACAAAGGCCTTAGATTGAACAATAACTCAAGTATTAATAACTTTTCGCCGATGATTTGGTCTTACTACACCATGATGAAGATCTGTTACAATTGGCTGCTTACAAACTAAATGCAATATGTAGCGATTATAATTTTAAAATTTCAATAAGTAAAACAAAAGTAATGGCATTTTGTGGACGAAATACTCTGCGTGCAAAAATAGTAATTAGAGACGAAATTATTGAACAACTTTAAATATTTAGGATGTGACATCAGCTATGGGTATGATAAAGATATTGAACACAAGACACATCGGTTTCAAGGTATTTGTGGCACAATAAATAGAACATTGAATAACAAAGCCCATAAACAAACAAAATTAAAATTTTATAAAACAATGGCGGTCCCTCTCCTTTTGTATGGGAGTGAATCTTGAATTACCACTACCAAACAAGAAAGTAGAATCCAAGAAGTCGTGATGAAATTTTTAAGAAGAGTAAAAGGCTGCACTAGAATGGACCAGATAAAAAACGAGGATATCCGTGAAGAACTGCAGATCTACTCCATAAAAGAAAAGATATTTAACAACAAGATACAGTGGAAAGAACTTGTAGAAAGAATGGAAGAAAGTAGATTACCAAATTAAATCTTCCGTTATTTTCCAAGAGGAAGAAGAGATGTCGCACGTCCTCGGAGGAGATGGTCTTAGATCTATTAGTGAAGACGGAACAGGTAACTCTTGCCTAAACCAGGAAGTGAAGAAGAAGACTTAAATTTGATTAGATTATGAATAATTGAGAGAATTCACTGTTATATATATATATATACCGGGCTTCCAATATAAACCCGGACCGGCCTCACGGTGTTTCACCCGTAAGGCAGCGCTCTCTCCTCGTCCGCATTTCACTCTGCCAGCCGCTCGTCCTTGAACTAGTCAGTTTACTATCGTTCGACAAGATGAGACGTCAGCTGACATTAGAGCAGCGCATTTATGTGTGTAAATGTTATAATAAATACGAATCAGCTCGTCGCTTTCGCAAGGAATTTATTCGGAACTTCCCTGGACAATTACCTCCTTCCAGATCGACAATCCACGATCTTGTGACTAAATTTGAGACCACTGGTTCAGTACAAAATAAGAAACACTCGCTCCCCAGATCTAACAGTGTGTGATTTTTATTTGTGGGGTAGCCTGAAAGACAAAGTGTACAAAACAAATCCGCACACATTGGAAGAACTGAAGAACAACATAAGAAATGAAATCAGAAACTTGTTAGTGCCCGAACTACAGCGTGTCAATCTAAATGTGTTTACTCGGTATAATGCCTGTTTAACTGCGGGAGGACATTTCCAGCATTTTCTGTAAGGTATGAAACAGTTCAAGGACGGGTGGCAGGCAGGGTGAATTGCGGGAGGAAGAGACAGCACTGCGTGGCGGGTGAAACTCCGTAAGGCCGGTCCGGTTTTATATTGGAAGCCCGTTATATATATAATTGCGATTCAACATCCGGCACGATGTGTATAAATTTTTTTACATTACCTGCGGGATTATTGGTAGCATATTAAGCAAAAATTAAGTGGTTTGAAGATCCATAGGAATTAGTGATCAATAAGGCAGTAACTAAAGAACATAATTTATTTTCAGAAACCAACACTTCCATGATTGTGTGGCACACTTTGTTTACTGTTTAATACGATTTTAAACCGTTATTTAAAATCTCGTCAAATTATGAGGATTCATCGATCCTAGAAACCGTCACAAATGATGGTTTTCTTGAAACAATACAAATTGACCATTGTCAATTAAAATAATGGACACACATCACCCAACACTTAGAATTCACAAGAATTCTCTCACTGTGTGTTCCAAACTTATAAAAAATCCATGACTATATGGCAAGGCAGGAATCTGATCGAACGTACACCACCATGTACGAATCAAGAATGCAAAATGACGTAAGAATAACATATTACATACAATTACATCGACCTGATACAATATAAAAGTCACTGCACACTAGAATGAATGTAACAGTGACAGAAAACCCGTTAACACAATATTTTATGGCCACTTTTTGTTTTTTATTTTCTTTATTTTGTTGTTTAAAAACATTAAGTCAGCTTCCAAAATCATTATTCTTGTCATAAGTTCAAATATAAATTATTCCTCTATTAATACAATATAATTAAAAAAAATTAAATATTTGATGATCGCGTAAGAAAAAAAAAACAAAATGTGACGGTTGCCTGTTTCTCTAACCCTGACGCTATGCTATGAACGAAAAAAAAAATCGGTAATACCCTTTGTTGTGTTTACGTCTTGCTATCATAGCAGTCATGTGCAAGTTGCTGAAAGAAAGAATTTTACCTTGTGAAAATTGTATGCTTTCATCAGAAGTACTTGTCCCATTTTTTTAGGCAAGTAACAATAATGGCATTTTCTATAACCAATTGTTAGAAATTTATGTTATTGTTTCTCGGGGTAGTTACATATAATTTGTCTTTTACTAGGAACTTAATCCTGTCATTAACTTGGTGCTATGGAATGAAATATGGGAGTTGTGAAATGGTTTGACTGCTCGAAGGCTACAACAAGAACTGTCTAGGGCCACAGTTCTTGTGGCAACAATTTTCCCTATCGCAATTAATCATCGAAGTTACAACTTGCTTCAAATACTGAACATGGTTAAGTAACTCTGGCTATATTTCTATAATGGAGTTTAGTTGTTTACGAGTTCCAAGAATTCACTATCTTGAATATTCTCCCTTATTTCTGTGGTGATATGAAACTTTCAATAAGTCAGTTATTATAAATGTATTTCTGATATCGAATTTCTGCTATTTTAAACCACTGAAGGCACACCACACCCTTACTTCTGCCTCGTAAAATGGAGGTTCATGCACCTCATCAGATTTCTTTAATGATTAATATGTGATGAGAGACCCTGCCAATGAATTGAAGCTTCACCAGATAAAAAATCGAATCAGGTCCTTCATTACAAGTAGTAAACCCTTGTGTCTCTCAGCAAGACTTAGGAGTTCTTCCCTTATAGGGGAGAAATTCAACCCTGCTAATTAGGTTAGACTTGTTTTCGGATAGATGTCATTGAGTGACCCGGGGTCAGCGTTCGTTTGTTAATATCCATTTATAGAAGTAAAGACTGCGATTGTAGTATTTCGGGTTTAATTGATGAAATTAACAAATTCAGCATGGTTTTAATCTAATTGTTTACCGTTCGTGGTCTTGTCACGTAGCGGGTCCGAGTTCAAGTCACGGTCGGGACATGCTTCCTGGGCGAGGTTTTTTCGGGCTTTTTCCTCAACTCTAAGACAAATATCATGAAACGTTAAGGTCTAAATGGTCCCGGAACATCGTATGGCCAACATAATCATCATAATCCATATTAGTCTTAGATTAAGTTTAGGATTAAGAACTCTCCTGGCGCACCACTATCATCCATCATATCATCGGGGTAGCGTAACCCTGCCTTCCAGTCCCCAATCTCAGAAGTACGATATAATTGCGCCAATACCAATAAAGAACACAATGAATGTCGAATCAACAAGCTGGAACTTCGATTAAAAAAACATAATTTTGTTGTCACTCTAGCAGATGTTCTACACATCCCTTTTCTACCGTATTGATCGTCGCAGAAAAAAAAAATTGTACAATGCAAGCGGGGTACCTTACGACATTCCTGACATTGGCGGAATTGTAATAACCCACTTCTGAGGGTGGGGCGACTTGATGGAACTAAAAAATAAAAAGTTATAAAACCAATTCCCATACGCTAAATTAAGTTTAATAAAATGTACGGAGAATTATCGGTTCATTGCAGTAGAATAACTAGTGTTCGTGAGTGGGAATTTATTGAGGTGTGAAACAGCACAAACATCATATTCTGTGAGGAGGGAAGTGCCAAACTGTGTATAATATGTATGTACCTAAGTTTTAGAGTTGACTTGCTAGGACACGCTAACACGGTAGCCTCCCACCGGCAAGCATGCAGATGCATTGTGTATATATATTACGGAATTAAGTCATCTGCAAGTAAATTTTATTCTATTAGATTATATTGTTAACAATTATGTATTCTGCAAACAAGTGGAAAGTTTACTACAAGAAATAAGGAACTTGCGAATACGTATTGAGTTGAAGAATGAAAGGGGAAAATTCATTCTAGTTCTGATTTATTGAAAATGTTGCAATACAATTAATTAATTTTTTAAATTAATTTTGCAAATTAAAATTCTCAACCCTAGTCAGGAAGCAGGAATCCTACACCTGAACCAGTACGGGAGATATTATTATAGTATATTTTCTACTTTCCTTATAGCAATATAATTTATCGCCATCATAATATCACATAAGTTATTTCATTGCTTTGTACGTTTATTTACATTTGATGATTGTATGGAATTCATGTTCCTGCTATTAGAATAAATAAATATTAAAACATTTCTAAAAAAATTGTGTTATGATGAAATGAGTTTTGTTATTGAAATTCTAACCAGTATTTTTCACGACAACTGGGTCAAATAAAGGAGAAAACCTCAGTCAGGTCGGTTAGTACCGGAATTTAAACGCGGAAACTCCCGAATACGATTATCGAACGGTTAATATATATATATATATATATAATGAGAGCTGACATTTTTGTTTTATTAATTTTTTTTTGAGATTCATAATTTATCTGCTGTAGTTTATAGGCCTATATTACTAACTAATACTCGGCGTGCGCTAGGCTAGTACGTCTTAATAAATTAAGGGTTAATAAAATTGTGGTATATACCGTGAGGAATAAAACCACGACGGTTGCTAGAGTCAATTTTTAATTCCGTTCTTGAGGTAAATCTCCATTTCTAAAGGTCGAGTGTCGCTGATTCTTGGATAATACCTAATTTTATTTCAATATATTGCGTTTCGTTATGAAACATGGAATATAACGACAGCTAGAGCGAGTTTTAAATTTTCGTTTCTGGTGAACTCCTACATTTAATGGTTTTAGAACATATACTCTGTATATAGCATAAAACCCCCCACTTCAGAAAAAAAGTGCTAAGTTTCATGGTGATGGATTAAGCGGTATCGAAGTTAATATCACTATACCGACAACCATATATATATATATATATATATATATATATATGCTATAATATAATATATAAAAATGAATATTTGTTTGTTTGTACTTTATGAGCAGCCATACCGTTGATCTGATTGTGATGGACTTTTTGCAAAATGTTCAGGGGATTCCCGAGATGATCATAGGCTATAAGAGAGTTGTGATACTCAACTCCTACACCCTTAAAAATAGCCCTTTGTAGCGGAAAATGTGAAAAATAGCTCTTTGGACGCTTAAATGGCTTACGCTGCTTAAACCAGAACAAATACACAAAATTAATGTACACAGAATTGAGTGCCTCCAAAAGCGTTATAAAAAAGACCGCGACAGCATATGTTTACCTCTTACGGATAACTCACAATAACGATTTCTGTCTTTCATTGATGCCAAGAATATCGAGACAAGTACGTAGATTCCTGTACAAGTATAGCAGCACATGTCGGGTATTCTTTAACGGATAACTCACAATAATGAATTTTGTCTTTTAGCTCATTTATGCCAACGAGATCGAGATAGGTAGATTCCCGGGCAACACGGGTAATCAACACGGAGAATCTTAATATAATTACGATATACATTTATAATTATTTTTCATATCACTTATTCAACTAATCATAAGAAGTACATTAATTTTTGTCTTTCAGCTCATTTATGCCAAGAAGATGGGATGAGTAGATTCCCGGACAACTCCGGATAAACAGCACGAGATATCTAAAAATAATTACGATATAAATTGTTTCTCTTACTTATTTAACCAAACATAAAACACGTTAATTTTCGTATTTCAAGAAGATCGGGATAAGTAGATTCTCGGGCAAGGCCGGGTAATCAGCACGGGGTATCTAAAAAATATAAATTTATAATTATTTTTCTTTCACTTATTCAACTGGACATCAAAGCATTTATTTAGGCGTAGAAGCGCACGCCGGATATTAGCTAGTGTGTGCGTGTGTGTGTGTGTGTGTGTATATATATATATATATATATATATATATATAGCCTGGTGGAGTTAAGGCCATGTGTCCTTCTCTTCCACTCACCAGGACAAATATATGTTATATATAAATACAAAAAAAATTACAATAATAATAATACTAAACAATTAATTATCTGTAAAATTGAATAATAATGAAAATGTCTAATAATACAGTAAAATTAAATACAATTAAATTAATGATAGGATGAATACAGAAAGGAATAACAGCTCGAATCTACTATACATAAAAAGAAAAGAAAAAGAAAAAATACAAAGAAAGTAATAAACTATAATGAATTAATCTATAGCTAAAAGACAAAATTCATTATGAATTAATCTATAGCTTATTATACAAGGCATTAGGTAAATATCTTAACAAAGCTTAAAACTATTTTTATTAAATAATGAAAAGACAAATTATTAATTTTTAAAAAGTAATATTAGTGCGTTGTTTCTGTTAGTAATTTTATTTTCAAATTTGTTTATGAAAGATGGTAAAGTTAGGCAGTATTTGACATAGGGTGGAAAGGAATTCCATGTTCTAGCGAGAGAAATTGTAAAAGATTTTGAATAATAGGTAGTGTGATGAGGAGGGATATAAAGGACACTTTGCTCAAGGGATCGGGTATCTAATTTATGTGTATCAGAGAGTCTAGTGAAGGCATAGGGAATGGATGGTTCTACGATCTTGTAGACGAAGTCATGACGATTGTTCCAGGGATGGTGTATCGTGATCAAACCTGCGTATACCACAAATAAAACGTATGCAAGAATTATGAACACGTTGAAGTCTTTGGGTAAGAACAGTATTTAGGTCAATAAAATAGAGTATCACAATAAACAAAATGGGGCATTGCAAGTGTATATACTAACATTTTCCTTAGAGCAAACGGTAAACAATTTCTTATACGATTTAATGAGTGTATTATTGAGAAGATAGTTTTGAAAATGTTATCATTTCCCATTAAGTGACACATGTAATACTGTATTTGTGTTAATTGACCCATAATGATTGCTTGTGATTTTCTAGGATTTAATTGAAGTCCATATTTCTCTGTCCATGCCGTTAGCGAGTCAAGGTCCTCATTAATTTTGGTTACCGCGTCATTTAAAGAATATTTGTCTGAGTGAAAGTAGATCTGCATGTCGTCCGCAAATAAATGATGTTTGCAAAGTTTTAGGGAGTCAGATACAGGGTGATTACAAATGATTGGAGCGATTTCATGATTTTATGGTAGCTGTAGTATTCGACATATTTTCACGAACTTTTACAGATACATAGAGCAACTTCCCAGGTTTTTTTTGAGATGTTACAGGTGCTCCATATGCTCCCCCTTGGTGATTCTGCAGATATCAAGTCTGTAATCAAGTTCGTCCCATACTCGACGTAACATGTCCCTATTAATTTGTTCAAAGGCATTGATTATGCGAGCTCGCAGTTCTGGTAAGTCTACTGGTAAAGGAGGCACAAACACTGAATCTTTCACATACCCCCAAACAAAAAAATCGCACAGCGTCAAATCGGGGGAGCGTGGAGGCCATGACAACAATTTCTGATCATTCTCTCCACTGCGACCGATCCATCGGTTTGGCAATCTCATGTTTAAAAATTCACGAACATCGTGATGGAAGTGTGGTGGAGCACCATCCTGCTGGTAGATGAAGGTCTCACTGTCGGTCGTCAGCTGCGGCATGAGCCAATTTTCCAGCATGTCCAGGTACACGTGTCCTGTAACGTTCTGCTCGCAGAAGAAAAAAGGGCCATAAACTTTGAACTGAGAAACCGCACAGAACACACTAACTTTTGGGGAGTCGCGAATGTGCTGCACAATAACGCGGGGATTTTCTGTGCCCCAGATTCGCACATTGTGTTTGTTCACTTTGCCATTCACAAAGAATGTTGCTTCGTCACTGAAGACAAGTTTCTCACAAAAACCATCCTCATCCATAAACTGCTGCATTTGTGTACAAAATTCAAACCGACTCACTTTGTCAATGGGCGTAAGGGCTTGTAGAAATTGCAAGTGGTAAGGTTTATGCTTCAATCTTTTCTTTTCCGCAAGATCTTCCAAACGGTCGGTTGTGGAATGTTCAGCTCTCTGCTCGCTTTTCGTGTTGATTTCTGTGGGCTACGTGTGAAACTCATCCGCACACTCTCAACCTTTTCTTCACTCACTGAAGGACGACCCGTTGATTTCCTTTTACAGAGGCATCCTGTAGCTTTAAATTGCGCATACCATCGCCGAATGGAGTTGGCACTCGGTGCATCTTTCTCGAACTTCGTTCTGAAGTGTCGTTGCACAGTTATCACAGATTGAGTTGAATGAAATTCAAGCACAGCATATGCTTTCTCCTCGCCTGTCGCCATCTTTGATAACTGCTGCGCTCTCTCGGTTTAAAGCTGAAACACGGCTGCGAGAGAAAACAAAAAAAAACCTTATGAGTTTTTATACATAACTTTAAAGTTCTGTGAAGATATGTCAAATAAGATCGCTACAATAAAATCATGAAATCGCTCCAATCATTTGTAATCACCGTGTATGTCTATTATATAGATTGAAAAAAGCAATTGGCCGATCACTGAACCCTGTGGAACTCCAGCTTTACGGTAGGTCCAAGTAGAGCGTAATGTAGAATTTCCTACAACATATTGCTGGCGCTCACGAAGGTAGGAGTTGAACCATTGCGTGACACTGTCAGATAGTGAGAGGTTTTTTAGTTTAAGCAGCAACAAGTCTAAGTGTACCGTGTCAAATGCTTTACTAAAGTCAAGTAGTGTAAGAATAGTAAGTTTTCGATTATCAGATGCTTCGCGTATGTCTTCACATATATTTAGTAGAGCAGTATTTGTATTGTGTCCTGTCCTGAAGCCTGATTGGTATTGATCTAAAAGGCCGTGTTCAGTTAGGTAGTCAGTCAGTTATTTATGGACTAATCGTTCCAAAGCTTTTGAAAGGGTAGGTAAAATACTAATGGGTCGAAAATCGTTAGGAGTGAGCATTCAATTGCTTGCTTCCATAATGTGGAATATATAGAGGTTTGTAGTGAGGAGTTGAAAACATGAGTTATGGTAGGTAGTATAACGTCGATTATTTTAAGTAGAGTGATATTTATACGGTCAGTACCTCCTGCTTTTGTTTTTATTCGTCTGAGAATTTTCTTTACGTCATTTTCCGTAAGATATGCGAAATGGAAATGTTCTCTGTCTGGTGGATTTGTCAGTAGTACATTTATTGTCTGTATTTTGTCTTTAGGAGTAAAGAATGTGTTTGTAAAATGGTTATTTAGTGTGTCCAGGGAAACAGGTGGTTTTTCTATCTGTGTGTCTTTCCTTCCTACACCCATTTTATTCCCCAAATGTCTGGATTATTGTTATTAGGTTCAGTAAGGCTGTATAGATGTCTAAGTTTGGCGTTTCTGATAGTTCGAGTAGTCTTGTTACGTAACCGTTTATAGTGATTGACATTTATGTCAGTTTTGTCGAGTCTATATTTCCGATATGCTGCGTCTCTTTCAGTCATCAAGTTACGAATGTTAGCAGTCATCCAGGGAGCAAGGGTGTCGTTTCACTAGTTTAGTTTTCAGTGGGGCGTGTCTGTCATATAGTTGTAATATAAGGTTATTTAATGTCTCAACGTTTTCGTCAACAAAATGCAGCGTCCATAAAGTATGCCAGGGTAATTTTATAGCGTCTTCAAGTAGAGCTGCATTGTTTATATGTTTTAGGTCTCTATATTTGTACTTAAAATATCAGTCGTCCGAAAAGAGTAATTTTTGCTAGGAGCTTCTGGGTTAAGAAACATATAAGTGCATTTTTACGATTGAAACATACATAAGTAATTTAGAGCTATATGTCCCTAGTGAATCCCCCAGAAAATCTGTTCGATTTGTACAGGCAAGATTGTGAAGGCATCTCCCTTTTAAAATGCCTCGTATTTCGAATTAAAATTTTCCAAATATTGATTCCCCTCCCCCTTATGAGTGACGATTTTGCTCGCTGAGGTTTGTGTGTACAGTGCAAATAATTTAATTCAGCTGTAAGTGAAATAGAATGTCAAAATAGGAAACAATATCAGCTTTAATATAATATTTGCATATCTTTACACTTACTTTATGGAAACGAATTCCTTGCTAGATAGCGTGTTGGTAACAAAAAGACCCGCACAAAAGGCACTATGTCAACATTAGATATGCGAATTGTAGCACGCAATCTCTGTTTTGTAATTGTGTTGATATAGCGTTTGTTAATCTATAGAAAGTCATGATTAATTAACTCGCTGGTACTATCGAATCCGTAGGTTGATGGCCGCGCGGACATAAGTTCTCCATACATCCCTATCCTGAGCTAATGTTTTCCAATCATTCCCCTGCAATTTATTTCCCTCAAATCATAGTTAATGTTATTCTCCCATCTCATACTTGGTCTACCAATTGGGCGTTTTCCCCTCTGGTTTTCCTACAAGAAGTCCATTTACGTCTTTCATTCCACATTCCTGCCACATGTCCTGCCCATCGCAGTCTAAGAGACTTAACTGTTCAGATTATATCTGACTTTCTATAAAGACCATGTAGTTCACTGTTATGTAGTTTTCTCCATTCACCTGTCTGTTTATATCTTTGGTCCAAAATTTTTGTTAAGAACTTTATTCTCAAACACTGGTAATCTCCTTTCGTCCCTTAAAGTAAGAATCCATGTTTCGCATCCATACAATATAACTGGTAGAATAACAGTTTTATATATTTTCAGTGTAACGTTTCTTGAAAGGAGTTGGGACGTTAAGAGTCTCTGTAATGCGTAATATGCCGCATTTCCAGAATTAAGCCTATGTTTAATTTCTTTGTGCATCTCATTTCTATTTGTGATTATTGTTCCTAGGTATTTGAATTCAACCACTTTCTCAAAATTTCATTCACTTTAGATTGGCAGAATGCCATGATTATTTGTATTAAAATAGTTTAAACGCTATTATTATAAAATATTATCTATAGCTCAGGGATATAATATACTTTTATAAAAGTTAAACCTAACGTATATAATGATTTATGAAGAGAAGGCATTGGATATTTAATAACTATTGTTAATTTATCAGATTATCATAATCATCATCATCATAGTACATTCACGAATTTAGGCCATTTGTTGACCTGTTTCGGCCTCAAGAGAAACACCATCCAAAATTCTTTTGAGTGGACGTTCTGGTCTTCTTGTTCCTGCAGGTTGATATCTTAACATTTGTTAAGACATATCTTACAATATCTTAACATATCTTAACAAAATTTATGCAGACATTTTAAATGGAAAATTGAAAAGTTTCAGTGAAAAATTCCTTATGGAATGTCAAAATGGATTTAGGAAAGGACGATCTTGTATTGATTCAGCATTTTCTGTTAAATTATTGCTTGAGAAAAGAAGAGAATTCAACTTAGAAACACATTTAGCTTTCATAGATTTTGAAAAAGCATTCGACACAGTCAAGAGATCAAAACTCTTAAATATATTGGAAGATAGAAATATACCAAATTTACTTCTGCAGAACATACAAAATGTTTACAAAGACAACACCATAAATATTAAATTAAATAACAGATTTTCTGAAGAAGGAATTATAAATCGTGGTGTGAGACAAGGCTGCCCCCTATCCCCAACACTCTTTGTAATTTATATCAATGAAGTAATATGTTGCTGGAACAAGACATATAAATTTGGAATAAGAATATCAGAAAATAGAAAATTAAACACCCTATTGTTTGCAGATGACCAAATAATAATAGAAAATTCAGAAGATAATCTACAGAAAGGTCTGTATGGACTTAAGAAAATTACAGAAGAATATGGTTTGAAGATATCTACAGAAAAAACAAAAATTATGGCATTTCAAGGTGTAGATCCTGTCAGAAGTAAAATTGTACTGGACAATAACATTTTGGAGCAGGTGAATAATTTTACATATCTAGGATGCAATATCTCATATGAAGAAGAAAAGGATGTAAATGCAAAAATATCTAAATTTTTAAGAATTTTAGGGTTAATAAATTCTATCAGATTATAGATTTTGAAATTAATTCCAGACGGAGGGAGAGTTCTAGATTACAACAGGGTAGGCAGAAAAATGATTAATATCCGATTAAGAAAATACACTGCCATACCTTAAAGAAGAATACAATTTTATAGAAAGCATCTTTTATTATTATTATTATCATTATTATTATTTTTTTTTATTATTATTTTTATTATTACTTTTATTATTATTATTATTATTATCATTATCATTGATCTCCAAATATTTTGAAACCCTATTTCGTCACAAAGACATGTTAGGGTTGTAGCTTACTGTAACAATATTATACTATACATTGTAAAACAGAAATATTAACTTATGCTTTTGAATGAGTGTTATGAATTATGGAAAGGATATTTTACCCATTATTTGTCTAATTGAAAATAAGAACTTCCGATAAAATAAAGTCTCACGGATTGAAAGCATGACTTCAAACCAAATCTTTTCTGGGAGCCATATGCATCGTATTTCTTGGTATTAAACAATCGAGACCAAAAATATCGGAAGTATGAATTGATTTAATACATATTTTCGAGAGTACTTTAATATGTTATGCTTAATCATTTGTATCACACTTCGTGTTTTAAATCCGAAATTTTCAATTTCATATAAGTCCAATTACAAAGACAAAATTGAGGCTGCATTCAGGGTAGAATTTTCAGAACCCTTATAGTGAGACAGCAAAAAATCTAGGAGTATTTATGGATAAACATTTAATTTGGAATAAACAAATAAATAACATTAGCAAAACTATCTTCTCAATAATACACTCTATAAATCGTATAATAAATTGTTTACCGATTGCTCTAAGGAAAATGTTAGTAGAAACACTTGCAATGCCCCATTTTTATTATTGTGATGCTCTTTTTACTGACCTAAATACTGTTCTTACCCAAAGACTTCAACATGTTCATAATTCTTGCATACGTTTTATTTGTGGTATACGCCGATTTGATGACGTTACACCATCCCTGGAACAATTGTCATGACTTCGTCTACAAGATCGTAGAACCATCCATTCCCTATGCCTTCTCTATAAAATATATTCGAAATCTTTTACAATGTCTCTTGCTAGAACATGGAATTCCTTTCCACCCTATGTCAGAAACTACCTAACTTTACCATCTTTCAGAAACAAATTAAAAGTAAAATTGTTAACAGAAACAACTCACTAATATTACTTTTTAAAAATTAATTTTTTTTTCATTATTTAATAAAAATAGTTTTAAGATTTGTTAATATATTTACCTAATGCCTTGCATAATAAGCGATAGATTAATTCATTATAGTTTATTACTTTCTTTGTATTTTTTCTTTCTTTTCTTTTTATGTATAGTAGATTCGAGCTGTTATCCCTTTCTGTATTCATTCTATCATTAATTTAATTTTAATCGTATTTAATTTTATTGTATTATTAGACATTATTTTCATTATTATTCAATTTGACAGATCATTAATTGTTTAGTATGACTATTATTGTAATTTTTTTGTATTTATATGTAACATATGTTTGTCCTGGTGAGTGGAACAGGCCACATGGCCTTCACTCTACCAGGCTAAATAAATCTATTCTATCTATTCTATCCTAAAAGCAATTATTATATAGTGATACGATTCGTAAAATATCAATGATAAAATTGAAGAGCATAATAAACACAAATATATAGGCTATTACCACCATATTTATTACACTGCAAACTGCTAAAAAAGTGAAAGTATGAAAAAATATAAGATTGAAGTATAAAAAGAGATACAGAGAAATATGTATTTGTAGAAAATGGAGTTGTAGAGTAGTTTTTAGTGTAGAAAGAAATTCCGAGATGTTGGAACTGAATTTCATATCTTGTGAGTGGTATGGTGACACAAAAAAAATCACAAAATAAACAATGCAGTGGTAATATTTGCGAAAGTTACATGGACAGTGTCGAGACCGAGAGACCAAGAAAATAACTTTTGATATGAAAATTATGAACATTTCAAAATTATACGTGTTTTGGAATTTAAATAATAAACTAAATCATGACTTCAATTTTCCAATTCGATCAAAAATTGCATTAGATGTTCGGAACAAATCTCTAGTGTTAATTACCCAGGTTGTCGCATTACATATAATATATAAATATATTACTAATAATCTAGCACGCTTTCTTGAAGTCGTGGGAGTTATAGTTACCATAGTAAGAAAGAACACCAGACATTTTAAAATTTTCAAGGTTATGACAGTTTCAGCATTGTTATATAGAAATTAAACTTGGACACGCGAAAGGGAGATTGAAATAAAACACAGCAGAAATGAAATTTTAAGATCCATTAAGGGTTCTTCTAAATTAGATAAAATAAGAAAC
Source organism: Diploptera punctata (assembly GCA_030220185.1). Taxonomy (NCBI): domain Eukaryota; kingdom Metazoa; phylum Arthropoda; class Insecta; order Blattodea; family Blaberidae; genus Diploptera; species Diploptera punctata. The sequence continues at coordinate 1,004,094 of JASPKZ010010285.1, read as the reverse complement.
GAAGATATCCGCAAGGACCCCAACATCTTTCCCCTCCATTAAAAAATGTTGAATTACAGAAGTAGACGAAATTCTCATGTATTGAGAATGCCAATATTCCGCATACCAAGACAAGCTTATGACTACAAAGCAAAAGGAACAAGGAATTTGAGACGACCAAGGAAGCGTTGGAAAGAGCCCATATAATTATAATATAGGCCGGAACAGGAGATTCTTCTAAACCTTGTAGTCATGACTATGATGATGATGATGAGGAGGAAATTAAATTTAAATATAAAATGAGCTCAATAACATAAACAATGAAATCACTTGTAATTGTGCTGTGTATCTGTCCTGGTGGACTGACCTATTCCCGGATTCAAACCAGGTCAAAGTCGATGTATTTTTACGGACTTGCAATTCTAAATATGACTTCCTTCGGAAGATTAGTGAAAATATGGGTCCCGGGTTGTAGTTTCGGGAACATAAAATAACCAGAAATAAACGACTCTGAATAAAATGTGTCGGACCTTTCAGTCTGCAATGTTAATGATCTGGGTTGTTAAAAGCGTCGTTAAATAAAGTACTGATCTCTACTGTATTGTCAAACTGAGCAACAACAATTTTCTCAAGGTTTCTCTTTCTGGTAAATTCACTGTTACCCTTGAAAGATAATAATGATAATGATAATAATCATGATAATAATGATTATGAAGATAATAATAATTATAATGATGATAGTAATGATAATAATAATGATAATGATGATAGTAATAATGATAATAATGATAGTAATCAAAATAATGATATTGATGATAGTAATCAAAATAATGATGATGATAATAATAATGATAACAATGATAATAATATAATAATCATAATGATAATAATCATAATAATAACTACAATAACAATCATAATAATGATAATGACAATGATGATAATAATAGTGATGATAATAATGATAATACAATAATGACAATCACGATGATAATAACAATCATTATAGACATAACAAATAAAAGAACACGAAAAATAAATCGATTAATATTTGTCGCCATGCATATAGTCATCTCTATAAAGAATAACTAAAGAAGAAATAAAAAATACAAACCCTGTAAACATTAATGATATTCAGTCAAATAAAGTTATCACATTACTATTTGAATTAATCATTAATAATGATAATAATCATAATAATGGTAATGATAATAATAATAATAATAAATATAATAATGACAGTAATTATATAATAATAATCATCATAATGATAACAATGATAGTCATGATGATAATGATAATGATAATCGCAATTATAATAATGACAATAATAGTAATAATAATACAAATAAAATAATAATAATAATAATAATAATAATAATAATAATAATGGAAGAGTTAAGGCCATAAGGTCATACTAAAATCATACAAAAAATAAATAGGTATACATAATACAGTTTTAAAATATAGACTAAACAAAGCACAATGCACATATGGTCTAATATTAGCTAACACTGACAAAACATGGAATAGAAATGAAATAAAATAAAGTATGAAAACCTTCGTAGATGAATATTTATAGATATATACAAAATGCTGAATATAGTTGTTATGCAGGTAGTATTTTCATTGTGTGGAACTTAAGATATCAGTTAATTTGAATTTAAATAATGATAGTGATTGACAGTCGCTGACGTGACTGGGAAGTGAGTCCCATGCTCTAGTCATAGATATTGTGTAAGGTTCATTATAAACATGTCCTGTGCCGTGGTATCAATTGTGCACACAACATTTTAATGAGATTTGTTTATTATATAAATTATCGATTGAAATAGTAGGGGAACTTCAAGTTTATTTTGTACAGTACAAAGTGATTTTGAAGTCTTTAAATACATGTTACTAATTTATTTTGACTAGCTTATAAGGTGCATTTTATAACTATCATAAAAACAATATGTATCATAATCTGTAATAGTGTAGAGTACACTTTACTAGCGAATTGAAGTATCCACAACTAGCTTTGTTTTGACCCACTAAACTTTTATATTTAGAACTAGCTCATTCTAGGAATCTCATGCATCCACATGTTAGACTCTTCCTTCACATTGCCAATGTCAATTCCTTAGACGTGTTAATTACTTTTTTCCGCTGTATATGTAACAATGCGCATTCTTCGACTTAAAGTTGCTGCTAATTTGAAACAGAATGAATGTGTAATATTATTTATTCATATATATTGTTTTCTTTCTGGCAACACAAATTTGATTTCTTGAAACTCTAGGTCACTTAACTGTTAAATTATTAATAAGCTAGGTTGATTTCCCTAGAAACTCTGTTTTAAAGCAACACTGGAAACATGTAACAGGCTATGTCACAAAATATAGTGAACTAATAAATGACGCAAAAGAACATGTTGGTCCCTGTAGTCCAGTAGTTACAATATTTAGACCTGATACGAGGTACAAGGTTCCTAACCCAAAAAAGTGAATGGTATTTTTTAAGGATATTGAAATTTTGAATATGATTTGCTTTAGAAAGAGAGTAAAGCCGAGTCTAATTATAATAAATTAGGGGCTTAAAAAAGAGACCTTTGTCCAAATTTCTCGGTATTTTTGTTTCCAGTTTTGCTTAAAAAAGAGACCTTTGTCCAAATTTCTCGGTATTTTTGTTTCCAGTTTTGCTTAAAAAAAGAGACCTTTGTCCAAATTTCTCGGTATTTTTGTTTCCAGTTTTGCTTAAAAAAGAGACCTTTAATCAAATTTCTCGGTATGTTTTGTTTCCAGTTTTGCTTAAAAAAGAGACCTTTATCCAAATTTCTCGGTATTTTTGTTTCCAGTTTTGCTTAAAAAAAGAGACCTTTGTCCAAATTTCTCGGTATTTTTGTTTCCAGTTTTGCTTAAAAAAGAGACCTTTGTCCAAATTTCTCGGTATTTTTGTTTCCAGTTTTGCTTAAAAAAAGAGACCTTTGTCCAAATTTCTCGGTATTTTTGTTTCCAGTTTTGCTTAAAAAAGAGACCTTTGTCCAAATTTCTCGGTATTTTTGTTTCCAGTTTTGCTTAAAAAAGAGACCTTTATCCAAATTTTCTCGGTATTTTTGTTTCCAGTTTTGCTTAAAAAAGAGACCTTTGTCCAAATTTCTCGGTATTTTTGTTTCCAGTTTTTGCTTAAAAAAGAGACCTTTGTCCAAATTTCTCGGTATTTTTGTTTCCAGTTTTGCTTAAAAAAGAGACCTTTATCCAAATTTCTCGGTATTTTTGTTTCCAGTTTTGCTTAAAAAAGAGACCTTTGTCCAAATTTCTCGGTATTTTTGTTTCCAGTTTTGCTTAAAAAAGAGACCTTTGTCCAAATTTCTCGGTATTTTTGTTTCCAGTTTTGCTTAAAAAAGAGACCTTTGTCCAAATTTCTCGGTATTTTTGTTTCCAGTTTTGCTTAAAAAAGAGACCTTATCCAAATTTTCCGGTATTTTTGTTTCCAGTTTTGCTTAAAAAAGAGACCTTTGTCCAAATTTTCTGTATTTTTGTTTCCAGTTTTGCTTAAAAAAGAGACCTTTGTCCAAATTTCTCGGTATTTTTGTTTCCAGTTTTGCTTAAAAAGAGACCTTTGTCCAAATTTCTCGGTAGTTTTGTTTCCAGTTTTGCTTAAAAAAAGAGACCTTTGTCCAAATTTCTCGGTATTTTTGTTTCCATTTTGCTTAAAAAAGAGACCTTTGTCCAAATTTCTCGGTATTTTTGTTTCCAGTTTTGCTTAAAAAAAGAGACCTTTGTCCAAATTTCTCGGTATTTTTGTTTCCAGTTTTGCTTAAAAAAGAGACCTTTGTCCAAATTTCTCGGTATTTTTGTTTCCAGTTTTGCTTAAAAAAGAGACCTTTGTCCAAATTTCTCGGTATTTTTGTTTCCAGTTTTGCTTAAAAAAGAGACCTTTGTCCAAATTTCTCGGTATTTTTGTTTCCAGTTTTGCTTAAAAAAGAGACCTTTGTCCAAATTTCTCGGTATTTTTGTTTCCAGTTTTGCTTAAAAAAGAGACCTTTGTCCAAATTTCTCGGTATTTTTGTTTCCAGTTTTGCTTAAAAAGAGACCTTTGTCCAAATTTCTCGGTATTTTTGTTTCCAGTTTTGCTTAAAAAAGAGACCTTTGTCCAAATTTCTCGGTATTTTTGTTTCCAGTTTTGCTTAAAAAAGAGACCTTTGTCCAAATTTCTCGGTATTTTTGTTTCCAGTTTTGCTTAAAAAAGAACCTTTGTCCAAATTTCTCGGTATTTTTGTTTCCAGTTTTGCTTAAAAAAGAGACCTTTGTCCAAATTTCTCGGTATTTTTGTTTCCAGTTTTGCTTAAAAAAGAGACCTTTGTCCAAATTTCTCGGTATTTTTGTTTCCAGTTTTGCTTAAAAAAGAGACCTTTGTTCCAAATTCTCGTATTTTTGTTTCCAGTTTTGCTTAAAAAAGAGACCTTTGTCCAAATTTCTCGGTATTTTTGTTTCCAGTTTTGCTTAAAAAAGAGACCTTTGTCCAAATTTCTCGGTATTTTTGTTTCCAGTTTTGCTTAAAAAAGAGACCTTTGTCCAAATTTCTCGGTATTTTTGTTTCCAGTTTTGCTTAAAAAGAGACCTTTGTCCAAATTTCTCGGTATTTTTTGTTTTCCAGTTTTGCTTAAAAAAAGAGACCTTTGTCCAAATTTCTCGGTATTTTTGTTTCCAGTTTTGCTTAAAAAAGAGACCTTTGTCCAAATTTCTCGGTATTTTTGTTTCCAGTTTTGCTTAAAAAAAGAGACCTTTGTCCAAATTTCTCGTATTTTTGTTTCCAGTTTTGCTTAAAAAGAGACCTTTGTCCAAATTTCTCGGTATTTTTGTTTCCAGTTTTGCTTAAAAAAAGAGACCTTTGTCCAAATTTCTCGGTATTTTTGTTTCCAGTTTTGCTTAAAAAAGAGACCTTTATCCAAATTTCTCGGTATTTTTGTTTCCAGTTTTGCTTAAAAAAGAGACCTTTGTCCAAATTTCTCGGTATTTTTGTTTCCAGTTTTGCTTAAAAAAGAGACCTTTATCCAAATTTCTCGGTATTTTTGTTTCCAGTTTTGAACATCGACATCATTAAACTAACTAATCGAACTCGTAGATTTATTTCCGCGCGGACATAAGCTCTTCACACATCCATATCCCGAGCTATTGTTTTCCAATCATCCCCTGTATATTCCACTTCCCTCAAATCTAGTTAATGCTATTCTCTCACTTCAGTCTTGGTCTACCAACTATGGTATTCATACAAGAAGCTTCCATGCCCCACTTTCATTCCCATTCATGCCACATGTCTTGCCCATCGTAGTCTATGAAACTTAATTATTCTTATTACATCTGGTTTGCTATAAAGATCATGTAGCTCACTGCTATGTAGTCTTCTCCATTCGCTAGTCTCTCTTTGGTTCAAAGTTTGCTAAGAACTTCATTCCCAAATACCGGTACTCGTAATCTTTTCACCTCTCTTAAAATAATAATAACTGGGAGAATAACAGTTTTATATAGGCCTATTTTCAGTTTAACTTTTTTTGAGAGAAGTTGTGACAAGAGTCCCTGTTATGTATAACAACATATATTTCCAGAATTGAGCATATGTTTAATTTCTTTGGGCATCTTATTCTTATTTGTAATTATTGTTCCCAGGTATTTGAATTCAGTCACCTATTCAAAATTTCCCCCATTTGCCAGTAACTGTCGATTTTCATTATATAATGTATTTCTATGTGTGATCATATATTTAGATTTATTGATGTTTACTTGCAGTCCCGATTTCTTAGAATGATTGTGTTTATTGATACAAACGTCATTAAATAATATACTGCGGCACATATTTGGTAAGTTGGTTAGGGCAATATGCTACATGCCGGAAGGTTGCTGATTAGATTCTCGATGCTGTCGGGATTTATCTAAATCCTCTGACTTCATGGTTCTGGGCTCGATTCAGCCTCTGACAGAATTCAGTACCAGACCCACGTTCGGAGGGTAAAGGAACGCGCAGAACTTACAACCTGAGTAACATTTTTTGTCAATTTGTTTGTAGAGGTCATATCACTAACTCTCTACCACCTAAGGCCTGTGGTGAGAATAGTCTTTCAAATAAAATACCGCCTACTTACGAGTGGAAACATATGTTTGAAAATGAGTAGTTTGGCCGCAGTAGACTATTCTACATTGATTAAAATTGCTGTCATAGATCATATTGTGTTATTCATAATATAAAGATATAGTGCCTTAGATCTCAGATTCACGCCATGGTTAAAACCACGTTGACCACGCTCTGTTCTCTGGTATCCATTGCTTGATTTGTTTTTTAATTGTAGCTGGACAATTCGAATTCATTTTGCAATTAATCCACATTTAATTTTAATGCTCACATTATGTAATTGCTACTAAATACGGAAACACTTTCTTGTCACATTGCACCCTAACCCTTTACATTTCTACTCGCCTCCATTCATAATCTTTCCATCATAACTTAAACACACAATCGAGACAAAATTTAACTCTATTGTACTTCTACATCGAACATCTCACTATTCCTCATCTTTCCTTGTTTCAGCTATTCGATTCTGGAATTCCCTTCCCTCTTTTAAAAAGGACTGCCCAGCTCAAAAACAGTTTAAGAAAAAAACTGACTAAATATTTACTTAGGCCGTACAGTACATAATCGCGTTCTAGGTAACAACGAAAACCCAGCATCTGATGGAATTTAGACAGTTCCCATTTAGTGAAAAATCCATTTGTCCAAGACCAGGAATCGAACCCTGAGCCTCTTGCTCTATAACCAGGACCGACGACAAGACCACAAGACCGGTCAAAATTAGTAAACTTATTTTTCTATTATATTCAATTTATAAAAAAATTCTTTTTTACCTTACGGTATATCCACCCATAGTAATTCTGCCCGAGGGCAGGTCTTTCACTGCAATCATAGCATTTTCATGCTATGATTTGCAGCTTTACTAGGGAATTATAGGTGTGGTAGCTTGCCGTTGCTTTCCACTCCGGTGAAGGATGGTGATGATAATAAGGACGATGATCATGCCGGATGATTTTCGGGGACCGTTGGGCCCTAAGCTTTCTGACATTTGTCTTATAGGCGAGGAAAAACCTCGAAAAAAAACCTCACCCAGGAGCCTGTCCCGACCGGGAATCGAACCAGGGCCCGCTGCGTGACACGGCAGCACGTTACCTCGAGACCACAGCGGTGGACTTACAGTATATAAAGGTTATAATTATGCAACATTAAGTAAAAGTAAAGTAAAGTAAAGTGTTCCCACAACAGACCCGGAGGCCCTTGGGGTAGTAGGAGGTTAAGGCTCCCACTTTTTCTAGACAATCGGCACTTCATGTCAGCCGGGTTGTCAGCCCTGCGTGACGGCCGCCTTTACCCCCAGAACAAGCGTCTGGTACTCATTTCCGTTAGAGGCTGAGTCGACCCCAGGGCCATAGTGCCGCCAGAGGGTTTGGGTCAGTTTAAAAATCCTGACCCCAACGGGACTTGAACCCTCGACCCTCCGGCTTGTAGCTCAGTGCCTTAACCACTACGCTACGGCGTGCCCCCAATTATGCAACATTATGAAGTAAATTAACATAAAACAGTGGAACAAAAGACAATTGCATAACAATATTATAACAAATATGAACAGAGTAAAATTAAATTATAGTTGAGAATAAACACTATTTACAAAAGAAAAGAAGTAATTATAACATTTGTTGTTGTTAAGAATATGATAAAGTGTACTGTAATAATCTTTTTCATTAAAATTCAAATATGTTTCAACTTTGTAACGTTCAAATCACAACACTGGACACATAAATAGAACATGTTTGACTGTTTGAATATCTTCTCCACATTTACAAGTTCCATTTGATGATTTTTATATTAAACTACTCGATTATGTTTTTTTATTAAATACTAGTTTATAAATTATAATCATGAGTTTGGCTGTATCGACCGCAGGAGGCAGATTTATTGTTGGCAGGTTACACGTGTCAGCATGTAGCCTATTAATATTGGTGTAGTGTCATCACTGTGAAGCACACCTGCGATTCATTAATACCAACTAACTATTGCATAGCAAAGCCAAAACTTGCTCTTGTGGGATACTGTTATCAATACACGTATAATTGGTTATGTGCAGATCTATTTGTCATTCCGATATGCACGTATGTGATGAAACCTAATACTGTAACGTCAGATGTACCTGACATATTGAAATCCTCACCTCACATGCAATTGTCATGGCTACATCTAAAAGAGAGAAGAAAATCGTACTGTCTAAATCTCTTATTTAAGATCCTACATACGTCGATTCCCAATTATTTATCATCCCGCTTCCAGTATCTATCCTCAAACCATTACTTAAACACAAGATCACAACATAGTCTCTTGCTCAATATACCGCAACATAGGACATCACATCACTCCATGTCATATACCATCTTCACTTCTCGCAACTGGAATTCCCTACCACAAGAAATAAGGGGCTGCCGGACATTGGCATCTTTTAAAGAAATCTAAATTTATATTTGCTCTAAACTCGACTTCATTATTATTCAGTGTAAGGTATATTTATATATATATATATATATATATATTAATTGGTGTTTCTCGTATAATGTATCATATTTATATTATCATAATAATAATATATAATAATAATAATAATAATAATAATAATAATTATTATTATTATTATTATTATCGTATCATTATTGTTATTACCCTATAAAATGTTGTTTGTACATGAAATTTACATTGCTACATTTATTGTATCTTTAACTGTTTATAATTAGTATAGTGTATATCTATATTTGTCAAATATGTATTTGTATTTGTGCTGGTTGAGTGGAAGAGAGGGCCTTATGGCCTTAACTCTGCCAGAATAAATAAAGTATTATTATTATTATTATTATTATTATTATTATTATTATTATTATTATTATTATTATTATTACATATAGGGAGAGATCGGTTATACAATTTCGCTAATCTTTATATTTAAAAATGAGTGTGAGACTATATGTCTGTTTGTCTTTTATGGTCTCAAAAACAACTTGGACGATTTAAATGGGTTTTTTCCCCCCATCATTTGGAGAGTTTTCTGGGACAATCAACGTATATAATATATTACGCTACGTACCATAGGGCGGGAGCTTAAAAAAAAAGAGAAGGTCATCGGTGTACTAAAAAAGTACGTCGCTTTTTGGACACTTAAAAATGACTTGCGTTGCCTAAATCATAACAAATACACCAAATTAATGCACACAGAATTGAATATCTAAAAAAAATCTACAAAAAAATGTCCACGATAGCATATGTCTCTCTTTTACGGATAACACACGATGATCATTTATATCTTTCAACTCATTGATGCCAAGAAGATCGGGATATGTAGATTCCCGGGCAACACCAGGAATCAGCACGGAGTATCTAAAATAATTACGATTTTAATTATTTATCTTTTTACTTATTAAACTAAATATAACACATTATTAGCAAGTACCGAATACAAATATCAACATATTTGTTTTCCCTGCTATTAACGCTACAACATCCTACAAATCAATTCTCCTGATCAGGGTCTGAATGATTTAACACTAGGGCTTTCACCATGAGCCCTAAAGTAGTCTATATACAGTAATATTTCAAACTTTTGTGAGTTTATATTAGCCCCAATGCAAATCGCCGTGTTTCAAATTCTAATATAATGAGTACGATATATGCAGTAGTTGGTAGCTGCTATAAACTTTCGCTTCTTTGATATAATTGAACATATTGTACGTACCTATAAATATTCATCTAGGAAGGTTTTTTTTTACTTTATTTTATTTTAATATGTTGTGTTAGTGTTAATATTAAACCTCCTTATGGCCATAACTCTGTCAGTTTAAATAAATAAATTATTATTATTATTTTTATTATTATTATTATTATTATTATTATATTGGGATACTGTTTTATCACTTTCTTGAATAAATTAAAAAAAGTTAAATATGAGTATTAATTGTGTGTTCACACACAGAAATACACTATATAATGGAAACGATCAGCTAATGACAAATGAGGTAAATTTTGAAAAAGTGGCACAATTAAAATACCTAGGAACATTACTTACAAATAAGAAAGAGGTATAGAAATGAATTAAATATAGGCTCAATTGGATTATGCATTATAGCTATCTTTGTCGTCCCAAGTCCTTTCAAAAGACGTTAAACTGAAAATACATAAAACTGTTATTCTCTCAGTTACATTATATGAATACGAAACATGGACTCTTACATTAAGAGAAGTAAGGAGGTTACGAGTATTTGAGAATAAAGTTCTTAAGAACATTTTTGGACCAAAGAGAGATAAACAGACAGGCGAATGGAGAAGACTTCGTAACAGTGAGCTACATGGTCTTTATAGAAAGCAGGATATAATATGAGAAGTAAAGTCTCGTAGACTGCTATGGGCAGAACATGTGGCACGAATGGGGAATGAAAGTGGAACATGGAAGCTTCTTATAGGGAATCCAGTGGGAGAACGCCCAGTTGGTAGACCAAGAATGAGGTGGGAGAATAACATTACTCGTGTTTTAAGGCAGGTGGATTATACTGGGGATGATTGCAAACATTAGCTCAGGGTAGAGTTGTATGGAGAGCTTATATCCGTGCATGAAGCTGTGGGTTCGATAGAGCTAGTGAGTTAGTTAGTTGGGTACACCTACCTTATATATAAAAGAAAATTTTAATGCTCAACGACTTGAACTTTGTCTCCTGATCTACGGCTCGTTATGACTGGCGGCTGGATCATTACTCAACCATCAACTAGAAAATAGTATAAATGGACTGAAGAGGGCATTTAAGTCCCTAAAGTAGCCGGAAGATACAGGCCACGGCCCTGCTCGTTGATTCCTCTTGTCTGCCGAGTGTACGCTTGGCTGGCCGGGGGACATAAAGGGTGGCACTGCTCTTTTAACCACTAAGTCTAGTCTAGTGTCAGCTAGATGGAATCAGGTATTTTTTGATTACGGTATCATTTCTACCCGTCCTCATATATGTCTTACTCTCCCCTTAAAGTGCTTCATTAAATAAAATAACACTATAGTGTGTCACGTGGAACGCCATTTCGAATTAATTATTAAACGCAGTTCTAAGTTTCCAGCTGTTCCAAAGGAACAAACTCTGATTAAGACGCTTGTCTGTTGCACTTGCTATTTGTATCTGTGGGCGGACACTTGTACAATATGATATAAAATAGCAGAAAGCCATTTATGTGAAAGCTATTCAAAATCCTCTCTCCTTCAATTTCAGGAATTATTTTAAAAATGTTTCCTCAGAAATTTCCATAGATGTCTGATTGTAAGATCAGTCATCAGTAGATATTGATTTTGAAGAACACAAATTGTCTTCAAGTAAAAGTGCCTTTCTTTTTCCAAGACGTGATATTTCTCTTTCAATAATTTCTAACATTGAAAGGAAGACTTTCACTGCCTCTCTTCTCTTAGACATCTCTTATTTCATTTTTTAAAAATAAAATCAACTCTAAAAATTCTGAAGGAAGCATTACTGAATACTGGGTGAAAGGGAAATTTTTATTTTCGTTTTCAGTAGTTTGATTAAATTAAACGTTATGACAGAAAAAAAAGGTATATACTTGCATACATACAGTTTTTTTTATAGATCCACTAACCACTCATGTATATTGCTAAATGCCAAAATTTAATTATGACATCGAAATAAAGAAGTATTACTGCTTTAAAGTAAACATTCTCTTAAAATCCTTATTTGTAATGGAAGCCACAAGATGGCAGACCGTCCGATAACACGCTACCTCTCGTGATAGAGAATCAAATATATGGAAGCGATAATTAAAAATAAGTAACCAAATTAAATTAACAAAGTTGAAAGTTATTAAGTTAAAAGGTAGCAGCCCTACCACTGGACTACTTAGCGTCGGGCCAGTAACCTGTCCTAAGGAACTTCAAAACTACTTTCAAGTCTCAACATGAAAAAGTCCAGAAGGAATTGATGATTATTAGAAAAACATTTTGGTGGCATTAGAAATACGATTGACAATCTTGATTGTATGTGCCGAGCGGTTAAGGTAGGAAGCCTTGGTGCAGAGCTACGGGACTTGCGCTGGTTCGAGTCTCCATGGGGGAAGAAATTTTCTCATGGTATTTCGGCCAGTATGGGACCGGTGCCCACCCAGCATCGTGAGGCAATTGGGTAAGGTAAAGGTAAAGTGTTCCCACTACAGGCCTCAGGAGGCCCTTGGGGTAGTAGGAGGTTAAGGCTCCCACTTTTTCTTGACAATCGGCACTTGATGTCAGCCGGGTTGTCAGCCCTGCGTTACGGCCGTCTTTACCCCAGAACAAGCGTCTGGTACTCATTTCAGTTAGAGGCTGAGTCGACCCCAGGGCCATAGTGCCGCCAGAAGGTTTGGGTCAGTTTAAAAATCCTGACCCCACCGGGACTCGAACCCTCAACCTTTCGGCTTGTAGCGCAGTGCCTTAACCACTACGCTACGGCGGAGGCAATTGGGTAGCTACAATAAGTAGCGGCTCCAGGTTGAGGAATCAGCTATAACGGCTGGGGGACTCGACATGCTAACCACATGTCACCCCTACACTGGCTGTTGATCATCTACCTCTGTGATTGACACATGTGGATGTGAAGGGCAACCGCTGAAAAGTGGAAAGACCCTCAATCAATCGGAATGTACAGAGATCTCATGAATCAAGCAGCGAAGACTCGGAAGAAGAGTGAAAATTGAGTTACTAATTATGAATATTGTTAATGTATTCGGATATTATTGAATTTGTTAATGTATTTGGTTATAAATACAGAGAGGATCTTCCGACCTACGGCCGGGCTAGCGGGAAAAGCGCATGCGGTCACTGAGTCCTCATTCTGCGTCACGCGGCAGAGCAACTGCACTGCTCTTTTCCTACTTCTTTCACTTGGTTCGTACATGACCATGAAAATAGCCAAAATAAGTTTCGTACCTTATGACAGGAAATGTTGAAAGTGTTCTCCTCCTACTTCCACACATTTTCGGCACCTTGCTAGGAAATCGTCATTCACACGCATTAGTTGATGTTCTGTTATTGAGTTTATTTCTGTCCTGATATAATCTTTCAGATCGTCTAATGTGTGGGGGTTCCTTGCATACACTTCATTTTTTTAAGAACCTCCTCAAATTAAAATCGCAAACAGTTAAATCAGGAGACCGTGATGACCACAAGCCCGCACTAACAACCCGATCTTCAAAAAAAAATCACTAATTAATTGTAACGAGTCTTCAGCTGTATGTGCAGTTGCAGTGACTTGCTGGAAATATCCATATCGACAGTCGATATAAGTCAGTTCTTCGAAAAATGATTACAGTATGTCATCTCTGTATCTTTGTGCATTAATTGTGTTATTAAAAATGTTGGTTAAATATGTAATCATTCACTGCACACCATACGTTCGTCATGCAGAGGAGTTTCATGTATGCGATGGAGGTTTTGCTGGCTCCAATACCTGTTATTCTGCGACGAAACATACTCATTTAAGTGGAACTTCGACTGAGAACCATATTAAACTCGGATCAATTATTCCAATATTAACGTTCTGCAACATCCAATTACAAAAACGTAACCGCATCTCAGGATCACGTGGCATTACAGTTATTCTGTATGGTTTCAAACGTAAAAGTTTCGTAGCTCGCAATGCTGACTCCTTCGAAACACCGGTTTCTTGTGCAAGTCGTCTTAGGGATTTTGTTGGCATATGTTCTAATCTTTCTCCTATTTCGTCTAATTTTTCCTCAGTAAGCACACGTTTTGTTACCTTTGGTTTCTTATCGAGCACAGAACCGGTGTTTCTAAATTTGTTTACAAGTCGTCGAACGGTATCTCTATGTGGAGGATTTACATCTGGAAATTGTGTTCGAAATCGTCTGACGACTTCTCTGCAAAACTCTGTTTTCACATAATTATCGTACATAAATGCTGTAAACAGATCGAGACATAATAACTATCAAGTAAGACCACTAATACGAGAATACACAACGAGTGTTTCACCTTACAAGCATGTAACTTAACTGCCCCTCCAGGCGGTTAAGTTTCAATATCTGAGCGCCGCGAGTTTGACTCTCAGTGAGCCGTGCAGTTGCTATGCCGCGTGACGCGGAGTGAGCCCTTCTCCCGCTAGCCCGGCCGTAGGTCGGGAGATCTCTCTGTATATAATGCATATAACAAACTCACTCACTGGCACTATCGAACCCGCAGGTTCATGGCCGCGCGAACATAAGCTCTCCATACATCCCTATCCTGAGCCAATGTTTTCCAATCATCCCCTGTATAATCTACTTCCCTCAAATCATAGTTAATGTTATTCTCCCGCCTCACTCTTGGTCTACCAACTGGGCGTTTTGCCCTCTGGTTTCCCTACAAGAAGCTTCCATGCACGTCTTTCATTCCCCATTCGTGCCACATGTCCTGCCCATCGCAGTCTACGAGATTTCACTGTTCTCATTATATCTAGCTTTCTATAAAGACCAATATAATGCATATAAATGTGCATTTTTCTGAAAAAAAAAGTGTATGATGATTCTTCTATTGTAATTGTAATAGGAATTTTTATAATTTTGTAAAATATTAATTAAAAGTTTTATTATTTGATATTTTTTAAACGTTACTAATCAAATCCTTACAAGTCCAATGTAAATCAAGTAAAATTTTTCCATGTTCAACAATGCAGAACAAAACATCCATTTTTTATTGCTTCATACTAGTTAACGCAGAGTACACTGATTTCTAAAACATCTTCCATAAATCTTCTATTACATTCTATTTCCCAATCTTTCGGATTGTAGCCAGAATCAGTTCTTTGCATTTTTCTCATAACCTCATATTAAGGGACTTGGCAGGTTCTGAAATTCAACGCCTCATTTAGTTGTGTATTTTTTTTTATCAGAACCGCTCAAGTACAGCGTTCTACATCCGAGTAATGTATATCGTACTCAATAGTACTTGGTAATAAATATTTGAATTTTTAAACTAGGACATGATACAGTTTATCAAATTTTAACAATTCAGTAGCTTTTGTCATTTCTTGAATGTTTCGGCGACAAAATAAACATTTGGAATAAAGCCAATAATTTGAACTTGGACAATGCTATTGAGGCAAGGGGATAATCCGTAATGTGTTGTCCTAAATATAGAAATAACCAACATTAAAGATAGAATATAATTCTATCATACATTGAAATTCTCTCCGAGAGTAAAAATCATAATTTTCCTGCTGCTTGTAAAATCCATTTAACTGGATTAATAGACACTAAATTAGCCTTACAAAGATGTAAATTAATTAAACACAAGGCATTAATAATAATAATAATAACTCACTGGCACTATCGAACCCGTAGATTCATGGCCGCGCGGACATAAGCTCTCCATACATCCTTATCCAGAGCTAATGTTTTCCAATCGTCCCTCTATAATCTACTTCCCTCAAATCATAGTTAATGTTATTTTCCCACCTCATTCTTGGTCTACCAACTGGGCGTTTTTCCTCTGGTTTTCGTACAAGAAGTTTCCATTCAAGTCTTTCATTCTCCATTCATGCCACATGTCCTGTCCATCGCAGCCTATGAGACTTAATTGTTCTTACTATATCTGGTTCCTATAAAAGGCGACGTAGTTCACTGTTATGTAGACTTGTCCATTCACCTGTCTATCTCTCTTTGGTCCAACATTTTCCTAAGAACTTTTTTCTCAAATACTGGTAATCTTCTTTCCTCTCTTAAAGCAAGAGTCCATGTTTCGCATACTAGTTTTATATATTCTCAGTTTAACATTTTTGAAAAAAATGACAATAATGATAATAATAACGATAATAATACTTAAGCTGGCAGAGTTAAGGCCACAAGGCCTACCCTTCCTCTCAAACAGCGGATTATAAAATCATACTAAAATTGCATACTTATTACAATTTTAAAATATTATTAAAATGGGAAGTTTTACAAGAAGATATTGAAAATAAAATACTTGGCAATGCAATATACAAATTATACGAAAATGCAAATTCTAGAATAAAGATTGGGAAAAACATGTCCCAAGAATTTTCAGTAACAAGGTTTACGTCAAGGCTGTAGTTTATCCCCAACGTTGTTCAAGATTTATATACAAGCTTTACAAACATGAAAGATAAAGTGTAAAGGTATGGGGATACCTATTGAAGATACAACTATTTATACATTATTATTTGGTTATAGCACAAGATTATGAGGATCTGGAATATAAGACTCGTAGAAGAGTATATTAAGTGGGGTTTAAAAGTAATTTTGAATAAATCCTTTTATTTATCTTACGCTGAAGAAAATAAAGATTTAGTTTTGGAAGATTTGAATGGGATGTATCAAATATGTGAAGAATGTAATTACCTGGGGATCAAAATTAACTCAATGTGTACCCATGAAAATTACATAAGATATAGAATTAAAAAAAGCAGATTGGTAATAATAATGTTAAATGGAGTTTTGAGTGAAAAAACATAAGAATAGATACCAAATTACAAATTTATAAATCCATAATTAGAAGCACCCTAACATATGGTGCAGAAACTTGGCAGTTGAATGAAAACATGAGTTTAAAACTTATGTCTACTGAAATGGATTGTTTTAGACGTCCAACTAGACACTTTAAATTGGAAAGAATCACAAATACATCATCAGACAACAAATGAAAGTCCAAAATTCAATGTTAGATTTTGTGAGATACAGACAACTAGAATGGTATGGTCATGTACATAGAATGTCAGAGACAAGATTACCCAGAATAGCTTTGGACTGAATTCCACTGGGTAAGGAAAGCGAGGTGACCTAGATTTAAATGAATTGATGATACAAGAAGAGGTATGAGGGAGATAGGTCTGGAAGAATTGGAATGGGGAGATAGAGAAGAATGGAGAAAGAAGATAAAAATTAAAAAAAAAAGCTTTGGGCACAGGAAGATATTTTATTACATTGTAAACCTGTTTATAAATAAATAACTAAATTAAAATATAGACTAAACAAAATACAATGGGGATGGTGGTCTGATATTACTTAATAATCACAAGACATGGAATAAAATAAAAAAGAAGTAAAGCTTCCTATATATATATATATATATATATATATACTCAAAATGTTGAATGTAGTTGTTATGCAGTTAATATCTTCATTGTGTGGAATTTGAGATATCAGTTAATTTGGATTTAAATAATGATAGTGGTTTACAGTTGTAAGGGAATTGCAGACAAGAAATTTGAAATGGAGAACTCAGTCAAAAAAAAGTATTAATTTAAAGTTGTTTAAATTTGATACAATATAATATTAAAAGTATTGGGTCAGAATTTGATTAGGGATTGGATGAAAAACCCAAAAATAGAGTAATTCAATTGTATTTTCAAATCTAAGCTTTTATATTGCAAACAATTTTAGAGATTCTGTAAAAACTAAATTTTGGAAGTATTACAGGTCCCGAACACATCTTTTACCATTCCATACTTCTATTCTAATATTGGATTATGAATATAAAGTATAAAAAAATTTAACAATTGAAATCTAACGTTTCCCGATCATCCACTGTATAGTCTACTTCCCCAAAATCATTGTTAATATCATTCTCCCACCCCATTCTTGCCCCACCAAATGAGCGTTTTCCCTCTGATTTTTCTACAGGAAGCTTCTATGCCCCTCTTTGATATCCCATCCGTGCCACATGCCCTGCCCATTGCAGTCTAAGAAGACTAAACTGTTCTTATTATGTCTGATTTCCTATAAAATTATGTAGCTCACTGTTATGTAGTCTTCAGTATTTACCTGTCTGTTCACCTCTCTTTGGTCCAAAAATACATTGATCTTCTGGAACTTTTAAATTATATTTTGCATTTTCTCTTGTTAATTTTTCAATATTCTGTTTTTTTTGAGTCATTAATAAGCCTAGTAGAAGAGCATTATTCAAATTGTGATCTGATAGTTGATTAATCTGGCGGAATTGATAGTTTTTATTATAGGCAACAACTGTCAGCATGATTCAAACATGCACGAAATTCGGGCAATTAGTCTATGTAAACGGGGAAATAAGGTTGAGAAAAATGAGCTTAAAAACCAATCAGTTTCTTTTATTCTGAAACTTGTCCTCCAGTTCGCTGTCGGGCTGTTGATCAATAGTTCCAATTGATATTCAGAATCCGCCCCCTCATATTTCTACAGTGAATAGCATTACAGTTTTTTTTTACAGGATGAAGTACTACCTTAGAAGACGCTAAAAAGTCACCTTTCTCCCATACTTAAAATTGGAATAGTTTTTCCCATGAATATAAGAAAAAGGCAAGACCATAACACTCAACACAGCTCATTATGTCACAAAGACATTCATTGAAATATACTGCAGTCAAATATAAAATTAAAAATACGTATATGAATTAAAATAATGGGACGATATTACCCATCACCCGGCTATGCGCCATTAAAAAATTGAGATTTTAATGTCATCTAATGTACAGGCTCATGAAGTAAGTGAACGCACACTTTTAGCGCCAAATATTTAATTATAAATTTATTATTAGAGAAAAATGCAAACGCCATCAGTCCTATAAGAGATTCTGTGTTTTGCACAAACGCCTATGAAACCTGTTCTTCATAAATGCTTATCTAAATTTTGAATCATGCAGCTGAGCGCCAAATGTTCCCGTTCTTAGATTGTTGATGCATAACTGTCAAAAAAGGAAAATAACTTGTAATGCCGGTATCCAGTATTGTTAGTTTGGCATTACAATAAATAGTGAAGTTTGACTTAAACTTCAAAAGTATTTTTCTCGAAACTTATAAATGGCGCTTAGCCAGTTGATGCATAACGTGTCCAATTAATAAGAACTTTTAATAATAGTATAAATATTAATAACAATTATAGCAAATGTAATATTTAATGCTTAATTTTCAGTTTTATCCATATATTTGGTTTACTTTTAATATTTTAACCTATGAGCGACGCGAATTTGATGATGATGATGATGATAATAATAATAATAATAATAATAATAATAATAATAATAATAATTACTGGCCGATAGCGAGGAGATACTAAAGGCCAACACGCACACACTATTGAGTAACACTAAGAAATTAGGACTGGAAGTAAATATCATAAAACTAAATATATGGTCACACGTAGAAATTCAGTATATAATGGAAATGGACAGCTAATGACAAATGAGAGAAATTTTGAGGAAGTGGCTGAATTGAAATACCTAGGAACAATAATCACAATAGGAATGAGATGCACAAAGAAATTAAACATAGGCTCAATTCTGGAAATGCATGCTATTATGCATTGCAGAGACTTTTGGTGTCCCAACTCCTTTCAAAAAACGTTAAACTGAAAATATATAAAAACTATTATTCTACCAGTTATATTATAAGGGTGCGAAACATGGACTCTTACTTTAAGGGAGGAAAGGAGATTACGAGTATTTGAGAATAAAGTTCTTAGGAAATTTTTGGACTAAAGAGAGAGGAACAGACAGGTGAATGGATTAGACTACATAACAATTAACTACATGGTCTTTATAGGAAAGCCAGATGTAATAAGAACAGTTAAATCTCGTATAGACTGCGATGGGGGCACAGGACCAGTTGCACGTATGGGGAATGAAAGACGTGCATTAGAAAGCTTCTTGTAGGAAAGCCCAGAGGGACAACGCCCAATTGGTAGACCAAGAATGAGGTGGGAGAACAACATTTAACTATGATTTGGGGGAAGTAGATTATACAGGAAATGATTGGAAAGCATTAGCTCAGGATAGGGATGTATGGAGAACTTATGTCCGCGCGGCCATGAACCTACGGATTCGAGAGTGCCAGTGAGTAAGTAATAATAATAATAATAATAATAATAATAATAATAATAATAATAATAATAATAATAATAATAATAATAATAATAATAATAATAATTCCATGGCGCTACACACCTAGAAGGCCCTTAGCCTACCAGCCGGCTGCTGGCCTCACATTCACATGTATCAATCAGAGAGCAGATGATCATCTAACAAGTGTGTGGGTGACATGTGGTCAGCATGTCTAGACCCCAGCCGTTATAGCTGGTTTTCTCAACCTGGAACCGCTACTTATTGTAGCTGCCCAAATGCCTCACGATTATGGGTGGGCACCGGTCCCATACTGGCCGAAATACCATGAGAAAATTTATTCCCCTGGGAGACTTGAACCAGCTCTGTGCCAATGCTTCCTGCCTTAGCCACTCGGCTACGGCGCAGGACAATAATAATAATAATAATAATATAATAATATAATAATAATAATAATAATAATAATAATAATAATAATTGAAAATAGAATTCTAAGACGAATATTAGTTCCCATAAGAAATTAAACATGCTTCAATTCTGGAAATTCATACTATTATGCACTGCAGGGACTTTTATCATGCCAACTCCTCTCAAAAAACTTTAAACTGAAAAATATAAAAATGTTCTCCCAGTTATATGGATGCGAAACATTGACTCCTAGTTTAAGGGTGGGGAAAAGATTACGAGTATTTGAGAATATAGTACTTAGGAACATTTTTGGGCCAAAGAGAGTTGAACAGGAGAAGACTACAAAACAGTTAGCTATATCTTTATAGGAAATAATGTAAGATAAGACAAGTTTAGTCTCGTAGACAGCGATGGGCAGGACATGTTGCACGAATGGGGAATGAAAGAGGAGCATGGAAGCTTCTTGTAATAAGACCAGAGGGAAAACGCCCAATTGGTAGACCAATAATTATGTGGGAGAATAATATAAACGATGGTTTGAGGGAAGTAGATTATATAGGGCCCACGCCTTAGTTGAGTGTTTAAGGCAAGATGCCTTAGCGCGGAGCTATGGGACTTACGCTGGTTCGAGTCCCCCATGGGGAAGACATTTTGTCATGGAATTTTGGGCAGTATAGGATCGGTGCCCACCCAACATCGTGTGGAATTTGGGTAGCTACAATAAGTAGCGGCTCCAGGTTGAGAAAACCAACTATAACGGCTGGGGGACCCAACATGCTTACTACACTGGCTAGATGATAGTCTACTTCTGTGATTAGCACATGTGAATGTGAGACCAGCGGCCTGCTAATAGACGAAGGGTCTTCAAAGGCTGTCGCGCCGAGGAGGAGATTATATAGGGGTTGATTGAAAAACATTAACTCAGAATTGGGACATCCATCCATCCATAGTAATTCTGCCCAAGGGCAGGTCTTTCACTGCAGTCATAACATTTTCATGCTATGTTTTGCAGCTTTACTTGGGAATTATAGGTGTGGTAGCTTCCCGTTGCTTTCCACACCGATGAATGATTGTGATGATAATGATAGGGATGCTGATGATGATGATGACGGCCGGATGATTTTCGGGGACCGTTGGGCCGTAAGCTTCCTGACATTTGTCTTACAGGTGAGGAAAACCCCGGAAAAAACCTCACCCAGGAGCCTGTCCTGACCGGAAATCGAACCTGGGCCCTCTGCGTGACAATGCAGCACGCTACATCGAGACCACAGCGGTGGACAATAGGGACATATGGAGAGCTTATGTCCGCGCAGCCATGAACCTCCGGCTTTATAGTGCCAGTGAGTGATTTATGGTGAATGAGAATGGAGAAAGCTTCACAATGATTATATCATTTTGTTTTAAATTGTCATTGTTATTAAGTCATGTCATATAATCCGAATTGGCGACAGTAGATACGTTTTCTATTTTTTAAATTGGAAAACTGTTGGTGAAAAAATCGTTAGTAAGATTCAGGTGTGACGAGATAATATTCGGATAAATCTTAGATAACGGAGATACGGACTGGGTTCTGTTGCCTGAGGATAGGGTCCGGTGTAGGGCGTTAGTGAATTCGACACTGAACCTAGGGGTTGTATAATCATAGAGGTAGTTAATAATATAATCATCATCTAGTAACTGATCGCAATTTTACAACTGATATATTTTTTCCCAGTAGAACTTCTTTTTTCTCTTTAACACGAAAAAATAATAAAGATATAGTTTGGTGAATTATTGGGAGGTGAAAAACGAAAATGACAACTATCAAATATTCCCCAGTATTATACGATTTGTTGTTTCAGCTTTCATTTTTGAAATTGATTAGAATACGTGCAGTTGTAGCAACAACTGTTCACTTTGCAACTCTTGCGACATCTGCTGCCAGGCCACATTGATTTTCTTTCCACTTACGTGTTCCAATATACCAAGCATTCTAATATTCTGATTAAAAACGTAATTCTCTTTCCTTCTATAACATTTTTATATTCTGGTAGAATCGATACTTTTAAAATTTACGGTAAACCACAGTTGAGGTTATTGATTAAAATATCACAATTATAAAATTCGTACTTGTATAGATCCTCCTCAACTAAAACAAACTTCTGGTTATAAAAAATCGTCAAATATTATTAATGTATATTTACTAAATAAAACTGTTAAAGTTTTATATGATTTTCATAAATATATTTTATTTAACATTAGCGATTGTTAAATTGTCTATGAAAATATATAAATATGTATTTTATTTAACAGTAACGATTGTTAAATAAAATAAACAGTTATGAGAATTATATAAAACATTAACAGTTTTATTTAGTAAATATACATTTGTAACATTAAGGATTGTCAAATAAAATATATATTTATGAAAATCATATAAAACTTTAATAGCTTTATTTAGTAAATAAACATAATGGATTTTCATCAAGTAAACACCAGATCAATTGATTAATTAAAACGTAGGCCTTTCAGAAGACAGTCTCCCACCATCAGCATGTAAAGTGGAACTGAACGATTATAGATGGTACATTATCATTGTAGATACTGATGATGTAATACTGCCTTATGAAATGCCTACAATTTTAATATTTGACGATTGTTTTATAAACAGAAGTTTGTTTTAGTTTAGGGCGACAGACACAACAAGTACGAATTATATATTTTTTTAAATTCTGGTTGAATGTGATAATTTATGGAATGATAAATTGGAAATATTAATCAATAGAAAGAGTGATACTTGTCTCTTCAGACGCCTCTCTTACAACATACTGTATATAAGCTAATTGTAGTATATGGAAAGAAAATAATATAGAAAGCTACGAAACTTGTCCATCCATGGTATCTTTACTTTATCGTGGTGGAGTGTCTTGCGTGCTTACATGATCCCGAAAGCTATGCAGGCGGTAGCATTGCTGCCATATCGCAGGTGATAAGCCAGACGAAGAAAGTACCTTGGTCGAAAGTGTGATGATCTTTTACCGTAAAAATACAACCGTCAAGAACAGCGGACATGGGTTCCACTAGGGTAACATTTTCCGGAGGTAAAATAGTCCCCCATTCGGTTCTCCGGGCGGAGACTACTTTAGGGGAATCCATGCCAAAGACTCAAACACAGGGACATGTTCCTAGGAACTTCTTTACACATAGGAATACATTATATAATGGACATGGATAGCTAATGATAAATTAGGGAAATTTTGAGGATGTGGCTGAATTCAAGTACCTAGAAATAATATTCACAAATAGGAATGAGATGTACAAATAAATTAAATATAGGCTAAAATCTGGAAATGCTTGCTATTATGCATTGCAGGGACTCTTGACGTCCCAACTCCTTTCAAAAAACGTTAAACTGAAAATATGTAAAACTATTGTTCTACCAGTTATATTATATAGATGTGAAACATGGACTCTTACTTTAAGGGAGAAAAGGAGATTACGAGTATTTGAGAATAAAGTCCTTAGGAAAATTTTTTGACCGAAGAAAGATGGACAGACAGGTGAATGGAGAAGACTTTAGTGAATTACTAGCTTCTGTAGCCGCATTTGAGGGGTCTGTGGTGTACGGTGCGGTAAGAGGGGAGGGCGAGTTGCAGGTACTGCCAGTAACTATCCTCAGTTTTGAAAACATAATAGTTACTACACGTTAAATTTTTTATCTAGTAGTTCTGTGTTAGTGAATAGTTTTGTTGTTAATAAGTTTGAAGTGTTTATTATATAATAGCGTTGTTTTTGTAACAATTTATTTTATCATGATTATTATTATTGTTATTATTATTATTATTATTAGTATTATTATTAATAAGAAAATGTTTTTTTTCATGCCTACTAGTTCCCTGCCCCACTCGACAATGTTCCCTCCTGCCACGCGCCTTTGATATAATCAAGACGGCTACAATGACCTGAACTGGACTATACATAACAGCGAACTTCATGGTCTTTATAGGAAGCCAGATATAATAAGAACACTTAAGTCTCGTAGACTGCGATGGCAGGACATGTGGCACGAATGTGGAATGAAAGACGTGCTTGTAAGCTTCTTGTAGGAAAACCAAAGGGAAAACATCCAGTTGGTAGACCAAGGATGAGGTGGAAAAATAACATTAACTTTGATTTGAGTATTGTAGATTATACAGGGAATGATTGAAAAAATATATCAGGATAAGGATGTACGGAGAGCTTATATCTGCGTGGCCATGAACCTACGGGTTCGATAGTGCCAGTGAGTTAGTTACGAAGCTTATGGTTTCTAAGAATTTAATGCATTAAAATTAGTGAATTTTTACGAGACGCTGGCAGTTCCTGTTATTACTTAAGGATCCGAAACACGGACAGTGAAAACTCAACAATCTGCAAGAATACAAGCTGCTGAAACTAAATTTCTGAGACCAATAGCAGGATATTAAAGAACAGGTAGAGAACACAGCACAGAAATAATAAAGCAACTAAAAGTAGAGGAATTAAACACAAAAATAGTGAAATACAGAACAAACTTGAAAGAACGCTTAGCAAGGATGAATGAGAACAGAATACCAAAGGCAGAACACAACTATTCATCACAAGGAAGAAGAAGCTTGGGAAGGCCACAGAAAATATGGAAACAGCAGCAATTTGAAGCCAAACAGGCTAACAAAAAAGCCTAAACCGTGTCAAAGAAGAAGAAGAAGAAGAAGAAGAAAATTAGTGAATTGTTAATAAGTGTCCTTTGGAACTATACGATTGAGTGGGATCTTCTTATTCTTTATCTTAGTTTAACCCATCACCGTATAGGTACATGCCACATGCCACCAGGGACTTGTGGGGAGAGACATTTTGAACTGTGAAGAACATACACATATTTGGACCACACAAGAACATGGAAAGCCTCCTCGAATGAGTGATCAGTTGAATGTCAAGGCCTCCTCCGATACATCACAACATTCAGACGAAACACGAAATTCCCACACACATTCATACTAAACATGGTGATATGATAATGATGATTGTGATGGCCAGATAATGTTCGGGGCCCGTTTGCGCCTTAAACTTTTCCTGAAATGCATCTTACAAGTAAGAAAACCCGAAAAAAGTCCAGGAAACTTATCCCGACCGAGGAATGAACTCTTCCCGCTGCTGCTTCATTTCTCATCCATATAACTAGGATAATTATTTTTTATTAGGATACTAGCTAATACCCGGCGTGCGCTGCTACACCTAAATAAATGAAAATTAATGTGTTTTTATATTTAGTTGAATAAGTAGAAGGAAAAATAATTATAAATTTATATTTTTTAGATACCACATGCTGATTATCCGGCGTTGCCCGGGAATCTACTTATCCCGATCATCCTCACATAAATGAGCAGGAATACGAAAATTAATGTGTTTTATGTTTAGTTAAATAAGCAGAAGGAAACATTTATATCGTAATTATTTTTAGATACCCCGTGCTGTTTACCCGGTGTTGTCCGGGAATCTACTCATTCCAATGTTCTTGACATAAATGAGTTGAAAGACAAAACTTAATGTATACCTTATGATTAGTTGAATAAGTAAAGTGAAAAATAATTATAAATGTATATCGTAAAGATTTTAAGATTCCCCGTGGTGATTACCCGGTGTTGCCCGGGAATCTACTTACCTAGATATTCTTGGCATAAATGAGCTAAAAGTCAAAATTCGTTATTGTGAGTTATCTATAAAAGGATACCCGCCGTTCACAAGAATCTATGTACTTGTCTCGATCTTCTTGGTTTCAATGAAAGACAAAAATAGTTATTGTGAGTTATCCGTAAGAGATGAACATATGCTGTCGCGGACTTTTTTGGAGAGCTTTTTGAGATATTCAATTCTGTGTTAATTAATTTTGTGTATTTGTTATGGTTTAGGCAGCGTAAGCCATTTAAGCATCCACATAGATACTTTTTTCACGTTTTCCACTACAAAGGGCGATTTTTAAGGGTGCAGGAGTTGAGTATCACAACTCTCTTATAGCCTATGTCCATCCCGGGAATCTCCTGAACATTTTGCAAAAAGCCCCATCACAATCGGATCAACGGTATGACCGCGCATGTACGAATAAACAAACAAACAAAACAAACATTCCTTTTTATATATACGATTACACACTACAGTGATTCTCCTTTAATCCAATGCGTTTTGTCGCGAGATGTTTCTATATAAAGTATCTTCTTCACTCAAATCTCTAGCTTCCATACTTCTCCATCTATCCATCGTTCTCTAGATCTGTCTCTTCTACTTCTTCCATTAGCTTTCCAATCAAGGATCTTCTTTGGTGTTCTATCTGGGAGAATAACAGTTTTATATATCTTCAGTTTAATTTTTTTGTGAGAATTTGGGACAATAGCCCCTGAAATGCATAATAGAGTATATTTATAGAATTGAACCTATGTTTAATTTCTTCGTGCATCTCATTCCTAACTGACTAACTCATTGGCACTATCGGACCCGTAGGTTCATGGCCGCACGAACATAAGCTCTCCATTCATCCCTATCCAGAGCTAATGTTTTCAAATCATTCCATGTATAATCGACATCCCTCAAATTACAGTTAATGTTATTCTCACACCTCATTCTTGGTGTATCAAATGTGCATTTACCCTCTGATTTTCCAACAAGAAGCTTCTATGCATGTCTTTCATTCCCCATTCGTTCCACATGTCCTGCTCATCTCAGTCTACGAGACTTAACTGTTCTTATTATATCTGGTTTCGTTTAAAGATAATGTAGTTCACTCTTGAGTAATTTCCTCCATTCACCTATCTTTGTACAAACATTTTCCAAAGAACTTTATTCTCAAATACCTGTAATCTCCTTTTCTCCCTTAAAGTAAGAGTCCACGTTTCGCATCCATATAATATTACTGGGCGAATAGTTTTATATATTTTCAGTTTAACGTTTTCTGAAAGGAGTTGGAACGTCATTCCTGTGTGTGATTTTTGTTCCTGTATCAACGATAAACCCACTAAATAAATAACAAAAAAGGGGCTTTAATACCAGTTATATATTCCTTATTTAAAAAAACTTAAGTGAAATTATAAAAATTGAGGTTTATTGTATGGGTTTCTTTTCAGAGGACAAGCTAAATGTAAAATACATGGGATAACTGGGGGTATTAGGTGATCCCAGCTGCTAAAGTAACATGGAAGTTTGCAGTGGGTTGTCTTGTTGAAATGTGTTATCTGAAGAGAGAGAGAGAAAGTAGGACAAAACAACTGGACGTCACAGCTGTTGGAATTGGAAATACTGGCGTTCAGAGAGCTCCCAGGATGCCCGTTATCCCTGTCATCAGACGGTGAATGGAGCACAGGCTTTCGTGCTGCCAACATCGCATTGTCCTGCGTTGCAAACATTCACTTTCCTAATACAGTAATCCACATTGCACTAGACTCATGACATCAGAAAATTATATTTTTAGCTGAAATTCATTCCTGAAGTAATACGGCTTTTGACATTGTACTAATTGGATACTTTTATGATACCGGACGCTAAATTTTACCTTCAATTTTCCATATTTTCCCTTTATAAATCAAACTTGTTTGATATACATGATAGTATATTACAATGAGAGATTGGGAAGTGGTTTTTTTACAGAAGCGAGGAAATGATTGAAAGCCATGATATAGCGAGGTTTTTATTTTCCGAGATACTGTAAAACATTCCACAAACGTGTGTTGTGCATTATTTTTTGCACGATGGTGTTTTCAAAATAATAAATAATAGTAAAATGACATATTTGTTGGAAATATTTATTCATCATAAACAACTGACTGACGTTAGCAGTCTGGCCAATATACAGTGTGATTATAAAGTCCCAGTACATTTTATGGATAACGTAGCACAAATAAAAAAAAAATTATAAGGTAGTTTGTACTATCAAGTTAGTGTTCAACATAACCTCCATCAATCTCAAAACATGTTTCCCAACGACGCACCGTCGCCCGGAAAACATGCACCAACATATCCTCTGTAATCATTTCACTCGCTTGGCGTATGCGTTCTTTCAGCACTTGCAGATTAGGAAACTTGGTTCTGTACACCTGTTGCTTGATGAATCCCCAAGCAAAAAAGTCCAGGGTGCGAGGTCTGGCGAATGAGGTGCCCAGATACGAGGAGATGCCCTTCCAATGCACCTTTTGGGAAACCTGTCATTGAGATACCCGCGTATAGCCGGAGCAAAGTGTGGTGGTGCTCCATCTTGTTGCATCACCACTGTATCAATGATACCATCTTGCTGTAACTGTGGCTGTAAGAAAAGTTTCAACATATCAAGATACACATCTCCCATGATGGTTTCCTTTGGAATGTTTCTAACTTCCTCGTACGACTGGCCTCTTAAACGTGCAGCAACAATTTCTATCTGCTCTTCAGTGGTGAACATATTTGTATCTTTCGAATGGCTGTAACAGAAATACGATATGTAAGCGATTTCTTTAAAATGTACTGAGACTTTATAATCACAGTGTATATACGGTAAATGTCGAAAATAATTTAGTTGAGACTACAGCTGGCCGTGACACCAACCAGGCATAAAATGGCTGCAAGTACAAATTTATTGTTTTGTATTGTTTAAATTAAGTTCAGTTAATTTAAAATGCAGTGATTTGTTTTGATGTAATGTATATTAACACTACATTTCGGATATATTTTTTGTATATACATTGTATATAGTATACATAAAGGACAGTGGGTTTACTTCCCGTTCTAGGTAGGTAATTTATAATATTACAGTATACTTATTTAGTTATTTATAAGTTGGAAACCCCGAAATTTACGAAATTGAACTTTCAATCGTGGTCGCCATTTTTGTAAGTACGACAGAACGCACTATCGTGCAAAAATGTCGTTTGTTTAAGATAAATGAGTATTCATATCCGGAAAGAGTTGTTCTCACTATCCATAAGCTATTATACATTAGTCTGTCCTGGTAGACTAGTGGTTACCAGACTCGTCTCTAACTGCGAGAGTCGCGAGTTCGATCCCGATTAGGGTTGATGTATTTTTCTACATTTACAATGACAGCCCAGTGTTGAGCGTTAGTCTCTACTTTGTTAGGAGTTATTAGACCAAGTTAACTTATTTACGCTTATTTGCCTGTATTTGTCGTGAATGATGTGCGGTGAACATAACCAAATGAGACATCTAGTACGCAACTAATGTATTACTAGGATGGTGAGGTCGATAATTTTGCTTGGAGGCCTTTTATTCAGGCTAAATATCTTTTCCGAGCTAAAAATCTTCAGACTCGGGACCCACGGCTTAAAGTCCTTCCCGCAGGACTTGCTCCTTGGATTCTACCATCCGAAAAAATCCACTGACCCCTTCCGGGTTTGACTCTGTGATCCTCGGTACCAGAGGCAAGGAGCATAACTACTAGTCCACCGCGGCCTACTGCTGGATTTTTAAGGAGGTAAAAATTCCTGATCATGTGTTTCATCTTGAGGGAACTAAAGTCGTGGGTCCCGTTCCGTAGAATTATAGGACGTAAAATAACTTCAAGCTTAAAAAATGCGGCCTCTATAATTCCTTTCAAGTCCAGTTTCTAATTACAACTCAAATGATATCTGTCAAAAAGCATGTTATTTAAAATACTCTCTTGTACATTAAAGCGTAGTAGTTTTGTATCGCACGTAATCTCTGCCTAATACTTGGACCATTACATAATTAAGACATTTTGTGCGGTTTTATAATTTTAAGATCTATAAATATCTTTGGATCGAATAAAGTATGACGCAAAGTGTTATTTTTAATAATAAAAAATCCACTTGAACTGTTGTTGGAGAATTAAAAATTAATTTTACTGGATACATTTCTTATGTATTAATTAAAGTTAGATCTTGCTAAAAATGTGTAATAAGTGAATCTTCATATCAATAAAATAAACGCTATATATTTATAACTAGCTAAAATCCGGCGTGCGCTGCTACGCCTAAATAAATTAAAATTAATGTGTTTTTACTTATGTTTAGTTGAATAAGTAAAAGAAAACATTTATATCGTAATTATTTTTAGATACCCCGTGCTGATTACTCGGCATTGCCCGGGAATCAACTTATCCCGATCTCTTTGGCGTAAATGAGCTGAAAAACAAAATTCGTTATTGTGAGTTATCCGTAAAAGAATACCCGCAGTGCGCTGCTACGCTTGCCCGGGAATCTAATCTACTTATCCCGATCTTCTTGGCACCAATGAAAGACAAAAATGGTTATTGTGAGTTATCCGTATAAGATAAACATATGGTGTTCCGGACTTTTTTGTAGAGAGCTTTTTATTTTTATTTTATTTTGTTTTACATATTCAATTCTGTGTACGTTAATGTTGTGTACTTGTTATGGTTTAGGCAGCGTAAGCTATTTAAGCGCCCAAAAAGCTACTTTTTTCACGTTTTTCACTACAAAATGTGCCTGAATTGTAATAAAATATGGACACGGAAAATATTAACCAAGCTTAGGGGAAGGTGAATTATACATATAGTTAGATACTGAAAGACACGAGGAAAGACGAAAAAAATGAAGATACATAAGGGAAAGACGAAAAAAGAAGAAAAAGAAAATGAAGATACATAAGGGAATGATTGGAAAATATTATCCCATTACAGGCATGTTTGAGACCTGACGCCCATGCATTTATGAACTCCGGGTTCGACAGAGCCATTGGTTATATGCACTATTAGAAGAATCTTAAATTTTCCGACGGATATTATCATCATTGACAATTATCATACTTTTAAAAAAATGTTTTTCCTCGATAGTGCATTTTGTCGTACTTACAGCAATGGCGACCTTGATTGAAAGTTCAACTTCCTACATTTCGGGGTTGCCAACCTAAATAACTATATTGTAATAAAATAACTATACTGTAGTATTACATTTAGAAACACGCGTGTGGGAAGTAAAACCACTGCCCTCTACTTATACTACATACAATGTATATACAAAAAATATTCAAAAGGTAGTGTTAATATACGAACATTATACGAAACAAATTACTACATATTAAATGAACTGGACTTTTTTGAAACAAAAGAAAACAAATACGTATTTGCCACCATTTTATCACTAATTGATCTCACGCCCTCCTGTTGTTTCAACTAATAAACATTGCCCACACTCTTAACGTTAGTCAATTGTTTATAATGAAAGCAAATATTTCCAACAAAGATATTATTTTACTATTATTTATTATTTTGAAAACACCATCGTGCAAAAATTAATGGATAACGCACGTTTGTGAAGTGTTTTACAGAATCTCGGAAATTAAAAATCTCGCTATCGCTCGGTTTTTAAACATTTTCCTCAATTCTGTAAAAACCACTTCCCAACCTCGCATCGTGATATACTATTAAACATTTTAAAGAAATACATTTTTGTTATTCTTTTTGTCTACCACTGTGGTCACAAGGTAAACACTGATGCCTCTTATGCAGCGGGTCTGGGTTCGATCCCCGGTCGCGACAAGTTACCTGGATGATTTTTGTTAAATTTTTCCTCGTCTGCAAGACATATGTCAGGAACATTTAACCCAAACGGTCCCCGAACATCATCTGATTATCGTAATCATCATCATTATCACATGAACCATGTTTTGTATGAATGGTGTGTTCCGTTTTAATGTTGTGTTGTCTCGGAAGAGGCCCTGGCATAGAGCTGATCACTCATTCGGGGAGGCCCTCCATGTCTTTGTGTGATCAAAAATGTATGTATGTATGTTATCTATAGTTAAAACGCCTCTCCCGTTAGGCCGTGACACTGTAAGCCCGGATGGCGTGTACCACATAAAATTATCTAAAATGGAGAGGTTAAACTAAGTGATTGACATGACACATTTTAGTTTTAATGAGTTTTTCTTCGTGGTTTGTAGCGTATTTCATAATTCAATATCTGTGGTATTTTGAATGACAAACAAATAAATACGATTCTAAGTCAGATATAAATTGTGACCTGAAATACGATCCTGCTGCTGTACGTGTTGACAAGTGAAATTAGTTTACTAAAGCAGTTGATTGTAATTAATGTGAATGTTGAAAAGCCACACGAGCTGTGCCCAGGTGTTAACTGTGACATTGCCATAGTGATTTCAGGAAAACCATAATGGACGGTGAAGGTAATATCCTGTTCCGGTATGTTGGTCGCGTGCACGCCATTGAGTCACGTGGTAATGTGATATCACGTCAAACATCCATTACCTTGGTATTTCCTATCTATTGACTACTGCCGTGAAGTTCGACCCGCAAATTATAGGCTTCTGATGTCCGTTTACTTGCCACTTCCCAACATACACATTAAGCAATATTAGTTTATCTTCGACCAAATATATCCGAGATCTCTCTCTAATGTCTTCCTATAACGCAGATGGTTGATTTAAGAGAGACTATTTGATTTTTATGGGTTTAATATAGTGTCGTTTATTTGTTATTAGGCATAGAGTTATTGCAATTGGGGTTTTGCCTGAGATTTTTTTTTCATAGCCAAGAGTTATTTTACGCGCAAAACATCTACGATTAGGGATCGACTAGCACAATTAAACCTTAAAATGTGAACTCTAGATAAAGTTTAAAAAAAATGAAATAATGTGCATAAAATTAAGCAAAGACATTTAATGTCCTAGATGGCAGGAGGTTTTCTCTTTAACTTACTTGGACTTATATAAGTACACGGTTGCTATGTAAAATTTTCTTTACACTTTATTTCCTTCTCCACAATTATCACAAAATCTTCAAACACGATTTGTTTTTGATGTTTTTATTATTGATTTAACATTTCTCACTGAAGGATAGATTATGTTTAAAGAGACAAATTTTCGCCTAGACCGAGACTCCAACCCCGGACCTTTGGCTTGCCGGGCCAAATGCTCTACCAACTGAGCTACCGAGGTCTAGGTGAAAATTTTTCTCTTCAAATATGATTTTTCTTTCAGTGAGAGATGTTAAATCAATAATAAAAAACATCATTAGAAGCCTTACTAGCTTTATAAAGTAATGTTAAATTCCCAATAAATGTCTTCTTAACTAAAAAGCCGCAATTTGCAAAGATAGAAGCAATGGTTTCAAAAGCATTTGGCGAGAGGGAATTACAACGTATATAAGAGAAAAATTCCGATAGGGTTACCCATGCCGGACTGGTCGAAGGTGATAAGCCAGACTAAAAAAGTACCTTGGTCGAAGGAGTGACGATCTTTCACCGTAAAAATACAACTGCCAAGAAATGCGGACATGGGTTCAACTGGGGTAAAATTTTCCGGAGGTCAAATAGTCCCCCATTCGGTTCTCCGGGCGGGGACTACTTCAGGGAACCCATGCCAAAGGCTCAAACACAGGGACATGTTCCTAGGAACATAAAATGTTAGGACTTTATACAATAGCGGGGCACTAGAGATATTAACGCGGGAATTAGATAAATCGCCCTTGGATATAGTCGCTTTACAGGAAGTTAGGTGGCCAGGAGAAGGTAGTCAGGAATCAGGAAACTTTGCATTATACTACGGGGGTGCAGAAATACCTGCATTTTGAACGGGTTTTTTAGTTAGAAGGAGGATCCTATCCGCTATCCGAGATATTAAGTTTGTTAGTGATAGGATATTATATATAATTCTAAAGGGTAAACGACATGATTTTATAACTAGCATGGAAGCTTCTTGTAGGAAAGCCAGAGGGAAAACGCCCAGTTTGTAGACCAAGAATGAGGTAGGAGAATAACATTAACTATGATTTGAAGGAAGTAGATTATACAGGGAATGATTGGAAAGCATTAGCTCAGGATAGGGATGTACGGAGAGCTTATGTCCGCCGGCCATGAACCTACGGGTTCGATAGTGCCAGTGAGTAAGTAAGTGATAGTAGGTAGTTCTGAATATCTATGTTCTGCTGGGGACAAGTGGCACTGTTAGCCCAGCTAACAATTTTAAAAGCCAGAATTAAACTCTTTGATATTTAATTAAAACCAAACATAATACCGGAACGAGATACAACAATGAATTTATAGTAGTCTAAATGTTATAAACAATAGTAGCATAATAATGTATGCGTTGCGTATATACTGTAGCATTCCAATACTATACAATGTGTTTCAACGTGTTTAAATCCCCACACTGTTAGCCTCCACCCGAGGCTAACATGGAAAGAGATCTTGAGAATTTGTTTCGCAGGCGCATTCAAGCTGATCGGTAGAGCATCGTGCTGCATTTCAAGCCGAGTACCAGGCTGATCAATGCTATTCTGTAGCTGCCCTGTTAGCACTCTAGAAACGGCTAACAGCGAGATTTCGGTTGCTCCGAGTAAGTCCTGTGTACACGTAGTGCTTCTGAGCGTATCGAATACAGTAATTAAACCACTAAATAAATATCATGGGAGAGGAATGTGCTTGAGTTATTGAAGACTTGTTAATTCATCCCTTTTCCCGCAGAAACTTTATTAAAAAGGAAAACGTAATAAATAAACTCCTAATTTAAATAGCATTATAGGTCAAACAAAAACAAAAGTGTGTCGTTTAATGACGAACATGAAGATTGGTATGGCTGCAGAAAGTCATGTTCCCTTTACTGTTAGCCTTACCTCATATTTTCGACGGAGAAAAATGTTTGGACAAGAAAGGAGGTTTCTGGTGTAAATAGTTTTAATGTGTTTAAAAAGACAAGAACTATCTTAAGTCCATGTTAACTGTGAAATAGCGCTACATAAGTTTGGAAACACTGAAGAGTCCCGAAGCCGGGTTATCAAAATTAAACGGATAAGCATAACGAAACGTTAAAGCAAACAAGTACATAGTTAGCTGCCTAATATACTCTGTGTGTTTCTTAGCCGAGCAAGAGCTGGCATTTAGGAGCCATGTAGAAAACTCCGAATCTAACGAGAGGTACAGATGAGAAATTAAGAAACGATTTGGAAATTTCTACTGTGTTCGTTGGCACATCACATGTTGTTCAAAACGACTTAATATGTACTGTATCAGCTACTTTATTTGATAAAATAAAACAAAAGATCTCACCCCTCTATCTTCAATAGAAGACAAGGCTACCGACGTACAGAGCTCACTTATAAGCTCTAGAAACCAGCTGGAATTGGAGACGAATATCCGTGTTTTTAAAAACATGCATTTACATATTTAATTACCTATTAATATGTCCAATTCCCCCCTTCGATTTCTCAAGTTCTATGCATATAGTAGTTTATTATATTTGAAAATCCTAACATTGCATGTAGTTCTTTTTAGAAGTTCATATACTTATCAGAAATAAAATAATAAATACAATATTATATCCATATTACTGTAAATAAAACGACGGCTAACACTTGTCGAAATTCCACGTTCCGCCACTGCTGGGGACTAATTTGAAATCACTACATGAATTGCTATATGACAAGATTGTTTTGAATATTTGGATACGCAAGTGAATGATCTAAATTAAATAGAAATAAAATCAAGAATAAATGCTGCAAATAATTCCTATTATGCATTTCAAAGCATATTAAGGAAAATATATTTCACAGCGCCTTAAAATTCGACTTTATAAGACGGTAATAAGGCCTATCATATTATGTATCTGAATCATGAACTTAGACCGGTAACATAGAAGGACTTCTCCGGAATTGTGAACGGAAGATTTTAAGAAAGATGTATGGACCAACATATGAAAATGGACTTAGGTGAATTAAAATGAACAATGAGTTATATAGATTATTTAATTCATTATAGTAGCTATTGTGAAAGTGTATAGATTGGAATGGCTAGCTCATGTTTTTATAATGGAAAACACAAGGGCAGTCAAAAGCATTTTAAATGAGAAACCAAAGGGAAGGAGGAAGAGCGAGGTTGCGATGGTTTTGAGAAGGACTTGAGTTTGATGGAGTTAAGAGGTGGAGAAGTAAGGCATTGGATAGACAAGAATGGGCATTTGTCTTAAAGGAAGCCAAGATCAAACTGAAAGGGCTGTTGTGCCAAGAAAGAATAAAAATAATTGCTAGCTTGAATGGAATGAAAGTTTTCGATTGGTGATTATTCTTCCATATATAATGGAGTAAATATTCATGCTATTAAGATTTAAATTAAAACTCTTTATACCTCACCTCATATCCAGTCTTCTAATTATACCGGTTTCAAAGACAAGTTGGCTTCATCCTCAATATCATTATGTCGTTCAGGAGAATTGCCTATCACATTTGAACATCCGGATCGAATAATCCCCGGGATTTTCAAAATTCGTAAGTTTTTCTCTCATGTTTTTTATTGTGTTTTTTTTTTCCAAACTGTCTCTTTTTGTTTTTACACGCTTTATATTAACTTGACCTGTATGTATGTAACTGAATCTTTTAACGCGATTTTCACCCACTTAAAATCATTGGATCGACTTGAAACTTTGTATACTTGTAAAAGACCCGTGAGAATACAATAATTTCATATTTTGTTTCTAAAATCATGGCCAGAATCATCAGAAAAGAAGTGTCTTTGTATCTATGTAACGGAATTTTTGAACACGATTTTCACCCAATTAGAAATATTGGATCGACTTGAAACTTTGTATACGTAACGTATAAAGGACCCGTGACGATACAATAATTTCGTATTTATTTTCTAAAATCCTGGCCAGAATGGTCAGAAAATCAAAAAGTGTTTTTGTATCTATGTAACGGAAACTTTGAACACGATTTTCACCCACTTAGAAACATTGGATCGACTTGAAACTTTGTGTACTTGTAAAGGACCCGTGACAATACAATAATTTCATATTTTGTTTTTAAAATCCTGGCCAGAATCATCACAAAATCAAAAAAATGAAAGCTGGTATAATAGGTTGCGGACTTGTCGACTTTTTAGTCAATCGTTGTAAGAGCTCAGTTGGTAGAGCAGTGAACTCTAGTAGTATATAATTTCAGTAATCCATAGGTCGCTGGATCAAATCCGGCTGGGAGTTTTTTTAGAAGAGTATTACTTTTAGCTCATACTACAATAGTATAGAATCTTATTCTGTAAAATATTAAAAATAAAAAATAGTTTTAGAAAACTTAACACGCTTTATTAGAAAACCGAACTAAAAAAATGAAAAATAATTTTAATTTCCAACACGCTTGGAATAAATAATTTTACCATCAAAAGCGTGGGGTGCTTTTTATGATTTTTATATTTTATTCTTAGAGACTTTACTTTTACCAATATATGTTTATTATCAAATATATTAATTTATAAAGAGCACCCCACGCTTTTGTTGGTAAAATTATTTATCCCAAGCGTGTTGGAAATTAAAATTATTTTTCATTTTTTTAGTTCGATTTTCTAATAAAGCGTGTTATTTAAGTTTTTTAAAACTATTATTTATTATATTTGTTTAATTAAACTAGCTTTTGTAAAAATGAGATTCCTTCCAAACCGACTATGAGCAGTTACTGCTGACTTTTCCACTTCACCATTTTTAACATTTCTAAGATGTTCTTTCACCCCTTGTTTTCAAATTCTTTTTGTTTTTCCTATATACATTTTATCACAATCTCTGCATTTGAAGGAGTAAGAAGCAGTTCTCCTGAACGACACATCATCAGTCGAAAAGATATTTCTGAGGATAAAGTCGCCTAGGCTTTGAAACTGGTATAATTAAAAGACTGGATATGTGGTGAGATACAAAGAATTTTAATTTAAATCTTAAATTAAACTCATGGTGTGATTTCTCCTATGAAAGTTCAATAAATTAATGTTGTTATTGGAACCATCTTTCAATAAATTAACGTACTTCGACGTCTATTCCTATTAATTTTATAAATATTTTTAATATATTAATATTGAATATAATCATTTGTTTTAGTGTACAGTGCAAATAACTACTATATGACCGCTGTGGTCTCGAGGTAGCGTGCTGCCTTGTCACGCAGCGGGCCCGGGTTCGATCCCCGGACGGGGCATTTTTTCTGGGTGAGGTTTTTATCGGAGTTTTTCCTCACCTGTAAGACAAATATCAGGAAAACTTTAAGGCCCAAACGGTCCCCGAAATCATATGGCCATCATCATCCTTATCATTATCATCATCCTTCACCGGTGTGGAAAGCAACGGGAAGCTACCACACCAAGTCCCTAGTAAAACTGCAAGCATAGCATGAAAATGCTATGATTGCAGTGAAGGATCTGCCTTCTGGCAGAATTACTTTAATAAATACAAAACAAGTAATTATATTTAACATATTAACTACTTAAAAATGCATAATATTAATTTTAATTAAATCAAGCCATACTGATTTGCACAATAAGATCTTAATAATAATAATAATAATAATAATAATAATAATAATAATAATAATGATGATAATGATAATGATAATGATAATGATAATGATAATGACAATGATAATGATAATAATAATAATAATAATAATAATAGTAATAATAATAATAATAATAATAGTAATAATAATAATAATAATAATAGTAATAATAATAATAATAATAATAGTAATAATAATAATAATAATAGTAATAATAATAATAATAATAGTAGTAATAATTTATTTATTCTGGCAGAGTTAAGGCCATAAGGCCTTCTCTTCCACTCAACCAGCACAAATTACAAGTATATATTTGACAATATAGATCATATATATTATTATATACAACTTTCCTCATTAGAGGATTGCCTCAAGGACAAAACTAATTATAAAGAATTTAAAATACATTAAATGTTGCAATGGAAATTTTGTGTTTTATGTACAAACAACATTTTATGTGATGACCTTCAATGTTTATGAAGAGTATAACTTCTAGAAAAACTTGATCAATCTAGGTACACCTTCCGGTGCTCCTTTAAATTCTTCCCCTAAGGAAACCGCGTCATTGAATTTTCCTTAGAGCAATTCGAATCTGGCCTAATGGGACCGAAGTTTTGGCAAAATTGTCGTTAAGAGAATGATGAGAAAATGAAACTTTATATTTTTTACAGAGATTTTATTCTAGGAGTTTTCAAATATTGATGTTTTTAATGTGTTTCTGTATAATCAATTTTTTTTTAGTTTTGTATTAGACAAGCTTTTGCCTAATCTATACCGCCATTGTAGTCTCTTACGAATTCGATTCCATGTTAGAATTTCCTGGTTGAGAGTTCTCAAAATTTTTCTCAACTGTAGGGGGAGCAGGGAATTTTTTTATCTACTTATTTAACCCGGTTGACTTAAGACCTTATCATCCGTTCACCAAGATAATCATATGTTACATTAGAATATAGTAATCACACTTAACTCTAATATAAAATACCAGTACTAAACGGAAAATTTGATCAATAAGGTAATATATATAAGATTAAGATCGGTAACATAATAATGTTATTGATAAATTAAAATTAAGACTAAAACTAGATATATATTGTACATAAACAAGATAAATTGAATTGTTCGGTAGACTGTTCCACCATCTATATATAAATATGCTAAGACAAACCACTTAAGTACCATTTCCTCCTCTGTTTGTCAACCAATTTTTTTGTTTAATAGCTATTGAAGAGTTTTAGCGTTATCAATAAAACATTTTGGAAACAGTTAGTTCTGCCGTTTTTAACTGCAAGGCAGTGTTTATGGAAATTCTCCATGGCACAAGAATTACATTTCATACAGAGAGGCATGCGATGTACAAAGGCCATGTCCAAAAAAATCTGCTGTTTTTAACTGCAAGGCACTAAATTCCAGCGCCAAAGCTCCCATTTAAAATATAGGGAAGTAATACACCTACATACCTGTTAAGTATGTTTTTCTCATCTGTTTGTCAACCGATTTTCTTTCTTTCTTTCTTTGTTTTGTTTAGTAGCTATCGATGAGCTTTAGTGTTAACAATTAAAAAAAATAGGAAACAGTTTTGCCGTTTTTAACTGTAAGGCAGTGCTTATGGAAAATCTCCACCGTGCAAGAGTTAAATTTCTTCCATAGAAACATGTTATGTACAAAGGCCATGTCTAAAAGAATCTGCCGTTTTTAACTGCAAGACACTAAAATCTAGCGGCAAAGCTCCCATTTAAACCACAGGGAAGTAATATACTTGCATGTATTAATCACAGAGGTAGACGATCATCCTGCCAGTGTAGGAATGACATGTGGTCAGCATGTTTGGTCCGTCAGCCGTTATAGCTGGTTTTCTCAACGTGGAGCCGCTACTTATTGTAGCTACCTAAATTCCTCACGATGCTGGGTGCTAATTTATAATACTGTAATCACCCACCATCAGTTACACTCCAACATAAATATATACTCTGTATTTTTATGATTATGGTTTAATACAATTTAAAACTAACAATGTGTAATATGATATAAAGTGACTTGTTATTTATTGTCGAAATTCGACCACTTGGGCGAACACTAGTGTACATAAAAAATAAACAAAGGAAAATAATGAGGTATAATAAACTAACTTGTCGGTTATACAATACTTAAAGCAAACAACTGAAAAATGTGTAAATGTTAATACAATTTTCTAAAATAAATTTAATTATAATATTATAATGCTATTGTGAAAAGAAAAATTAATGTGTGAACCAAGAATCGAACCGTTGACCTCTAGTTCTCCAGACTACTGTGCAGCCCACTACACCATTCCACACCTGGCACAAACACTAACAATTCTTTCCACATGTACAAATCTATAATTCTCGTTTCGTCCGCTGTCAGGTTGATGACACTGCCATCGCCAACGGCCTAATATTAATTTGCTAAAATAATTGGTTAAGAGGGAAAATTCCTCTAAAAGTCATGTTCCATAATAATTACCGGTGGTATCCGTAAGAAATAAAATAAAATAATCGTGTAGTTTACATTAGAACCAGATTATCATAGCTCCTTTAGAGACCACGAGATGGCGTATGCTAAGTGAAAATTAAAATAAAGTGAGATAATATGCGTTTTTTATAATGTGTAGACGTGTTCAGGATTCTTGATTTACATTGGGGTATGGATAGAGAGCACTTCTAATGAAGTTATTGTATTTCTTCTATACACTTGTCATGCCATTGAGAAAGCACTCAAATTCTATTGCCAGATGTCTTAGACAGATACATAGATGGAAAGCTCTGCGGCCATCACTTAAGTGTTGGCGGTGAGCGATCCATTTTGGTCCTCCTTAATAGGTAGAACCCCGGGTTCCTGTAAAATACATTAGCCCCGGTTTAAATTTTGAATTCAAATTTGAAATTAATTAGCAGAGTGAGATCGGAAGCGGAACTTTTGGGGTTCTATTCCAGCATTTGCTATTTGGATTGAGGGAAACCGCTTAAAACCTCAATGGGAATAGTCAATCACGCAGGATCTTGCCAAGTTTGGCTTTCGGATGACTCTACATTGGGAGGGCCAAAACCGGACATCAGGCTTCTCTTTTTTTAAATATAATATGTGTACAGTTCAGATTATTACAATTATTCATACAATTATGGTAACGTGCATTTTTTTATATTTTTACTCTTCAGTTGTTGTTGCTGTTCTATCTGTAGTTATCCGGTGATGTCAATTTCTCTGGAACTGGTGGGATGAACCTGTAGCAGTAGGATTAGTTATTAGTTTTTAATTTGTTGTATTAATATATTTTATTGATACACATTATATGCCAATGTTGTAATTATAATTTAGTAATTGTGTAATATGTTTCTGTGTGTGTGTGTGCGTGCCCTATCAGCTTTCACCGGTCAAGTGTTGTCCAGGATCCATTTTGGACGCTTGTGTTTGTTATTGGCTGTTTCATTGGTTCCCAGCGATGCCACGAGTGGATTATCATGGCCTTCACATGTATTATAAAATTGAAGAGCCATGCGTTTAATATACTCTTCGATTGTTTCTACACCCGTTTGGTCGTGTAATATGTTAACAGGTGTTACAAGCGGTAGTTTTTTAATCATGTATAGTAATTTGTTTTGAAAAAACTTGCAGTTTCTTTATGTGAGTTCTAGCGGCGTGTCCCCCATATGGGGCTTTCGAGGACCATACAGAAGGTCCACTTCACAAAACAGATGCACAGTTATTGTAAAGTCAAGAAATGTAAACGAAATGACCATTGTAGTTAAATGAACTATGAATAAAAATATAATAATATCCTCAACACGTGTCCAACTCAGGGGTCGGATCGAGGGATGAGATGAGATGAAGTCCCTTATAGAGGTCTGTGAATGACAAGGGTGCCGGCCGACCACGCCTGACGCATCATTACAGGGGCAGATGAATGAAATGAAACGAAATGGATGAGATAAGTATGGAGAAATGGTGGAATGAAATTGTGGAATGAAATTGTGGCAGGGGAAAACGGGAGAAAACCCCGAGAGAAAATCTGCCCAAGCTCCGTTTCGACCACCACGAAACCCACATGGAGTGACCGAGATTCGATTTCGGGACTCCAGCGGTGAGAGGCGAGCGTCTAATCGCCTTGCGCCACGGAGCCGCCTATAAATAAAAAAGAATGAGTTAAACATATATTTATAAAGTTTTATTTAAAAATAACCACTTAGAATGAGTTCGACTTTTACATTGCAATGTAGTTTTCTTTCATGTATGGAACTGTTATGTCGAAAGTTTTAATT
Source organism: Diploptera punctata (assembly GCA_030220185.1). NCBI lineage: Eukaryota > Metazoa > Arthropoda > Insecta > Blattodea > Blaberidae > Diploptera > Diploptera punctata. The sequence continues at coordinate 961,255 of JASPKZ010010285.1, read as the reverse complement.
TGGAGTTTGAAGTTTAATTGAAAATGAACTTCTCTTCAACGTGCACAAAAAACAGTATTTGAACTAGTTCCACAATTTTCATGAATCGATAATTCACCGAAGCTTCCAACGTATTTCATTTCTTACTCTGTATTCTTATATAACTTGTGCCATCCCCCTTGATACCATCTGCTACAGATATATTTCCAGTTCAACTATCTGTGCTATAAATAAATCCCAATTGAATTGCCAAGACCTCTATAGGTAATATATCACTTTTATGCACCTTAAAGATATATTTATAGAAAATTTTCAATATTTTACTCGCATTTCTCCCTCAGATTTTACTATTTATGAAGTCAGAAGAATTATTGGCATTAATGTTGCCATTCATGTTATTTAAAATATAAATTAAATATACTTTAAATATAATGAATGTGCACTCCAACGCCATCTTTTGGAAATTAAATTAGAGTTTATAGCTTATTTGATAATTCTTTTAAGTTATTCATATATTTTCTTAAAATTACTGTACATAGAAAGGTACCAACAAGAATGGAAAAATCATCTGAGAAGAATGGAAAGAAGTAGACTTCCAAAATTGGCATTCCAATATACTCCAACTGGTCGTAGGGACCAAGGAAGACCAAAACATCGGTGGAAAGATGAAGACCATGTTAGGTTTACCGTCACAGGTCACATGGCCTAAAACGGATTTGTTCATGATGCTGGTTATACTATAAATGCCTATATGACCAGTTTCATGGGCTAATGGTCAGCGTTACTGACTACAGTTCATGAGGTCCCGGGTTCGATTCCCGGTCAGACCACAGACATTTATCCTGTGTTGCCTATGGTCTGGAATTTAGTTAAGTTTAGGTTAAGGACTCCTCGGGAGCTTCATTATCATTTATCAACGATCATATCATGGGTTAACGTAACTCCGCCTTCCAGGTGCCCCAACCCAAGAAATGGATTACAATGCAGGGAAGAAAGCCAGAAATCTCATGAAATACAGCTTAGTGGCATTGGACAATTTATTTAATCTATTATTACAGTTGTACGTGGCATGCATGGGGAATGAAAGACGTGCATGGAAGCTTCTTGTAGGAAAACCAGAGGGAAAACGCCCAGTTGGTAGACCAATAATGGGGTTGGAGAATAACATTAACTATGATTTGAGGGAAGTAGATTATAAATTTCAGACGGTGTGTGGAACAATACAGAGAACATTCAAAAATAAAATTAGAAAAGAAACCAAGATAAAAATGTATAATGTTATGACTAAAGCTAGGATTTGTATGTAATTACATATTCTTTCTCTTTGCTCATACGCAGCTAAAAATTATAAATGTCCACGAATTAGGAACTTTCTTATCAAATATCAAAAGTTATCATTACATATTTTACATATTTCATCATAATTACATATTTTTACATATTTTAATATTTTTTTATGTAAAACTACATATTCTGTCCGTTAATTTAAAATAATGTTTTTTTTTTCATAAGCAGAATAAAATTTTAAACTATCTGTATAACTATTTTATTCACACTAGAAACTCAGGTACATGTACACTGAAACGAATTTTGCAAGCTATCCAAAAGCTACAAAAAAGAGGTCAAGGAAGAATTCCATTCAATTATTGACACCATAAATGTTGCTATACGAAGACACTGTGACTTGGGTAGGATACCACTTTGAAGATCTCTTTTAAATTACCACAGACCCATCTGTTTTATGAATGAAATAGTAGAAACATAACAGTTTCTCACTCACCATGTGTTAACAATTGTGTATCCTTCCCTCATCTCTGCTCTTCTATCCCTTGGAATAGAATACAACCTGGTTTAAAAATGTTTGTTTCATTGTAATATGAGCATAAAAAATTATAATTTTGTACTGTATTTATAAAATTGTTTGTTGATGGAATAGAGATTGAGTCCATGTAGAAAAAACTTTAAAAAATAGCACAGGAGCAATTGTCATTATCTCTCACCCATCGAATCCAGGATCGATTCAAGTTAATTTTCTGGATAGGGTTTTATCTGCGTCCCTTCCAATTCTAATATAAATATCAGGTAATTTAGGCCACTTGAATTTGCTATCCCACTCATCTAAACATATTCTTTTCGTTTACTGATATCTCCATAACAAATTATCATAAAATAAAAACAAGAGGTAATCAACATTTCTTAAAAATAAAATTATGCACTATAATTTGTTGTTAAGATACAATGAGATATTCTAAATATTATCATATCAGGCTTAACATATATTTTATTTATTTAATTAATTAGATTTTACACCATAGCAGTTTGATCTCTAACAAGTACTGAAAGTTGTGAAACTTCTTAAACTTCTTATACATCCATTCAAGTATTTCCGTCCTTTTCTGTTTCTACCTCTTTTCCCCTCTCATAATAAAAAGTAACATTGCGATGCTGTCTATTTTTTCTTCCACAAGACTTTTAGTTCCAGTGTCTTCATCAGTATTATTTTGACTGTCACAGTGTTTCATTGAATTTCGTGTGATGGATCCTGTAGCATCAAAATTATCGTCTAAGTTAAAATCGTGGGTTAAAATAGATGATTCGTTTACTACTGATGGAGATGTGGTTCTGTGCCAGGCTTGTAATAACCAGATAGGTTGTTCAATGGTATCTCAACTTGAACAACATGTTTGCAGTGCTCTGCATGCTAAAACAAAGGATTACAAACATCTAAAAAGCAAGTGCTTCTATCCTTCTATCTCAAATGCAACAGTCTTCAAATCTAAGGAGTGAATTCTTCCATGACATGTGTATTGCTATGGTTGCCGCAAATATTCCTTAGTACAAACTCCAGGTACCTAAATATCGTGCATTTTTAGAGAAGTATTGTGGGAGGCAGATTCCTAACAATTCTACGCTCCGAAAAAACTACATGCATTTGTGTTACGATGAAGCAATGACATATGTGCGAAGTGATATAGGCAACAGCTATATATGGATTGCTGTCGATGAAACAACGGATGGAAAAGGTCGCTATATTACCAATCTTGTGATTGGTAAGCTGATTTCTTCGAAAACGTTGGAGCATGAAAATCACGCAACAGTGGCTCGTTTTGTGAACGATGAACTTAAAGTGTTCAAGAAGATAAAGTCTTTGTCCTTTATTGTGATGCTGCGGCATACATGCTAAAGGCGGGAACTGCTCTACGTGTGTTTTACCGAAATATGATCCATTTCATCTGTCTCGCATATGGACTGCAACGTGTTGCCGAAGAAGTGCGAAGTAACTATCCACAAATCAATAGCATTATTTCAAACACCAAGAAAGTGTTTGTTAAGGCCCCCCAACGTGTGTTACACTATAGAGAACAATTACCAAATGTGAAATTGCCCCCTGAACCTGTCCTCACTAGAGGGGGACGTGGATTGAGGCTGCCTGCTTTTATAGTGACTATTTTAAAGAAGTGAAGTCTGTAATAGACTCGTTTCCAAGTAAATCAGCATTTTCTATCAGAGAGGCTCAAAGTGCCTTCAGTGCCAATTGGCTTATGTTAAAAGCAATTTTGGATTCATTTCTGACAGTATTGTAAAATTAGAAACTTGTGGCATGACTTTGAAGGAATCACTGGACACTGTCGTGGACGTTAAATATAAGTTAAGGGTTGTTCAAGGAAATGTTCGAATAAACATAATGAAGGAATTTGAATCTGTTATGGAAAGAAACCCTGGCTTCTCGACATTGACTACAATGTGTAAGATCCTCAACAGGGAAGAAGAGAATC